>JANIJI010000064.1:810000-1220000 GCA_024500535.1 Leptonema lineaticorne
CATTCGATGGTTCCAAAAATGTTTAAAGAAATGCGGTAAAATTTCATCCATTATATATTGTGATTCTACACCATCTGTACCACAGCACTGTTTCACCACCTAAAAAAATAATTATTTTATATTTTTAATTACATTCAAATGGATTATCGTAAAGTATTAAATAATAAAAATAAAAATACCTTTAATACAATTTTCTTCATTTCCTCATCAGGAGATTGAAATTCTCGAATCAAAATCAACATCACTTCTCTGGTATAATAATTAGCATACTCAGCATCCATAAGTGGTATAAGATAACCAATTGCTTTTAAGAAAGCGGCGAGCCCTTTTCCTCTGTGAGTTCTAATACCTTTCCACAATGGTTTTAAAACAGAATCAAACGACTCAATACCATATGGAGTAGCTGCTTCAGCCAAAGCAGCACTGGCAAGAGCAGTAATGGTTCTTACTTTTTGTTGTTCATCAACTAAACCTAAATTATAAATAAATTCGTTTGTATTAAACTGTATTAAATATATTATATTGTAAAAAATATGCAAAATATACCATGTTCAATAATTTCTACCAAAGATTTTAAATGGGGCAAAATAGCACATCCCATAAGGATTGCAATTTGTTGTACAATCTTAATACCAGTATGACGGGCTTGCCAAGATTTTTTCGATCGACAAACAGCTTTTAAAAATGGTAATAATGATGGAATACCTATAAAAAAAAGATGGACATAAATATATAACTAAATATTTCACTAAATATTATAAAAAATAAAAAAGATCAAACCCAGAGCTGAAGCAACAACAGCAAAAGCTCTAGCAGTAGTGTTACGAACATATTCATCGATATTATCAATATCTGGTCTCATAGTAGAAATCATAGTCGCTAAACCTGCAGCTTTTGCTAAATTACTGATAATTTCTCTGCCTTCAACACGTGCATAATAATCTTCATCGATAAGTAAAGGTTCTATTACAACCAATATCTATAAAATAAAATAAAAAACAAATGATAATTTCACTTAAAATACAATATATTTTGAAAATATCATTTAAACATATTTTGAAATACCTTATGTACATATGGGCGCACCAAATCATCTAATTTATACAAAATTCTGTCTATAACTTTTACGAGTAAATGACGCTCTTGATCTTCCAATGTAGGACTCATCAACAAAGGCAAGATCTGATTGAAAAGAGGTCCAGCTCCAAACTCACGAGCTTTATCTGTTATCTGTCGTAGAGCAGCTTTACACATTGGCGGAGTACCATTCTAAAATATTAAAAAATAGACGTCAACTTTGAAACAAAAACATTATATATATATATATATATATATATATATATATATATATATATATATATATATATATATATATATATATATATATATATACAATAGTACTACTAAACCTTAATTTTTAACAGCAGTTTCATAATTTTTCTTTCTTTTTGCTCTTCAGGGGGTAAACTATCTTCATCAACATCAGCAAGTAATTTATCAAAATATTGAGCATCTTCCGGTTTCATAAATGGAAGATTAGATTGCTTTGGTTGAGCATCTAATAATCGTGAAGCTGCACCAGGTTCTTCTTGTTGCAAAAAGAATCCTAAAGGTATTCCTGCGTTAGTTCCAGGTGTTGGAGTTGCAGTTAATTTTCTAGCAGGCGTTCGAATTGGAACATAACCTTAAACATACAAATAAAGGTAGTATCTTTCAAAGTGTTTTATATTTTGAACATATAATATATAAAACACAAATAGTATAAAAACCTGCTGGGGGTGGTAATATTTTATATCCTGCAGGGAACATAGCCTCTAATTCCTCATCCGTATATGGACGATTGCGTTCATCAATTTCTTTCTCCCATCTATAAGTTTGTAATTGATCTGGAGTCATAGCAGCAAGATGTCCTGGAGTGGGCGTAGCCAAACCCATCGCTTTGATTCCCATTGGCGTAGACTAAATAGAATATTTATAAATTAAAGATTATGATAAAACATAAAAAAAAAATAATATTACTATAATACATACCCCGCCTGGAGTAAATATGGGAGTATGATGCGGTGTAGGTGTACCATGGGAAGGCGTATGTCCTGGTGTAACATGTGATGGTGTAGCATGCGATGGTGTTGCATGTGATGGAGTAGATTGTGATGGAGTAGCAGATGGTGTAACTGCTCCTCCAGCCGGAGTCTCATCCCAACGAGATCGTCTTTTAGACGCACCAGGTGTTGGTGTTTCTTGAATAAGATCTCCACCTCTATCAGTTCTTGGCGTTTCTGCCCAACCACTACTATGGCCAGGGGTTTCTATAAAACATTACGAATACATTAATTATTTAAATAATACATAGTAAAAATTTCCATGAATATGTTTATGCCTCTTTCAGTTTTTGGAGTTTCATCCCAACGATTACGACGACTAGGAGGTTGAGCGGGAGTTTCACGTCCAGGAGTAGCATGGCCAGGTGTTGCGTCCCATACTCTAGTACTTTGTCCAGGTGTGGCGCCTGGAGTTTCCCCACCACGACCATGTCCAGGTGTTTCATCCCATCGTTGATCACCAGCGCGCTACATTAAAAATGTTATTTAAAAAAAATAAATAAATGTTTAAAAATAATATTTGTACATACATCTGCAGCTTCCCATGATGTAGGAGTTGTTGCAACTTGTTTTTTTGCAGGTACAAAATGTTCTTCCACAGTTTGGTCCCATCGTCCACGCTTCTTACCAGCTGTTGCACTTGTTTTCGATTCTCCATTACTAGTTGATACTGGACGGAGTGATCCATCTTTAGCTTTTTCCAAAATCTTTTTTCTTAACTGAAATGAATACAAAAAATAATAATATTAATTTCAGTAATTTAAAAGTGATAATGTTAAAAAAAAATAAATAAAAAAACCTCTGTTTCTTCTCCTTTTAAAAGCTGTTCTTTCATAATCTCCGTATATGTGCGAGAACCTAAATCAGGAGTCTTGCCACCTGAAAACCAATCAATTATTTTTAAAACAAAATACAAAAAGTGGTGCAACTTAATATAAGTATCTTGAGATCAGATATCCCAAGTAATTTCTAATAAATACATTTCCTCCATTAAAAATTAAATCAATAAAACTAAATTCGTGTTAGACTTGTATCTTATTTATATTATTTAAATTCATCAAGTCAACACTTTCAATTTAATTTAGGAATACAGGTTACAGGCACACTGAGAAACAGCCAAAATACGAAAGTAAAAACTTAGACAATGAACGTATATTGCGTTCACTATATAAAAAAAATATAATAATAATAAGACATATAATAGGCCAGAATCTCAGTGGTCTGTGAATATATCCTGTAGTTAATACGTACATTGGCAGTTGCATCCACTCCACTAATGCATATATTTTGCTCCTATATACGCACTTGACATGTCACAAGAGCAGAACCTAGAAAAAAGCTGGGGCAATTAATATTTTCTGTTCAATTCACCCAAACATTCACACGGGAATATAAACGTTTTAATTCTTTGAAAATACACTTTTTTTTCTTAAAAACTAAATTAAATAGAAATTGCTTTAATATTATTTTTACAATCAACCAGTAATTAACATTACCAAAAAGTGTTGCGATGCTGGAAAACCTGCGTAACCCCTCAAAGAGAAAAAATTGTTTATATTAGTAAAAACAGAAAATGTATTGTTGCTTAACATTTAACTGAGTATCTCATTTTATATAATACGAGATAATTATAAAACATAATAAAAAAATAAATAAAGTTTTCTTAAAGTTGTCTCAATTGGAGACGTTAAAAAACAGTTTTAATTATTCCCAAACGTCTTTCTCACAAATGCAATACTTTCATTCACATACCCCAACTTGCATATTATAAATAAATCGTTTCAATTTGCTTTTTTTAATTTTCAAACCGTATTTCGACACTAAGAATCATTGTTAACATGCAAAAAAAATTATAAAAAAATAATAATTTTCAATATATAAAATCGAAATACAGTTTTTAATATTGTAAGTATAAAAAACAAATTTTCAGCACATTTAATACTAATAATTAAACAACACCAACCTTCAGCAAAGGGATCCAATCGTTCCGGAGAAATAATCATTCTTCTTCTTTTTTGACGATATTCATCTTCTCTGTCTGCAATCGTAGGTCTGCGTCTGTCAGCAAAAGGGTCATAATCCTTTTCACTCTAAAATTTATTGCAAAATATTGATTAAAAAAAAACATATAACAGAAATTTACGTATATAAAAAAAAACATATAAAAATAGACATACCTGGGCTACATCGTTAAGAAGAGCAGCGGGAGCCGTATATCCGGGTCTTTTATTTTGGTTAAACGGCACGGCTTCATACTCTTCGTCCTCGACTTCATCGTTCGCAGCAATAGAGGTAACGTAGCCTTCATAACGGGATTTGCCACCGCCAGAGCCATCATAAATATCGCGATCATAATATCCGCTTTCACCTAAACCAACTCCTTTGTCAGGATTATTATTTTCGATTTCCTTTTTCTTTGACTGAATTTCTCGAATCTGCGCTTCAATATCTAAAAGCCAAAAAAAATATTTTATCAACTATATTAATAATTGTATTAATTAGGGGAATTTTATTTCGTATGTATATTTTAATCCTTTCAGTGCAAATTGTCAACTTATGTTAAAGGGTATTAGGACTGAAAGCTCAGATAATTGCCGTAATCTATTGTCATCCATTTTTTCGTAATTATAACCCACTGTCATTTTTCTACATCATCAAATGTAACATTTAAAAATTTAATATGCTAATAAATTATTTTTCGACGACTGTCATTAAAGGTAACTGACTTAAAATTCAAAATAATTATTAGAAGACGACGAATTGTCAATAATCATTTTTCTGTAACCCGGAGGTCTAATGTAGCAATCGCAATTGGACCTGTTCAAGAATTTGCATTCACATTGTTATCATACATTTTAGTCATTGTGAAATATTATAAAAAATAAAATCACTATATAATTATGGACACCATCATTGTATTGTTTACACACACATATGTGTGCGTGTTAAATGCTGATAAATTTTTGATCATGATTTTAATAAATATATATATATGTATATATATATATATATATATATATATATATATATATATATATATATTTATTTATATATATAGATGCAACCTATCAGTAAATTTAAATTGTTTAGGGTTCGTATCAAAATTATGTTTGCGAGAGCTCATCGGTTGGTCCGTTAATGCAATAACACTAATATGTAATATCATAATATTTGACTGGTCCAAAAATAAACGTCGAGGTTATGTTCGCGCGCAAACGTTCGAAAACGATCGACGAGATATATCGCGGACGAAAGGCGACATACGCGAACGCGATAGAAAACGTCATCGATTCGAACGAAATGTTCGCGTAATAAACGCGTAAACGAAAGACGCGCGGACGAGATCGATCGCTTCGTTCGCGATAGAGACGATCTCGCCGTCGAAGCGGAAACGAGCGTTCTTATAATAAATGAACGGGCGCGTTAGAATTTGAGCGTTCGAATAATAATTACCCTCGTGCGTCCGAGGAATGCCCTCCATTTCGACGCACCGCGCGCGACGCCGCACTCGCGAATTCGACGCCGAACACTGCCGCCAATATATCGATTTTCTTCCGTCGGACGAGCGCGCTGCCAACGTTGCGACGCGCTTTGGCGCCGCGAATTAAACGAGATCGTTTTTTATTTTTACGAAACGTCGGTCGACGGCGTCGAATCGCGTATCGTTAGACGTCGAAAAGCGTCGATCATAAAACACGATACTCGTAGATTTCTTATTTTGTTTTTTTTTTTATTTCGATCGTTTCTCGCGGTCGAAGTCGCGCAAATTCAAATTTATAAAAATTTTATAAACGTTCGTCAACGTAAAAATGGCGATTCGTTTAGTTTTTTTTTTTATTGAGTATCCGTTTTATTTTTGTTACGGAACGGAACGGATCGATGCGGATTTTTTATATCGAACAAACGAAGGGCGTCCGATCGTTCTTGCGAGCTATTAAAATTTGCGACGTCCGTCGGTCGAAAAAGAAAAAAAAAAGAGGACCGCTTCGAAGCGATCGATCCGGCCGCGAAGCGTTCCGCGAACGCCGTATTGAGGATGTGGCATCGCGTATGGTCACGAAAGGCGCATTCGAGACCTAGTCGGCGTGTGCGCCGTGTCGTTCGTCCGGGCATATCGGCGGCGACCGTCGTGCGACACGGAGCGGGCTCGCGGCCCTTCGGTTTCCCGGGTGAGTTACGGTTTTTGCTCGGACCGGTCGCTTCGGCGGCCACGGCTCCTCGCTCGCTCGACCGCGACAACGCGGCGACTCCGCGCCGTCGTCGGTCGCTCCGCGCCGAGTCTCCTCGACCGAAGACTCGCGTCCATATGCCGCGAATCTTCGGTCGAGGAGACGTCCGTCGTCCGCGCGGCGGCCTCTCCTCGCCTTCGAGCGCTCGAACGTCGACGGACGGAAGGCGAATCGCCGGCCTCGAACGCGCCCCGACGACGAAACGCGTTTGTTTGTCGCGAGTGCACACGTGTCAACGTCGCGTCCGCCGCGTCGACGTCGACCCGTTAGCGTCGACGTCATCGGGCCGCGACCCGCTCGCCGAGGCGACTCCGCCCCCGACTCGCTCGGCCCGCTTTCGCTTCGGTCTCCGCCTCGAATGCGACCCGCAAACCGGTTCCCCCTCGTGACGCGTTTCGCTCGCAAACGGACCTTCGACGCCCCCTTCGGACGTTCGACACTTTCCTTCCTTCCGAATCTTCGCGAAGGATTCCAATAGCGCCGACGACGCCGGTCGACGCTTTCGACGCGAATTCTCGTCGGACGAAAAACGGTCCGCGCCTTCGAAACGTTACCGTCCGAGCGTCCTCGCGATTTCGCTTCATTACATAATTATTGTGTCGTCCCGCCTATCAAATTTTATCTTTTATTTTTATGCCGTAATCTTTTCGACGGCGTGCAGTAATCTAATCGATTTTAGAATTATCGCTCTTGTGGAAATCTCGCGACGGTTAACCGCGCCGCGACGGCTTCCAGATTTTATACCGTTTTTTCCGTAATATTGCGATCCCAATGTTTATCTTTTGTTTTTTTTTCTCCGCGAACGTAACCGACTTTTATAAATTGAAAACACCCGTTTTTCGAAAAATGTTCTTTATTATTCTTATGGTCGTTTTAAAAGTGGCGCTCTTCGAATTCGACGGATCGTTTGACGTTTTTCTTTTCGATTCCCGATTCTCGATTCTGACGATTCTTTTTCGCGTATAACGTAAATCGCTAATTTATGTTATACGCGAGCAAAATTTCCCGCTTACTCTACGCAAACGAAATATTTGTCGCCGATCGAATTAACGATCGACGTTATTTTGCGTATTCTCTCGAATTTTAACTGCGAGAGTTCAATTTTATGACCGGACGCGTTTCTTGTGATCTTGCGAAAAAAAAATTATTAAAACTCCCGATTGCGAAATTATCGTATTACTTTTTTATTTTGTTGAAATAATATTCTAAAAATAAGCATTTTTTTTCTTGCAAAGTTGTTTTTATCAATCGTTTGTTGTTAGATAAGTAAAATACGTTTATGTTGCTGATAAATCAATTTTACTCTACTCTCGTTATTGATACGTATTTATTTTCTAAAGAAATTAACTTTTACCTTTTATTATAAATACTAACTATATTGTTCATTATCGTAGTGTTTTCCGTTTAAATCGAGCGTATCGTATAAATGTTGATATTTCCTATTGTCGCTTTATTTATATGTTTTCAAACGCCTCGGACCTTATTTCTCAAAATAAATAATCGTTTATCGCATATTAGGAATATTATTATCGTTTGATGACATTTCCGAAACGTAAAATTTTAGATAATTTTTCAAACGATGTAACATCTCTTATTCCAAAAAATATATAATTAAACGCATCATATCTGTCCGTTCGTGTGTCCTTCGCGACGATCTGGAAATCTAAATGAACAGTGGCCAACAGTAGTTTTATGTATATATTTTTAAAACTTTTAAAATAATATTTTAATATCGTTTAAATGTATACGGTCTGTTAGAAGATTTTTCAAAAGTTTTAAATTTTAGTATTCTTATTTGCAAACGATACATATTTTTACGTAATTTTTCATTTAAAAATCATTAATTATTTTTCTAATCGTTTATAGCTTACATTAGGATTAATGGCGGAAATAAAAGTAAGTGGCATTGTAGTCTTCACTTAATCTTCGTTAGTTTTTTCTTTGTTTTGTAAATTTTACATTCTTATATTTTCCCTGATTCCAATGCTTGGGACGACGGCGTTTTCTTCGATTGTATTAATTTTTCCAATTGATAAATGGTATTAGCGTATGAATATCATGAGAATTGTCAGTATGCATAATGTCTAGTCGGATACAATATACATTTTGGAGTGTTTTAGCGATGACATAAGTTATGCAATGCAGTATATAACGATACAGATTTTCTTATTACTAAACAATTTTGTTTTCTTTGTAATATGAAAGTTGCATTTTATTTTTATGTCGAATAGATAGAATCTTTAATTATATCTTATGTTTCTCTGTACAGTGATAATCTGACGACTTGGCCCGACTTAGGACATTCGTTTGAATATGGCATTAATACAACAAGACGCTGCAGAAGAAGTTATGGACAATCTTAGAACGGATCAACTCGAAGCGAAGGAAACTACTGATGAATCTCGACATCGAGTATTTTCGTATGATGATTTGTTCCCGGCTTTACCCAAATCATCCCAAAAAAAGACGACTCCTGACAATGTGAACGATAAAATGCGTGTGGGTTCAAACATTTATTCTCAGGTAATATATTAATATATTCTTTGTATCGTCCTATATTGATTATATTTTAAACTTTTATTTAAATACTTTTTTCTAAATATATACCATTAAATTTATATCGATTTTTTATAGGCATTTATGGTACCTTATTCCGAACGTAAACAGGATCATTCTGATAAATTTGGTGAAGAAGAATCGTTACGTACTTGTCAAGCGATAACGAAAGAGACAGACACTCGTATTGAAATATCTGGTAGCAAGGATCAAAGCTTAACATTTGTGGTTACCGGTAAAATGTCTGCTGTTATGGATGCTCGTCGAAAAATACTTTCACATTTCCAAAAGGTTTGATTCTTTTTAGTATTACACGTTTTATTATTTGTGAACAAAAAATAATATTGATTAAACATGAAATGACAAAAATATAATGACTATTTGTAATATTGTATCGATAATACATACTGCACGATCACCTGTACAAACTTTGTAAAATGTTACCTATCTGTTTATTCATATGATTTAACGAAATTTTACCCTTTTAATGGCAGACATTGCAAATTTGTTCAGCAGGACATTACATTATTTGCCTTAGTCTGTATAATATACGTGGAATGTATAAATCGACAATTATATAATATATTTTAAATTTTATCTGAAAATATTTTTGAATAATCTTCTAAAGATTATATATTACTTTAATAATAATCTTTAATTTAATAATATCGCTATTGTGCTTATTTTAGTCGAGTAAACAAATTTCTATACCAAAAGAATATCATCGTTGGATTTTGGGAAAACAAGGTTCTAGATTGAAAGAATTGGAAAATTCTACTGGCACAAAAATCAATGTACCTAGCATAGATCAGAACAGTGATATAATTTCTATTACTGGAACTAAAGAAGGAGTTGAAAAAGCCGAATATGAAATTAGGCGCTGTTTTGACGAACAGGTTAGTTTATTTACTTTATTATTTTTATTTTTTTACTTTACATTATTTATAATCTGTAATAACCATTAAATCTATGTATACTTTAGTCTCGTAAAGCTGCTGAGCGTCTTGTTATACCAAAAATATACCATCCATTTATATTAGGAGCATATAATGAAACAGTTAATGCTATAGCGGAAGAAACTGGTACTCGAATTAATATTCCTCATCTAGCTATTAAAAAGGATGAAATTTCTATAGATGGTGATAAGGAAGGTGTGGCAACTGCAAAAGCAAAGATAGAAGCAATTTTCAAGGATATGGTAATTTATTTCAATTTAAATTTATTAGAATTATTAAATTATATATTAATACAAAATTTTAATTTTTAGGAAAAAAGATGCAATTTTGTAAGTGTCGAGGTTCCAAAATCTCAACATAAATATGTCGTCGGTCCAAAAGGTTCTACTATTCAAGAAATCTTAAAAGAAACTGGAGTGTATGTAGAAATGCCGCCAACAAACTCAGAAATTGGAACTATTAATCTTCGTGGTCCTTACGATAAATTAGGATTAGGTATGAGATATTATACAAACTCGCTTATATATATATATATATATATATATATATATATATATATATATATATATATATATATATATATATATATATATATATACTATCCAGTTTGGTTATGATCAATACAATTTATACAATTTTTTTCTTTTTCAGCATTGACTAAAGTTTGCGCCAAAGCAAACTCAGTATGTTCTACTAACGTTCCTGCTCCTGCTTGGATTAATAAGTATATTATTGGAAAGAAAGGAGCAAAAATCAAGAAGATTACTCAAGATTTCCCTAAGGTACGTATAAAATAACGATCTATTTTTTAATTACTATGATATTAATACTACATGACATGATGCGCATTTTTTTTTAATAGATTCACTTAGAATTCCCAGAAGGAGAAGATAACATTCAAATTGAAGGTCCTCCTGAAGAAGTTGAAAAGGTTAAAATGGAACTTGATGCTCTTGTGAAAAATCTACAAGAAACTTTGACTTTTGCTGAACTTACAGTTAATCAAAAATACTCTAAACATATCATTGGAAAGAATGGCGCAAATGGTATGGTTATTTTGTATTTTGAATTGCATTCACTTCTATAAATTAATTATTAAGTATATTATTTTGTCTATTTCAGTAAATCGACTCAAAGATGAACACGGTGTTATAATCAATATAGGAGAAAATAATAACATTAGAATAGAGGGAACTCATGAGGCAGTAGCGGCAGTACAACAGGAGTTGAAAGAAATGGTTCATAAATTAGAAAACGAAAAAGAAAGAGACGTTGTAATTGACCATCGATATTTCAAAAGTTTAATTGGTACAAAAGGGGAAAATATCAAAGAAATCAGGGAAAAATTTAATAATCAAGTTCAGATTATGGTGCCAAATCTTAATGAGAAAAAAGACATTGTTAAGTTAAGGGGGCCTAATGAAGATGTTGAACGATGCTATAAATATTTGCTAAAAGTTGTCAAAGAATTGACAGAATCTTCTTATGTTCAAGAAGTCCCAATATTTAAGCAATTCCATAAATTTGTTATTGGTAAAGGTGGTGCTAATATTCGTAAAATTCGAGATGAAACTCAGACAAAAATCGATCTTCCTGCAGAAGGAGATTTGAATGAATTTATAACAATAACTGGAAAACGCGAAAACGTAGAGGAAGCGATTAAAAGAATTCAAGCCATTAATGATGAGTTAGCTAAAATTGTTACTGAAGAAGTTGTTATTCCACCTAAATTTTACAATTCATTAATTGGAGTTCGTGGAAAATTAATACATTCTATAAAAGAAGATTGTGGAGGTATCAGCATTAAATTCCCTTCGCAAGAAAGTAAAAGTGATAAGGTCCAAATAAGAGGTCCAGCCGAAGAAGTTGAAAAAGCTAAACAACAACTTCTAGAATTGGCTTCTGAAAAACAATTATCGTCCTATTCTTGTGAAGTACGTGCTAATCCGCAACATCATAGATTCCTTATTGGTAAAAATGGTGCTAACATCAAAAAATTACGTGAACAAACAGGAGCTCGTATTGTATTTCCTAGTGAACAAGATACTGATAGAGAAGCAATCACTATCATTGGTTTGTTTATTATTGTTATCACATTTACCATAAATTTTAATATTTATTAATTTTGAATTAATATTGAAATTAGGTCGTCAAGAGGCTGTTGAAGCTGCTCGCGCTTTACTTGAAACTACTATAAGAGATATTAATAATATAGTTGAAAAAGAAACTGAAGTTGATGCAAAACACCACCGTCATTTTGTTGCTCGCCGTGGCGAAGTTTTAAATAGAATTTCCGACGATTGTGGAGGAGTTCAAATATCATTTCCAAGACAAGGTGTTCAATCAAATCGTGTTGTTCTTAAAGGTCCTAAAGATTGCATTGAAGCAGCTATAAAACGCATTGCAGAAGTTGTAGCTGATCTTGAAGCTCAGGTTCACTATTAATATTTTTTATTGTTTTTCAATGTTAATCTTAATATATTATTATAAATGAAATATTTTTAGGTTACTATTGAATGTATAATTCCTCAAAGATTCCATCGCAATGTAATGGGCAGTAAAGGTTCTAAAGTACAAGCTATTGCAGCTGAACACGATGTTCAAATTAAATTCCCTGATCGCGATACTTCTGAACGCCAACGTTTACCAAATGGAGATGCTCAATTGAATGGAGGTATTGAAAATGAAAGTGTTGAAATAGAGCAAGATGAAAACAATCCTAATCCATCAAATATAATCCGTATTCATGGTAGACTTGAAAATTGTAATGCAGCTAAACAAGCTTTATTAGATCAGGTATAACTTGATTTTATATACAGATTTTTAATATATTTTATTCAATATGTGTATGCATGTGTTGTTTTTTTTATTACTGTAAAATGTGTAAGTTAGTATAAATTCGAATTATCCATTAGATCAGTTATTATTAAAATACGTTATACGTTTGAACTTTATCAGTATATATAATATTATTACTTTATAGGTTCCAATTACAATTGAGGTAACAGTACCACATGAAATGTATAATTGTATTCTTGGCCAGAAACGCCGAGATGTTCGCGAATTGATGAACCAATATGACGTATTTATCGCTCCATCCTTGCCAGATCAAAAGTCTGATCTCGTAAAGGTATTTACAGTCTTATTAAAATTTACATTTCTATTTATTTTATGAATATTTTGAAAATATTATTTTTTTTTCTTTTAGATAACTGGTACTCCAGCCAATGTAGAAAACGCCAAAAAAGCAATTGAAGAAAAATGTTTAAGATCATTTGAGGTAAAACTTAAAGTAGACCCAGAATATCATCCAAAAGTCATAGGACGTGGAGGATCTATTATTACCAAAATAAGAAGTGATCATAACGTCCAAATAAATCTCCCCAAAAAAGGAGATCTTGATGAAGATACAATCACGATACATGGGCTTGAAAAAGACGCTCTTGCTGCTCGAGACGATATTATGAAAATCGTTAATGATTTGGTGTGCATATGTTGTATATTTTTATTTTATTTTATTTTAATTTTTTTTTACAATTATCGAATAATATTTTTTTAGACAAATATGTTGAAAGAAGAAGTTAGAATTGATGCCAGAGTACATTCTCGACTTATCGGCGTTCGTGGACGTAATATTCGTAAAATCGTGGAACAATATAAGGTTGATATAAGGTTCCCAAGAGGATCAGATGAACCTGATCTTGTTACAATTATTGGCAATGATGAAGAAAAAGTTGCTGATGCGAAAGAATATCTCCTAGAACTGGAACAGGAATATGTAATTACATTTATTTTTATTATTATATATAAGTATAAATTATTGATTATCTATTTATTTATTATTTCAGCTGCATGATATTGTTGAAGCTGAAATGTATAAACCGAAACCTCTAGCAGAAAACACAGAATCTAACAAAAAGGAAGAAAGTGCAGGTTTCGTTGTCACTGGGGGTTATTGGGAGCAAAGTGCTCCGGATACAGCGTCTACACAAGAATTTCCATCTATCCGTTCTAATTCAGAGCAAGGACAGACATCTGCTTGGGAGCAAACTCCTGCTCCTGTATCAGCTTGGGGAATTCATCGTTAATTTTTTTTATGTCTATCATCACTCTACTATCACGGCCATAATACTAATTCAATTCTATTTTAGTGAGAAATGGGATTTGTCGTCCTGTGATTTTCTTTTTTTTATATTTTATTCATTTTTGGCTTGCCAACATTGTAGCAGTATATGATATTATTTGATTTTCTTATATTTGTAAATATTTTAAGTAGAGAAAGATAGACAAGAAGTTAATAAGGGTATATATAAATATATTTTAATTCATATACATATATACATAAGTTTAATCAATTATAAGTAATATATTTTGTTAAAATATTTTGCAGCTTAAATAAAATATATTGTAATCTGCATATATATATATATATATATATATATATCAATATGACTTATCAAAACTATGCATGTTGGATAATTTGTTTGTAAAGTCAAATATTTTTTGTCTTCAGTAAATTATAATATATATATATATATATATATATATATATATATATATATATATATATATATATATAGTGTTACTTTAATTTGAATTCGATATTATTACACATTTGGCAATTACATTCAGGTGAATTCATAGCTGGCAGTCTTCCACCTACTGAATCTCTATGAAATGTATTAATTATATTCAAAATTTAACAATTTATACTTATTAATAAATCAATATAACGACATCGATTATTTCTTTTTTTTCTATCAATTTTTGTATCGTGTATGTATATTTTATTATGTTATAATAAGAGTACTTAAAAGCGTTATTTAAAATCTTTGTTGTTTTTTTTTATTATTCATTACAATATATTTATTCTCCAAATTATACAGATGTGCAATGTTTGTATATACTCTTTGATTATATATTTTTTTATTTGATCTGAGATAAATTTCTTTATAAATAGTTGTTATTGATTATATTCAGTCATATATCGATTTACCAGCATCGTCTTGTAAGGAAGCTGTCAGTTTAATTAATGTTAATATTTAAAAATTGTGCCTTTAATTGCTTTTTTGCTTTTAAATGTTTTTATTTAATGATTTATTTTACCTATTTTTTTTTGTTTTGTACTATTTGATATAAATTATAATTACTTTCTTTGTTTTTGTTTAATAATTACTTCATCTTTATAAAAACATATATATATATATAAACACATATGTATCTTAAATTTGGAATATGCGCTTTACAATATTTACTTGTTAGGATGATCATTTTTGTTCTTGCGTCGAGAATTATTAAACATTTGAAAAAAAATGAAATTTTAGAATTTTATCTTTTACTATATTCAATTCAAGCAATATTTTATATATCTATATCGTATAAATTAACGTAGTGCCAAACTGTAACATGCCGTAATAATTATATATAATTTTACGATCATCCTACAAGTATAATATATGTATGTATAAAAGTGATAAAATCCTTTATTTTTTATTTTTAATTTATGTAAGCCATATTATTATCTTATAGTATGCGTTTGTTGGAATAATATAAATTTTATTAACAGACTGATGATGAAAATGTGTACAAACATTAAGTGTGCACTAAAAAAAATTACATTTTGTAATTAGTTTTGATAAGGAAAAAAAAATTAATGTGTACATAGAACACGCTGTCAGTCTGTCAGATTTCTGCAGATTTATTCAATATGGACGAAAGATTGAATATAAATATATATTCCATAAATAATTATTTTTTTTCTTTCTCACCACATTCCGAATAGGTTTACCGTTTTTATCACCTTTTTAGCTGGCTAACTTAACTTCCTGCGTTGTTAATACTTGTGGTTGATAATATTTGGTCAATTTTTGTTCTTTAAGAAACCAATTTATAATTAATACTATGTATAATTTTTTTTTGTATGATTTTATTAAAAATCTGATATTTAAAAATAAATATGCGAAATCATAAAACTTACAAAGGTAATATGCAATACTTTATTATTTAAAACTCTGTAGAATTTATTTACAAATCGTATAAATCTAAAACATGTATAATATTTTCTGTTTATATATATATATATATATATATATATATATATATATATAATATTTGAATGAAAATACACTTTATTATAAAATAAATTTTAGTAAAAGCGTATTTTAAGACCTAATTTTATTAATCAAACTGTGCGTAATTTTTTAATGCGCAATTTAATTTAGAAAATTAAAGTTAATTTTTTATAATATTTTAGTTAAAAAAAATAGACAATACAGTATAAGCTGCTTAATGGGATTACTGATTAATAAGGCGAACCACTTATTAAAATCAAAATAAAAATTAATGTTTAATGAGACCAAAATTGAATTTTGTTCAATTACAGTTATATTTAAACGAATGTGCCAATCGATTTTATATGACTTAATTAAAAAAAAAAGATTGAATTCGTGTGCTTTACGAGAAAAAAAATACTAAACTCTTATAGCAAGTATCTAATGCAATTTCACTATTTGAACTGTTTTATTTTCTGGAAATACTTCAGTGTCTACAGGTTAAGAAAGGATTACAGCATCATCTAACCATAGCCGTTTCCGAAAGTAATCATCCTTAAAAGTCACCAATTCCAGCAGCAACTGGAGATTCGATCCAAGAACTTTTTCTCTTACCGACTATCACTCTACCAACTACACTACAAATTTAGTTTTTAATTGCAAAAGGAATAAAGTACGCCTTTAAGTTAAACTGTAGAAGTGGTATTGTCACAAGTACTTTATTAAAGAAAACAATATGTATGTGAAACATTTTTCTATATTCTATAATTAATTCCAGAAAAATCATAGTCATCACACTAATATAGAATATACATAGATCATTGATTAAAATTTAACATGTGACATAATAAAAAATATTCTAGAAAGTGTCATCGGTATTTTAAAGAATTGAATTAAAGACTGAGTATTGCGTAAAACTCCATATATCCTGTTTGTTAACCTTGATCGCCTTAAAAGTATATCATTTCATCAGCAATATTAGTGACTCACATAACATACATGTATATATATATAAGCAGTGTTTTCATATTGTTAATTATATCCAGAAATTACGTATTATGGATAAGTGTCACAGGTTAAACTCCGGTTAATTATATTTTGTGATAACATTGCGGTCAACGTTTGGACGTAAATCCACTTATTTATTTATATATATATATATATTCAATATAAATTCTTATAATTTATTTAATCGTGTTAAATCGCTTACATTAGAACGTCGAGATGACTTCTGTTATAATAAAAACCTTTATTTTCTTTCTTCTAATACTGTTAGGTAAGACGCGGAAAAAAAATGTCATTTTATTTTGTTAATTTATATTAGTATTAATTATCGATGATGATTGCAGATGAATCTCGATCACAATATCCGCCTCAATTGTCGATGGAAAAGTCAGGTTCATGTCCGCCACCATTACCAAGAAGAATTTGTTATGATACATGCGAAGTTGATCAGCAGTGTCCCGGTAAATCTAAATGTTGCAGAACGTCTTGCGGTGGAACCGTGTGTTCAAGAGTTGTTACTCCTAAAGCTAATAATAATATAGGTAAATAATGCATACATGTAAATTTTTTTTATCCAATTTTAGACGCATATTTAATTTCTATTGAATTTTAGTGAAGCCGGGCCGTTGTCCGAGCAACACAGACGGTCCATGGCTGTGCTCCAGTACCTGTTACTCTGATAGCGATTGTCGTGGACGTGGAAAATGCTGTAGAAATAGATGCGGCGCTTTGATCTGCATGTCTCCAATTACAAGTTAATTATTTTGATTATTTTTTTTTTCATAACAATTCAATTTCCATATATCATAATCTTTAATAAATAAAAATATTTTTAATTTTCAATCTCTTTATTGTACATTATTTATATTGTAAAACTAAATATATTTTGTATTAAAAAAATATATATATATTATTAAAATAATCTGTTTTTATTAATTGTTATGAATGAATCATATACGAATAATACTCGGCGAAATGAAATTAAATCTTAGAATTTCATTTTCATCATCGAAATTTATTAAATATTTTAATTTTTGTATGACACTATCGTTTTTTTCGATAAACACCTTCGGAACTTTAGCGATGTCCGATGAAACACTCCATTTATTAAACAGCAGTTTTGCAATTTCGAACGAATCATCTACAATAATTAAATATAAAAAAAATAAAGACCTTAACCAAATATATATATATATTGTACTCACTGATTTCATAAGTTGGATATTCTTTTGTATCGTAAGAGAAAGGTTTTTCCACATTATTAAAAATATCTAAAGATATTTTAGTATTATTCAATGGTATTTTATTTTCAACGGAATATATTAAAGCGTCCAAAAATATTTTCCATCGCGGTTGAAAATAATCAGATACAATACCTAAATTTAAATATACATTATTATCTATGAATTTAGCATTATATTGTTAACATTATATTAAAAAAATTATTAGAAGAGATAAATATGCTTTGAATTATTTATTTTAAATCACACAATCTTATCGTTTCTTTGTATTTTTTTTTTTGAGTATTTCAATTTGAGTGCATATGATTACGTTGAAATTTAATACCTGACCATTGTTTATTAGCGTAATCAACTATTTCCCCATTTGGCCCCCAGAGAGTTATTTGATTTCTTGCATTAAATTCATATAATTTAATTTCCTAAAATTATATACAATTCATAGACGTTAAAATATTGTAGATTTGATATATATATATATATATATATATATATATATATATATATATATATATATATATATATATATATATATATATATATACTACTGTGATCAAAAAGTAAGGTGAAATTGTTATTTAGAGAAACCAAATCAAAGAAGATCTTGAAGGCTTTACCGGAAAAAGACTGTTTCGACTATTCTGAGGACTGGAAAAAGCGTTGTCAAAAGTGCATTTTATTACTTTGAAGAGGTTGAAATTGATTTGGAAAAATAAATAAAGAATTTACATTTTATAAACAAATTCACCTTACTTTTTTATCACAGTGTTATATAAAGTACATACATTATCTAGATTTGATATATTTTTTGCAGAATTTAGCCAATTTCCTAATAAAAAATTACGATGACTGGCCAAGATAGATTCTAAATCGTTAAACAAAGTCATAAACATACTGCTAAATTTCCTATAATTATTGTATAGTAATTAGTTTTTTTTTAATTTTAAATATGAAACATTTTTTTTTTGAAGAACAAAATATACTTCAAATCTGATATTTTTTTTTGTTTATAAGCCTTCACTATCGACAAATATATCTGATCTCCTTTATATTGCAACACTTGTCTTGTGAGATCTACCAAATCATATCTATATCCTTCAGATTTTTCAAGATTTCTCATTCCTCCCAATAATAATCTCCACGCATGCACTAAATCCTCTTCGGAATACCACGACTACCAATAAAAACGTTTAATAAATATATATTTTTATTCATAACAAATATGAACAATATCAACATACCCATGGAGAAATATTTATTCTTGGTCTACGTGTAATTGCATATTTGCCTCTCATTTTATTTAATCCTCTGTAATTATATATAGTATTCTGAAATGAAATATTTTAAATAAAATCTCATATTGAACTCAAATTTTTGAAAAAAAAATATGTTTACCATAAGAATAGTCCAAGCGTCATTTACTTGGGAATCTTCGATACCATATCTTCGTAATGTGTAATTTTTAATCCAACGATCAATATTAATAGATTCAGTATTCCATGGAGTTTCTAACATTAAATCGTACATTACGTAATTTTGATTGATACCTTCTGGTGTTATTCCAATGCCAACCATAGTACTATTAATTTTACTTCTGGCTTCATAAATATCCTAAATATCACATACATGCATACATATATATTGTATAAATCAATTAATAAATATTTTTAAACTATTAGATTAGAGCTATACCCACCGTATTTATGCTATACGAATCTCCAAACATTCCCAAAGTACCACCAAAATTATGTAACATACTCCAAATAAACGGTTGTCCAAAATACATATCAAATGTATCATATTGTGGCCATTGTTCGGATTGCAAATCCAAAATTAATAAACGTCCCTAAAATTATAGATATTTAAAAAGTATTTCAACGATCAAAGCATTTAACAACATAACTCACTCTTGGTACGGATGTAAGAAAAGTTTTAACTCTATCTTTAGACCAATATGAAAATTCGTGAACAAACATCCAGTTCTGCAAAAGCCTTAAAATGACATCAATTATATGTATGTATATATATATATATATATATATATATATATATATATATATATATATTATATACAATGAAAAAAAATCAATACCAAATAGAATCAGGATCGACATCAGTCATTGTCTTAAATATCATGTTACCAACGTCTGTTAAGAAGTTGAGATCGTCAGACGTTGGTTTAACTTCGTTAAATGGATCGCTATAATATATGTGAGTTTGTCCAAAATATTCAATTACCTTGTATCAAAATTATTATTCATTTAAATTTCATATTTTTTCAAAAATATTAATACATTTAATTTTAAAATATATACCTCACTAAGAAACATTCTTCCTATATAGTTGAAAAGTGGATCTGTTGGGTCTAAAAACATTGGACAACAATATTTTGATTTGAATTGATTCCACTCTTCTACCGGAGTTAATTTTGCGTTTGGATATATCCTAAAATAACATTTATTATTTTCATAAAAGGAAATGTAGCCATTTTTGAGTTATAAATTCAAAATCAAAAAATATTATGATATAAAAAACTGCAAAAAACGACCGTTTAAATGCGTTCGGTACAAATCCAGCAAATGCAGGCAAAGCAGGAATAATACCCAAATTCTTCATATTTTTTAGAACAAATTGCTGAATATTAAGTGTATGCTCATGCCAATTTTGAGTAAGCGGTCCACCCCAACCTCGAATATTACCCATTCTTTGCCTAAAAACATCATTTTTATAAACAAAATAACCAATCAATATAACACATCGTATCTCCATTTATACCAAGATAAAAACGCTGGTCCGGCAAAATGTTGATCGATTTCTACTTCGGTCAAATTGAGTTTTTTATAAATTGAATACCATATCGCTTCTTGACCATGAGGAGCCAATGCAATATTGATTCCATTCAATGCCATCCAATCGACGTGTCTCTGCCAATCTTCAATTTTCCACCACACAAAACTGTATGATGTCGTACATACATTTTGATAATATCTAAATCTAATAAAATTGTTTTATATGAATATTCAAAACACTACTTTATAATAGTACAATAAAATTGTATAATATTTACTTGTCATTAGATACTATTGTGATATTTACATATGGTAATTCATCTGGTATGCTTATTTGTCGTATATTCCATCCAATATGAGAGTTACAGTAATATTTTATATAATAATGAAAACCCCATGCGGCTACAACTCCTGTGTTACTGATAATTTCAACTTTATCTTCATTTTTAACAAGCTAAAACATCCAAAAAATTATTACTATTAATTTATGAAAATATATAGATTTATCAATGTTCTTAATAACTTACTGTAAATTTATCCAAACCGTTTTCTGTATGATGCGGATTAATTACGATATTAAAAAGATGTGCTTTATTTGGTATTAGCCTTTTTATAATGTCATATGCTGCCTTTGTTTGAATATCATTTGACACTTCAGGAAAAAAATTGTATAAATATGGAAATTTTTCTGAAAATAATAGAAAATTGTTACAATAAAGACGCGTCACATAATCAAATTATTGACCCATGAATAGAGTATACATTTATGGCGATAAAACAATAACCTGTATCAATAAAACACTTTACTTTTATTTTAATAATATATTACTAGTTTTATTAAAAATATTCGTTAAACAATGATATAAATAAATGCATCCATAGACTTTTTCTTATAATAATATGTTAAAATATTTACCCGGTGTGCAACAAATAGTGAACGCTAGTTGAAGAATAATAAACAATATAAAATTCGCAAATCTATATAAAATCATTATAACAATACAATATATTCAAAATTATAAAACAGTTTTTTTTTATTATTAGAATGATTAACGTAAGTGGAAAGATTAACGAGTTGTATTGAGAACGAACTCATATAATACAGCATCCATACGCAATGAAAACTTATCAATATACTTATTGGTCACCAGTAGCTTTTAAACTTTTATTTATTACTTAAAATACATATTCTCAAAATTTTATTAATATTTAATAAAAACATGTTTTCGATATTTCGTTTTAAACTTCCACATTAATGAAATAAACTTTTATCCATAACGTAAATAAATAAAATGAATGTTTCTGTATATATTCTGTGATTGTTTTATATGTTTCTTCAAAATTAGATATAACTTATTATTTCTTAGATAAAACGTATTTAAATATTTATTATATTATATTACAATACAAATATTTGTAGGATTTTTAAATTAATTTATCATAAAATAAATACATTCATTTCTCATATAATGTAGTTTTTGATTTGTCAAAAAAAATTTTTTTTGTCTTATGCATAGTTTAAAATGTTAATAAAAAAAAATCACACATTATTATTTTTTTAAATAATAAACGAATGGCTTCGAAATAAAAAAAGAAAAACATGGTACAAAAATAGTTTCGCTTAACATATTTTTTTATATATTTGATAAAATTAAAAAAAAACAAAAAAAAATATTCAATTTATTTATTTTTATTTTATTTCATTGTATAAATGTAATAAGAAAGAAAACCTAAAATTTTGCCTTAATAATAATATGCTATAGTTGCAGACATGTGAAAATTTATTTTATGTTGACAAGTTTTTAAGTAAAATTAAATTTAATAAAATATAAAACGAAATTGTTAAATAATAAATTATATATTTACGATTGCTTAGTGAAAAATAATAATATTTTTTAACATAAACATTTTAATATATGGTGGATTAATTTTTGTATTAGGGCCATAAAATGGCTACTATCGGCGTTGAAATTTGACAGTCGGCTCAGATGTCAGGTCCTAGTCGAGGGGGCGGGGCCCCTCCGGCTCCGACCGTCCCGTCGGGGGGCGGAGGTGCCGTCTCAAGAGGTGCTCGAACCAGAACCGCGCCTTCTCTACCCCAAGAGGCCGTTACTCCCACCAGACGAGAACTGAGATCTGTCAGTTTTATATACTTCTATATTTTACATTTGTTTATGTCTCTGAAATAAATCGATTCTTGTAATTAAAGAATTCGTTTCAAATTATTTAAATTTTTAGTTTATCTATAACGTCACTGAGAAAATAGAATTTCAAAATTATTTTTACTAATAATAAAATATTTTTTTAAAAGCGTTTTTGCCGAATATAAAATCTTCAATTAGTTTTCTTTTATAAAAAATGGTATTATTCCTTTGCATCTTACATTTCACTTTCACATTCTAACTTTATTCTATTAATTTTAATTCCTTTTAATGCAGCAAAATATTTGTTATTTTAATTTTTACAATTTACCAGAATAAATATAATCCATTAGCTTATATTATAAATTTTCGTGTATATATATATATATATATATATATATATATATATATATATATACACATGTCTGTATATATACGAATCAATCAGTACAATGGAGAAAGATATTGAATTTTTAAAATATGTATTCTAATTATTTTTGTTACATTTATCATGTTTATAATAATGTAAGGTTAATTTTATTCAGCATTCAACATATCACAAATAATTGGTATAATTTTTGGTGATCTGCCTTATACAATAAGTCAAAAAAAGGAACTCTTTAATATTATTTTATATTTCTAAATTAAAAATTGTTAATTTATTTCAATGCAATAAGTAATTGATTGAAATATAAAATGTGTTGACGCTCGAAAAATTCCAAAAGCATTTTTTTTGTATCAAATATACTTTTATTTGAAGCATATTCTTACAAATCTTTTTTGTTTTTCACTAAATAAAATATCATCATTCAACGATATAATTTTAGAATGAAATATTGTTTAAATAAATTTAACCATTTTTTTCTTTTTTATATAATGAATAAAATTATAAATATTTTTAAATTTTGATAATTATTTGTATACTGCAATTAACTGGAATGTTAGTTATATAAATAGCTTATATATAACGATTCAATTTATTTTTAAGTGTTAATTAAAATATTTTAATATGGGATTTACACTAAATTTAATTGAAATTAACGATCCATCTTACTAAGTAATACCAACACTAAAGAGAATGTTCTAAATTTAACCGCAAATATTTCAGCCACGCTAAGAATAACCTCACATTTGCAGTGCTTCACATTCAGGAATATTCTATACGTCGAACGTATACTCATTTCGATCGGAAGAAATAAATCCTCCTATATATATATATATTTCATATTTTCATCGTGCTATTGTATAAATATACACATTTTTATTTCATTTCATTATTATTAAAACATTTAATATATATGTATTTTACAGACAAACGTTGATTGGATACCAGTTTCAGAATTTAATTCTAGATCTTCGCAAAATAGATCGCGCAAGCCTATAAACGCTCTTCCCGAAAATAACGAGTATGTCGAAATTGGTAAGTGAATAAAAATAAAAATTATATTTAATTCTAATTAATTGCAAAATATTTAAAGATAACATATTTAACATTTTTAATACATATTATATTTTGCCTTCGTCGTATTTCAATAGATTTTTCCTAGTAAATAACGTTTAATATGCAAAACGATTTTCATTTAAACAATATTTTTACTATTGCATTGAATTTTTAATGAAATTTAATTCAAATAATATTAAAATATTTTTTAAATAATATTTAATAAATTAAATTAATTATTATATTTTAAATGATTTTATTTTTTCTTAAGATAAATGTAAGATTAAATTTTTGTCAATATTAATTTTAACCCGTTGACTGCTAAACAACAAAAAAAATCACATTACAATGTTCAAAAATTTGCACAAGTGTCAAATATGAAGCTACATTATAAAAAAAATTTATATTGTAGATTCTAGAATAATTCCTGAAAATAGTAATAGATTTGTGCCAGTAAGACCTCAACCGAGAACTTTAGTTTTACGCCAAAGGGACATGATGGAAAATCAAGATGATTCTTCATATAATACTGTACTTAGCGGTCACAGCCCTCACACAAGTCACGCAGCCATAATGATTGTCAATCCAACAACTCCAAATTCGAATATTCCTAATCAAAATGTAAGTCCAATGTAATGCATATCGATAATAATATAACATGGATTTTTCGTAATCGTTTATCGATTGCTATTTCTAGAATTTAACGAATGGACACATAGGCGACAATAAAAATTCTAGAAATGTGTGCGCAAATCACGAAGCCAATTACACTATGGCGAATAATGCAACGATGATTGGCCCTTTTCCGATTTTGAGCAGTAACAATAACAAATCGAGCAACATATGTAATGATAATAATCAAGATAATTTGCATCAGAATGTCAACGGTGACATACAAAACTCAGAAAATATGGTGCGCACGTACAATTTTTACAAATCGTACAATTTAAAATATCATACAAACATAGAAATATATTTATTTTAATGTGTGTTTATTAAACAGTTACCACACACTAAAACGGCGCGCACTTTGGGCGATTCTCTAGTAAATGCGTGCCCCGACGTGTCTCGCGTTGAACAAAGACTTGGCGAAATTCAGGAATACATCAGAATGACGGCCAGTCTTGTTGATAGTATGAGAAATTCCGAAGATGAGGTAAATTTTATCTATCACACAATATTATTGTTTTTAATTTAATATATATATATATTATTATTTTATTCTATCGTTAAATACTTGTAAAATAATAAGTGTAAATTTATTATTTAGTATTTTTTTTTATAAGTTTAATTATTACATTTTTATATTAGAAAATTATCTTTTACATGTATTTATATTTTTGTTTTAAACGAATATAATCCAAAAGTTTTACAATTTTTTATTTCTGTTTTGATATCGTATTGTATTCTTATATTATATATATATATATATATAAATAGAAAATTTTCATATTTAATTTTATAATTTTATACAATTTTTTATTGAAAACTTTTGGTTTATTATCATAAGTCGTCATCGTGCATTAGAAAAATAGAATAAATAAATATACGTTCAGTTGAGATCGCGTCTTGCATCAATGCGCCGTGCCAATCAATTGTTAATCGAGGATATTTATCAGGATCAAGAGCGTGACAGTGATATTTGTGAACTTGAACAAACGCTGAAAAATTTGAAAGACAGCGAAAAGAAACTAGAAAATATGTTAAAAACGACACTGCTCATGAACGATAACGTCGATTGTGATGCACATCAAATTAATCAAGAACCAGAAAATATATTGATTATTAATGAGATGGAGAATGATGAACAGGTGATTTATAAAGCGTGGGAAATAATAAGATTATGTTTGTGCTTATAATGCTTTTTCTGTGTTGTCGAATTTGATGTGATTTTGATGTTTATTTTAATTTTATTTATTATACTAATGATTATCGAATACGGTTATTTGTATACGTTGTTGATTTTTTTTTATAATTTAATTTAGAACTGAACATGAACATTTTTTGTAATAAATATCAACGCCAAAAAAAACCGCAAATAATTATGTATTAATATAGTGTTATAACTATTTAATTGATTGATAATTATTTTGTTAAAAAAAAAGTGTGCTGTAAAACTCTAACATATTGTTTGAAAAAAAAAATAGAAAAAATGTGATGTTCATCATATTTTTTTTATTATTATTTTTTATTTTTTAGGATGCACAAAGATCTTACTCTGTACAGAGTGGCGGTTCCGTTTACAGTGATAATGATTTATGGCAGAACGATGTTAAAATGGAAATATCTCAAATACATGCAGCATTTCAAGAGGAGCAGAAAAAACTATTAAAATATCAGGTTTTATTATAAATTTGATATATGTTTCATTTTTTTTGTATTTATATATAAAAAAGTAATAATTAATTAATACAATATCAATTTTTAAGGCTGAACTAAAGGATAAAACCGATGGAAATTCTATGAACAATGATAATTTTGAAAACAGTCTATTAGATAATGGGAATAAAGAACAAACATCTAATATTCAACACTCGTTACCGGTTCAAAGTACTAGTAAACAATTTTCTTCAAATCAAATTGGAGTTGCTACAACATTGCCTCATGTAATTGATGACAAAGAATGTACCAAAAATGTAATATTTTTTGTACATTTATATATATATATATATATATATATATATATATATATATATATATATATATATATATATACGTTTTATCATTTTTAGCAATTAAGACGATATGGATCTCATGACCGCGAGTCGCTCGATAGTTCTTTATCTCGAGATATATTCAACTCCACAAAATCTAAGCCTTTAACAACAAATCAGTCTCTTTCTTCAGAAGCTATGCTTATGGATTTAAAAATGCGACGGCAACATTTAGAAAATCAGGTTTTTTTTTAAATTTAAACAAAATATTTTTTTTTAATATGATTATTATTGTTAATAATCTTTGCTTTCTTGTGAGGTTGCTAAAATACAAAGTCTTCATGCTGCGACCGCTTCACTTGTCGAGGCTGTGGCTGAACAAGAGCCCGGACTAGTCACACCAGATGATCAGAGTTTAAGGGGAACCGGCGGTTGGGAAGAATCGGAAGGCAGTATTCCCGAAGACGACACTATTCCTGCTCTATATAGTTTAAAATCCAAAATGCAAGCAGTCAATGTAGTAAAAATGGAATTGGAAAAACTCAAAAGCATGCTTCGAACCGTGGATTCTATTCAAAATAGTTTTGGCATAAATTCAGCGTTTGAAAATGAAAATTCCTATTGTAATACATTAGAACCGTCTCAAGATAATCAACAATTACTTCATAATCAGTAAGAAATATAAATAAATAGTGACTCTCACACATATGTACACACACACACATGTTTGTGTGTATATTTATACATATATATATAATATTTTTTTAATATCTAGATCTCTGGAATCTTCATACAATAATATGATTAAAAATAAGATGGAATCGTCATCAAGCTCGAATGTTAATCAAAATATTTCACAGTCTCCTAAAAACTCGCATGCACAAGGATTGCCTCGACTCCAAAATTGTATCTCATCTGGATCAGGCAAATGCACAAATGTTAATGATCAACATCAAAGACGTCAGTATTAATTTAGATTAATTATTCTTATTCACATATATGAAAAAAAAAATTTTTTTTCTATGTATAGGCGATAGCATAACTGCTGGCTTGGCTACAATTCAACAGTTGACGCAAAAGATGAAACATGAAGCTCAAGAAATAAACAGTGAACGACAGCGTTTGAAACATGCACTAATTAGGGGTTTCTATTTTTATTTATGCTTTTGTGGTTGATTAATATTATAAATTACCTAGTATTTACTACGACGTTGAATATTTTTTAGATAATAATAATTCTAGTTCATCCTCTATGAAATCAGACGAAAAAAAGAGGTCAAACAGTATGGAAAAAGGAAGTCTAATTTATCCACCTGAAGCTGGTCCAGCTGAGAGGAAACAAATCGCTTTGAAAGCAGAACTCGAAGCAAAGAAAAAACAATTAGAACGTTTAATGAGCAAGGAAGTACGTTTTTTGCAATTATTTCAATTTCTCCATATATTGTGTACGGTTTAATGATAATTATTTATTTAAGGTCGATCATCGCACTAATCAACAAATTTCTCAAATCGATACACAAAACACTGGTAAAACTCTGTGTTCTAATGATAATGGATTTATATTATCAGATAATAGTTCAGGAGGAATGCAACACCCACAAAATTCGCATCCGAATAGATTTGACGAAAGCGACGTATACCAATGCCCTATTAGAACCGATACTGATAATGGATATTCAAGGTATTTTTATATATAATATAATTAATAGAATATGTCAAAATATTCATTTGCATTTAAAAAAATACGTATTTGCATTTACAGTGATCAAGATGACGAATATACGTTATCATCAGTACCTCAGGTTAATATTAATCAATTAAAAGATAGATGTGTTGTAAAACGTTCTCCGCAAAATTCTTCATTGGAAAACTTCAAGGTCAATATTTACTATAAATTCGTCATTTATAATTTAAAATGTACATACTTTTTAAATTTAAATTATACTTTTTTTCCTCAATAGATAAACTATGATTCAAATCAGTCCATCGATAATTGCAATCAAAATATAAAACATAAAAACAATCACACTAGTATATATGAATCGACATCGAATAGCGAAAAACAGAGGAATCACGATGATAATGCATCCATTCAAGTTTTACCGCATTGTTCAAAACAAACCAAGAGTTTATCGCACAACCAAAGTTCTCTTTTAGATATATGCAACGATTCTAGAAATTTACTAGAATTGCATCAAAAACAAAAAACAAACTCGCAAGATATTGAAGGTGGCTCTTCTAAATCACAAACTTCCTCTACTCACCTTACAGTATTACCAACTAATTCTTCATCTTTACAGGTTGTAATTTTTATTATTTATTTAAATGTAACGTGTATACATTGTATATTAATGAATATGATTTTAATTTTAGGCGAAACAGAGTAAAGATATTAATCCCAACATTGATTCAATAGAAATGACATCTCATTTAGATAGTGGAAGCAGTAGCGGTGATCAGGAATTGGTTGACATTCCAAATCCTATGCCGGAACTCTCAATGAGACATTCATTAATGAAAAGTGATCAAGGTAGATAGTCATAATAATTTTATACGTGAATTTTAAACTTCAATACTTGAAAAAAAAATTTTTTTTTTCAGATAAACACAATGCAAATATTGAATCTCGTCAATGGCAAGACTCACATTCAGAATCTCATATGGCAATGTGGTGGCATCATAAAGCTAATCAGGTAATAATAAGTAAATGATACAAAACTAATAAAATTCCAATCTCCTCAATGAGTTATTTTAGTAAGACTGAAAGCATAAAAGCCGTAATGACATTTTGAAAAAAATCACTTTCCATCTATTGATAGAAACAATTTGCCCACTAAAACTGAAGTTTTAACATTTGTTATTAATTTATATTATTAAATATTTCGTTACAGTTACAACAACAATTGGAAATGATAAATAATCTGTGTCAGTCTTTATTACAAGATAGAACTGCCAATCAGTCCCCACCGGCCACCAATATTCCACATCAAATGGGAAATACTGCAATTATACCAAACTATCCTGGAGCACTTATGTTTCCATATGGCTTTAATAATTCGTGTGTCGGCAATGGGACAGAACAAATTTCTATGCCTTGGTGGGCTGCAACACAGCAGCAACTCGCATTACAACAGCAACAATTAGCTGCACAACAGCAACAACTCGCCGCGACTACGTGGAGCAATAGTCAGTGTATTCAGCATTTATTATCACAGCAACGTGAGATATCGTCTTTGAAAAGCAGCATTCATCACGTAAGATGATGATATTGAAAAGAACGTTACGTTTTAAAATATTAAAGTAATTCGTTAAAATATCGAATTTGATTTTAGATGGAAGAAAAACTTCAAATGCTTTTGTCGTCTCCTCGCACACATTCTGCACCACCGAATTTAAGCAATGTCGAAGTCACGCCTGCGACTTCATCGTCACAAGAAAACCCTACATATTCACGCGCGCATTTACAAAATTGGAACGCTTCACAAATAAATTCGTTAGTAAATATTAAACGATATCAATTTATAAGCGAATTTTAAATTGTTTATATTGAAATATTTTCGTTTTTTTTTTTTTATTAGATTTAAAAAGACTCCAATGGTGCCACCGTATCCGATTGATCATGTGAACATTAATAATCATTCGTCGATAAATATGTATTCCGCACACGGTATGGTCAACGATCAGATGTCAAATCAGAACGCGATCGCTATTACTCCAAATAATTTACACGTTGGAAATCAACCGGGAATCGTATATAATAATTGCTTACCCACGAACCAACTCAATCCAAATATGCAAAACAATATGAATGCGCCATTATTAAACATGTCATCGCAGAATCCAATTCATAATACTCACGCTATAACTATGCACACAATCAATAGTGCGGGCACACAAGCATTATCCGGTCAAAATATGGCTCTCAATAATCAAGTACCGCCAGGAAATAGAGCTAATAATTACTGGGATAATTTCAGAAGGTAGTCCATTTTTTTTTTTTTTTTTTGATTTAATTTATTATATGCATTTATTCCAAAGTCGTGCGTATTGTTTGCAGTTATTCAAGGCAGAATCTCTTATCTGGTAATAAAACCAATACTGAATCGTTCATTCAGTCTCATAATTATCATCCTTTATCCGAAAGATCGAACAACACTCTTCGCACCGGTTCATCGATTGTTCCTCTGCAATCTCAATCTATCAATACTCCGAAAAGGAATCTCAACAATCAACTCGGAAATAATGTAAATTTGCAAATTCACTCTCAAGAAAATATCACTAGAGGACGACGAAATCTATCGAATGAAATAAGCTTCAATACACCTCCAGATATCGTGAATACAAATTCAGATATGGCTTCAAACACGCACGTGCCGACGAGTAACGAAGATCACGGAAGGAGCAATAATTCAATTAATCTTAACATAAACACGTCTAATGTGTTAGATTCGGATCCGACATCGCTCCAATCGGGCTCAAGCAATTTAAACACATCGGGTTTATATTTTAACCAAAAGAAGAAATCCTCGTCTAAACTACCAGCTAAAAATTCTTCCAATACCAGCAATTTTTCATTGGAATCTCTACAAAATAAAAATTCTCGTTCTATGGAAGAATCACATTTAACCGATCTTAATCTTGCATCGACAAGTAGCAGTATTAAACAAAAATCACCCGCAAAGCTGTTTGATTTATTACGAGAAAACGTATATTCGGAGGTATCAGCACTAATTAGCGCTAATGAATCCAGACCTCACTTTTTAATACAGTTATTTAGAGATTTGCAACAGATCAGTTCGGATACGTTGAGACAGCGAACTTTGCAATCTATCCAAGAATTAGTCACAAGATATTTATCTAATGTTGATATGGAAGCTTACAATCAAGTGGAAGAACACAAAAATATTCAAAGAGTTACATCGTCCAATGAGGATCAGTTATGTCCCGTCAATGTTAACGAAGAAGCGGGAATATTCGCTCTGGATAATAATAACGAAATTATTCGATTTATATTAGCTCATCACGCAGACCCTTGCACTAGTGAATTATTTCAATCTCTGAGAAGCATTATATATTCAATAATCGGAAGTATTCCCGATAAAGTAGATGAAAATCTTTTAGCGTGTTTTAACAAGTATCCCGGTTGTACATTAATGGATATTGGCGATGAACTCATAATGATCATATCTAGAATTACAATAGATTGCAAAAAGAAATACGATACAAATATCGCCGATTCGAGTGAAGGATTTTCAAATAGCAGCATGCACGATAGTCAAATTAATACGAATCATCAACAAATGACTGAGAGCGATAATGATACAGATTTACCATCTCATATGATCAGTACGCCTCAAAGCAATTTTAATGAAGCGTTAGAATTGCCATCTTGTTCCAACTCTTCTATCTTAAAACACTCGGAAATTAATGCTGAAAACGCATCTTGTTCTTCTTCGTATAGCGGCAATCCAAACGAACTGAAAATCGACCTAATAGTGAGCGTTGAAACTTGCAATGGAGATTTAGCAGAGGCGGATCAGTCCCGACACGGAAACGATCCTATGAACGCGTCAGGAAATGGAGGATTTGAGAATCTCCTTCCCGATATTGTCGATATGGACGAACAGACTCCAACCGAGGTATTTGCCATATGGATTCCTTGACATTCGATGCTTTCATTAGTTTTGTGTTTATTTTATGGTTTTTGTGAATTTTTTAGGCTGAAGCCGAATGGCTTCGTATAACTACTAATATGGATAATAAAGATTGCACGGGATCCCAGAATGGTACTTTTTCATCAATTATAAATTTCTTTAATCATTTCGCCCTAATGGCTTTGAGAATTATATTTATAATGTACTTTTTCAGATGCGTGCCAATCTTAATTTATTACTTGTAACGAATGGAGAGTGAGTAATTTATAAATTTTATATGATATTCTTGATTACTATTTAATAAACTGCATTGCATATAAAGTTGTTGTTATTTGTAAATATTTCCAAATACTACGATTCATATAAAATATAGTATATATATAAATTCACCTTTTTATACTCATTCAACAATCAAAAATATTTACAAATCTTATATATAATTTGTAGAGAAAATTCTTCAAAATACATAAAGATGGAGAGGAATAACTTTACTACTTACCAATCAGTATGAAATCATCTAAACATTTTTTTTTAAATTTCATACTTGCTCGCATCAAAATATTAAATAATAATTTAAAAAGTATATTTTTGAAATTTTTACTATACGCAACTTTAGATTACAATATTTGTAAACGCTAAATTGATGAATAAGTTAGACATATTATGATTATGGTTATTAGAATGGATTAGTAGTAGTAACCATGACGCGATATTGATAAAACGCAAGCATTGATCTAAATACTAAAACATGTGACTGAAATAATTACTATATTTTTTTATAAAACTATTGAAATTAAATAGTCGGGTATTTTAGTGTATGTACAATTAATTAGTGTTTGTGTTTGTTTGTTTTTTTTTTAAGCAGAGTGAAAAAAACCATCGTTATCATTACAGAATTTTTATTATAATGTTCATAATAAGTAGTTTATAATATAAATGTTAGCTAAAACAACCTATAGGTGTCGACACATATGTCCCAACTGTACAAATGCTATACAAGTGGAACAACTGTCCAAAGCATCTCGACCGTCATTCGCTCGAGCGTCCAATAATAATTGTACAATGTGTTTTTTTTATTTATTTATTTATTATTTTTATTTTTTTTTTAATAATTTTTACCTCCTACTTATTTAACTTTGATTCAATTTACAAGGCGGTCTCGAACGCTGCGGACAAATGCACTCACATGACATTTTATACAGTCTTTCAAAAAATTTTCTTTAGCATAGTAGTAGTAATAAAATTAAGATTAAACTTTTCATACATTTAAGGTTACATTTTTTTTGTACAGCCATATACAATAATATTATTCATACCTAAAGAAAACGAAAACTCTCAATAAAAATTATTATTTTTTTTATATATGTGAAAACTATGTTGCTAAATTCATCGTGTTCTTATTATTTTTTTTTTGCCTTTTGCATATTTCTCAGCTAATTATTATTATATTATTATTCTCTTAATTTCATGATTTGCGTTTCGATCCCCCGGCTTTTAATTCTTTTTTTTTCGTAATCTTTATCAACATAAAATAATAATCGTTCACGTGATATTGAAAGCACTGAAATTATAAGAACTTTGAACCTAAAAGGGGACGCGGCGAAATTCGGCTGCTCTAGCTCAACAACTACATCAAACATTTACCATAATTGCTAACTTAATATGTCTTACTACTCACATACATATTAATCGACACTATGAGATTAAATACAACAAAATGTGTAAAAATTACCTAAGGAACAAAATAATTATATTTATATATATATATATATATATATATATATATATATATATATATATATATATATATATATATAATAAAATAACTAAAAAGCGAAACTTAAATGCAAATATTAAAAATAATTACGATTTAATGTGTCAAAACAAAAGTGTACTAATTAAACTATTATTATACCAATGAAAATTTTATTTACCACAAAAAAAAATGATACTTAAATGTAAACGCTAACGAAGTGGTCTTTAAACTCCAGAAGCACGAAAATACAACACATTTTTTTTCTATATAGTCCCTTTAAAGTATTTATGAGCGCCTTATAATTAATCTAAAATAAAACCATGAACAAACGTAAATTATTTTAACTTTTGGTTTTCACTTTTCTCGTAGTCACAAATGAACAGTGAATTAAAAATTAAGTCGAAAAAAAAAACAAGTCGGTTTCTTAACGAAAAAAAAAGCTACCATTTCAATATTAAAGAGAGCTTATAAATAGTAATACAAAACGTATGCATATATGCAAGGATAATAACATGAAAAAAAGCGTAGGTTTCGATAACCAAATATAACGTTCTTCAGTGTAAATCCTTGATGTGGGGATCTTATAATCGATAATGAAACAAAAATATTCAAAACAAGCGGGCTTTTAATGCTCATATTAAGTTCTTTCCCCTCCCCCACTTCATAATACATACTGATCACAGCTTTGTGTCCAAAAATTGATAATAAAAAGGTCCCCTAACCCAGCTAAAAATCTAAAAGCTACTATACACTGTTTTTTTTTCATTTTTAATATAAATGGTTATTAATATGTAATATGCAATTTTTGCCTAAATATTTTATATATTAATACAATTATAAAATGACTTGGCTCAGGTGAGTGTTTCTGTTGCAGTTAAATTTACAGATAAATTAAAACGATTCCTGGGGCTTTTTTCAAATGGCGATCCTATTATAAGAAAAATGGAGAGATCCTAGTTTCAAACATATCTTAATACCAAATAGTTTATCGTTTTGAACGCGCACAGAGATCATTATTAATACAAATACAAGTTTACAGAGTCATCAAATGAATGAAGCCCCAGTTTGGATGATTAGGAAAGACCGTCTTCGACAACATTGTGACAAAAATTATAATGGTGATAAATTAATGATGGTTAATAATTACATGCGTTAAATTTCTACTATATATATATATATATATATATATATATATATATATATATATATATATATATATATATATATATATATATATATGCGCATCAAAGTTGGCAGTGCAAACTGTTAGAGCTCGAACACACCATGAACAATTGAAGATGTACAAGTATGACGAAACATAATGTAAATTATAACAATTAAAGAAAATATAGAACAAACCAAAATTTAAGTTAAAAAAAATGAAAAACACAAAAATGACAGGCCTTCTGAGCACGCACGCACACGCACACACACTCACACACACCGGAGCCTCGACAGGCTTGATCCATAGATAAAAACTATGCTAATATACTTTGAGTCACAGCTTTGTCCCTGTCAATTATACAAATTCAGCGACACCCAACATAAAATGTCGCAATAAAATGTACAAAATATTAGTTAACTCAGCATGATACAGGTGCAGTATTTGAATGTCTTGTGTACACATGAAAATGTATATATATGTGGTTCGAATTAGCTCATTACCTAAAATAGAGGAATATTACACTTTACAAAAACATGATTCAATACTTAATATTCAATACATATGTAAAATGGTATTTTTAATTTAAAATTTTTATTTTTCTACAAAAATGAAAAGATTTCTTTTACAATTGTTAAGGATTTACACTATTTTCGATAAGAGATTTTCTTCATTTTAATAAACAATTGTTTGTATTATTTTTTTTCTATACATCAGTCGGGTGCAATGAGCTACATGAACTGAACAGAACCAGAGGCTGATCGCTTCGCATCATATTCCACCAGATTATAATACTAACTAGTTACGCGCACAATTACCAAACTTATACTAACAGATCTCATAAATTTATTGAACGATCACAGTAATTGAAAAAAAAAAAATATATATATATATATATATATATATATTGCCAGCTTTGTTTCTATAACAATTTATATACCCCATTTTGATTTTAATACAACAGATCTTTGATTCAAAATTTTTGGCAATTTATTTATTTATACAAGATAATTTTGTGTACATTAACGTTTACATTGCACTTTTAGCAATGCTTATAAATAAATTTTACACAAAAAATAATAATGAAAAGTTTGCTAAAAATTAAATAATTATATATATATATATATATATATATATATATATATATATATATATATATATAATACATTTAAGTGGAATAGTTTGGCGATGCAAGCCTCATACAAATCAAAGTCGGGTCTGTTCTGTAGCATTGTTTTACCTTTTTTTCTTTAAATAAATGGCTGTACACTTTACAAAATTACTTTGTGTTTGTATGTATACATAGATACAATTAATTATACATAATTTAAACATGCAAAATACACCAGGAGATTGGGCAGCTACTTTCAAACATATCAATTATACATTGAAAAACTAATCTACATATATATGGTTAAAGTACTAAAATTACAGCAGTTGAAGGTGTCATAATAAGACTCCATTTTATAATGTGCCGGTTCCCGCCATAAGCCTAACCATTCTCCAAATTGATGGCAGTGATATCATTTTTTTTTATTTCATCATAATTGTAGATACAATTTGTACAAATAGGTCCCAAAACACCCTTTTTTACATTAATCCAAACCACGTAAACCAACAAATACACAATCGAAATGTATTTTCGAAACACCCGTTAACATAATTTCGATAGCCAAAATTTCAAAATATGCTCTACAATGTTTACAATATTAATTTTGATTAGCGTTCTACTCTTGAAATTATCTTTGAATTCGCATTTTGTAAAAGCCTGCAAATAACATCTATGTATTCATACTATGTAATCAAAGCGTATAAAATAATGATTATTAATAAAATATTCAACTTCATTTTCACAATAAAATTGACACAAATCGATGATTGCTTCTATTAATAATTCTGAAAAAATTTACTCCAAAGATAATTTCAATATTTACTGAGGACCTATATAGTATTTAATTTTTAATTACTTTTTTTTATAAAGTGAAAAACTATTGACGTACAAATACGTTCTAAAAATACTAATATTTTATTTCTAATATTTTCAATCCTGAGGTATTGGGCATCACATCAAAATTCATAATTGTATATTATTGAGAATTTTTAAGACTATTTTTTACAAGTCTTGTATAAAGAGGCAAACACTTTAAGAGGCGGGAACATTAAGCACAACATTAATAACCATATAAATTTATATAGTACACTTTTTTTCTATATCAACACCAATACCATGTTATAATCACAAACATCTACAAAATAATATTAGTACTATACATAAATACACACAGACACACAAATACATATACGCCTACTTTAAGTGTGTATATGCGTATGTAAATGTGCATGCATGTATGGAAATTGCCAAAAATTAAATTAAAGAATTACAAGTAATTGGAAAATAATAAACGTGTGTATATATTTTTTTATATAATGACAATTTTTACAGTCTGCTCCAATGTGCCCTTAAAGCGAATTTAAGACAAAATTTTACAAAAAATTTTACAAGGCGGGCACGCTGTGCAATTATATAAATTTTTCGAGCAACAGGCAACACACGGAATCAAAAATATTTCTAATTTTCTTTTTTCTTTAAATCCTGGGGGGTAATTATGAATGTCATTGTTAACTAGTAAATATATAATTATATTAAGTATTATGATAAATAATCTAATGACTATTTAATACGTAAAAACCTTTTTTTTCAGTGAATACAAAAGAACTAAAATTTACACTCGGCGCAAAAAAAAATTGTAAGTATGTATCTTAACTACACAATTACACATTAAGTATAAACTCATACGAATATACATACATACATGAAATATTTTGATTTCCATACATTAAAAGATATTTATTTTGTTCCAATTAATGAAAATAAACTGAAAATATACCATAAACGTCTACATTATGTATATAGTATATATCTCACATACAAACACGTCAATGCAAACATTTTCCAATATTCAAAGACAATAAATCTCTATCATATAATTACTAGACTGATAATAAAATTTATTCAACATTACAAACATTCATTTTTTTATATAACACGAAAAACGTCAAAATGTCACGTGGAATGAATTAATTTCATACGCTAAATTGCACACTTGCTCTCCTTATTTTTTCTCGTATTCTAAGAAAGTTATCATGTAATTATGCAAAAAAACGTATGTATGTATGTATATGTATGTTGCCTAAATCATAATGTTTGAATCACACGTAATGATTTCATATACAATAGTACATGTTGCTCTACAATTTAGTATATTTTTCAAAGAATCATACTACAATCATATTTCCATAATAAATATAAATTTTCACAACAAATTCACGAATAATCCTTGCTTTTCAAGAAACAATGTTTAGACCAACATTCATATTGTACATATCAAATATATATATATATATATATATATATATATATATATATATATATATATATATATATTTATTTATTTTTTTCATGGAATAAGTTACATACAATTCTTTCGATGATTAATATACAAATGAACATACCCTTTGAATGTGTTAGAATTACTCAAAGAATAAACAAAGTATTATACATATAAACAGAGTTGAAAAATAATATACACATGTAATATAAAAATAAGTACTTTAAATAAAATACAGTATACAGTAAAACAAAATGACTTGAGAATCGAATAAAACAACCCAAAGGAGGATGTATAAAAAATGTCATAAATGTCATTCAAGCATTATGATCTATATATATAAATATATATTGAAACACGACAGTAGAAAAACCATTATCGCTAAAATATGTGTATTCATTTTTTTTTTAAATTGACATACAATTGATTTACTAACTAAATCGTCAAAAAGATTTTTACAGGTGCATTTCCGCAATTTTCAAAAAAAAGACACTTATTAAATTACACAATTACACATAATCGTAAGAGTGAACCTTAAAATTAATTAAATTAAAAAAATAATACAATGCAATAAAAACTCTAAACAGAGTTCTATATAAAAAAATAAAAATGAAAAGTATGTTGAGTTGATGTTTGATATATATATATATATATATATATATATATATATATATATATATATATTATACTAACTTATAATATAATAAGTGAGATGTACAAAGGAAATTTTTTGATGATGTTAGAATTTATAAAACATATTTACAACTCACTTTGTTTAAAAAATAAAAAAGTGAAAAACTTTCAATCTTGTTTACTACTGCTGATCATATAAAAATATTTATAATAACTAAAGCAAATACAATACTTCCTGCCACAAACACATTCATTCAGAATTTGTGCATGTATACGTTACAGGCACGCGCTATAATAAAAACTACAATAAAATGAAGACGTAAGTTTTTAAAATTAAAAAAAAAGAAAACGAAAAAGAAAAAGTAATCATTAAAAAAATATTTTTTTAAATACAATTTTACCAAGTGAAAGTATTGTGACACAGCAGTAAAGAATAAAAAAAATGTCTTCTACTTTTTTTGGAATTGAACGAATTACAAATTAATTACTTTACATACTTTATAAAGAAGTATAAAATCTTAATCATTTATTTGCGTTAAATTATAATACCGTCAATTTATAATTCAAGAAAAAAAATAAGACCTAAAACAAAAATTTGCTTTCACATGTAATTTAAAAAAAAATAATGATTTTGTAATTTTAAAATCGAAAAAAAAATCAGTAAGAAAAAATGCAAAAGCTAAGCACATTTTGTGAGATTCTTAGAACAGCTATTTTTTTGCGGTTCTAGTAGCATTACACCGATTAATACATTGATATATGTGCTCAGCAAATACATACATGTTATAATCAAAATTTTCTCTGGAAATTCATTCGAAAATGTTTTGAACTATTTGTTTTTTGACATAGCAAAAATGCAATGTCATTATCGAATTCATTAAGAAGAGGACAACATGATTTAATAAGTCAGATATAATATTATTTCTAATATTTCCAGAGATATCGTCATTTTGTTTACAATGTCATTTATGCTGCTTCTTAAAGAACTCCATTCGTTGGTGGTCCAATAGGTCCAAGATCCGATGGCGTTTTAGCGAAAAACTTTTCCAATTTTGCAATGATATGCTTTCCATATGTGTATTTACGTAGCGAAGATAAATGTGGTCGTATTTTGTGCATTAGAACTTTTCGCTGCGTGGGTTCAGAGACGTCAATCATTTTTTGCACCACATAGTTGGCATACTGATCTTTCATCATTACATGTAAAGCGCTGTAAAATACATTTAATTTATTGTAAAGAAAAACGGCCATCATTATTACTGTTTTTACATTGATATATTAAATAGAAAATAATGAAATATTTAACTCACTTGTCGTTGAAACCACAGACTTCATCAATCAACATCGCACGATCTTGTCGTGTTGCATGGGTGACACATTTTTCAACAACGTTGCTAGCAAATTTGTGTTGTGATAGTGGGAGTACTTTACCCCTAACACCAGCTATTAAAACTGCCTTATCTTCAGGAACTCCATGTTCTATATTAATTTAATAAAAAAAATGAAATTTACGATTCAAAACAATTTCAATAAATATATAATGATATATACCTAGGACATGTTGAATAACATAGTTTCCGTATTGATCTTGAATTAACTGATCGGTGTGAGCGTGTAATTCTTGTAAGACAGGAGCAACCTGCAAAACATAAAAAAAAAAAACAATGAATATTTTAAATATTCATCAATTAAGTGTATTTAAAATAAAAGCAATATTTCTTAAAACTTAAAATACCTGTTCGGCAGTGCAATGTTCAAGGATTCTTTGAATAACACGACAACCGTAAGGATGAGTACTCAATGAAAAAACTTGTCCAATAAATGCATTGATAATAAACTGCAAAGCATGAGGTTCAACGCATTCTATGCATTTTTGAACGACGTGATTGCCATTTTGGTCCTTTACGCATTTCAAAACATGACCATCAAGTTCACGTACAACTTCTTGTTGCTGTTCCGATGGAATCGATTCCAATGCTTTTTGTATAACACGACATCCATACATTTGTAAAGCCAAAGTCAAAACATGTCCACGCAACTGTAATTGTTAAATATAAAAATAGTAAATCAATGTTAGTTGTAAATATAATTTAATTTTAAAATAAATAGTAATAACCTTGGAAGCCAGTGTAGTCTTCTGTTCTGGAGTACCAAATTCAAAGAACTTTTGTATTACATAGTTTCCAAAAACATCTGTCATTAAACTGTATGCAGCTCCAAGAATTTCGTTAAAAACTAACTGTTTATCCATAGTTGTAGCACGTTCAAGTTTTTGCTGAATAAATCTATTTAATAATAATTATAAAAAATTACACATACGCACTATAAATATTTATGATCTCATAATTAAATATTATAATAACAAACCGAGATCCGTGTTGATCCTGCGAAAATTCCACTATATGATTAGTGAGATCACGGAGTTGCAAATTTGGAAATCTATTATTACGAAAATCTTCCAATAAACTTGAACGTCCAGGCTGTTTCTCTCCACCAACCACCAGAGGAGTGTTTCCAACTAAAATAATTGACATATAAATAAAATATAAATGTTTTAATGAATCGACTATCAGTGTATTTTTTTAAATTCAACAAACCTCGTATTATTGCTGTTGCAGGGTTTAGCTTGTTAAGAAGCGAAGATGATCCAAACAGCCCATTAGCAGAAAGTCCTTGTGTCAAACCACTATTAACAGATCTGAAAATTAAGAAATAAAATAAAATAAAGATATATATATATATATATATATATATATATATATATATATATATATATATATATTCAATAATTTATAAATAATATAACGATTATTTAAATTAAATAAAATTGTATTTATATTCATATACATTGGTAATAATGTACATTATTAATTTGTCAGCATTTAAAGTTCTGATTAAAAATTTAATAGCTTATGTGTAAAAAGACTATTTACATGACATAAAGTAAATTACTATACATAATATTATACAAAAATATATCCATCGCTTTACAAAAGATTAATTTTAATTACTGTCAAATTATTTTTCTATATAATAAAAACAAATACACATAAGTACACATAATAAATAAAACACGTTACTACTTAAAATCTAATCACAAACCTACTTTTTATGAATATAAATACAGAAAATTTATATATCATATAACATATATAACACTTAATATTTTCATTGAAAAAAAAATATTATTCAATTTAAACTAAAAATGAAAACATAATAATGTAAAATGTCGTGTTTTAAGATTGTCCAAAATTAGTTAATTTTTTTTCAAAAACAATCTTGGAAAAATAAAAAATGTAAATTTTCAATTTTAGTACTATACATGAATAAATATTTTTTATAGATTCTATTAATATTGAATGTCCAAAATGAGTATCATATTTTGGTTGTACTAATATAGATCTGTTTTGTTTTTTATTTTTGACATTTATTAACCATTTCATTTATATGTGATTTTTTTTAATGATTTCATTGTATGTATACACACAATGATAATTTAGTAAGTATTAAAATTGATGACTTAATTTTGAACAATATACATGTATTTTTCTATCTTTTTTCAAATTGTTATTTCATTTCGTATTTATTTAATAATAAATAATAGAAGAAAAAAAACTATATTGAAATTGTTTTAACATAATCAAAAATATAAAACCTAAATAGTCTACACGCAAACTTTGTACATTTCAAATTTTAATTCAATTTTCGGGAAATTAGAAATACTAACCTGTATTTGGCGGTTTCAGCACCTGGTGCTGCTGAAACAACGCGCTGTAATGCAGTGGTAGGCGCTAACGGTGGTGAAAGCGGTGCGCCCGTGGTTCCTGCATTTGAACCTGCACTAGCTCCTGGCCATTTTCCTCGGCTATATTGTTCCAAAGTTCCAGGACTGAAAACGGTAGCTGCAACGGCTGCAGCTCTATCTAAACTATCTCGCCTGCCGCTTGTTCCCACTCCAGCTACTCCTGTGCCATAATTATAATACATGCAGATTCTTTTACAATGTTAATAAATTTAAAATAATTGATTTGTACAAAAAATATACATTTTAGTCCATTACCATTGTATGAAAATTTAAATGAAATGTATGCCGACAGACTCTCATAATCAAAAAATTATATTATATATAATACGAATAAATATTAACAATAAATAAAAAATACTCGTCAATTTTAGCATCATTTCGATTTAAAAATAAATAAAATTTAAGAATCATAGACTTTTTCCGAATAGAAAGATCCATTAGCATACATAAAAATGCCAAAAATCAAGCATGATATTTACAATATATAATTTACAAAAATATACATTATATTTAAAATTAAACTATTAAAAAATAAAGGTTAATTATTATTTTTATTTTTAAGTGGTGTCATATTAGTTGATTTTATCGCAATTTCAGCATAAGCAACACACCTGAAAGTGGAGCAGCGGGACTCCCTGCATGCGCCAAAGAGGGAGTGAAGGCTCCAGGGAAGAGTCCAGAGGATTGTGAAACACCTGCCCGTTTATACAGTAAATTATTAAATAGAAATTGAATTTATATTTTACAGACTCTTCTCTCGCTCACAATAATACAGATAATAAAACCAATAAAAAGTAAGTTTTTTTTACATTCCTTTATCGCTCAAGTTTTTTTCTCAATCATAATTTAAAATATTATACAATTATACTACATATAGTATTGTACATATAATGAATTAAAAGTGTTTGAATTAAATGCATGTTTACAAAATTTGCGTATAAAGAAGGCTCACTCTCCGAGAGAAATTAGATTTTTAGAAGAGTCGAAAAGATGAATGGGTGAAGTGAAGTAGGAATGCAAACAAATTTACAACGAGAAAATAAAACGAACCAATTCATTCGACTAAATATACACAAGGGCATATAAAATAAATTTAATTCTTTACAAATAACAAGAATAATTAATGAATGTTTATTCAAACAATGATGAATGTACCAGATTTCAAATGCAATATCGGCAAAACAAATACTCTATAGACACTTGTGTGTTAAAGTTGCCTAAAGACGAAAAATGCACAAAATACAAGCACAAATCTTTGAAACTTACTCTATTCGTATAAAACTAATGAATATTTTATATTACAAATATTTAATGAATTTAAAAGTAACATTTCATCATATATGGTACATAGTTATATTATTAAAAACCCAGAATAACGATATGCGCGATTATAAATTTCTTACGTATATATTATATTGTATATTCATAAATTAAAAATAATACTCAAATTGTTATAAGTTTATTGAAAAAGTTTTGAAAAAAAATCGAATTTTAATAACGACGAAATAATAAATTATTATTTGTATTTATAGTTGCGCATATAAAGGACAAACTGTAGATGTAAAAGGACATGCGAAATAATATAAACTTAACCATGGCAGTGAAAAATAAATGTTATTTTACAAAAATTTAGTCAACTTTTTTCTATAAAATAAAAAAGCGATTGTTTATTACAAAATGAAAAAAAAAGAACTAGAAAATTTCGTTACTTGGATTTTATAAATTGTTATTTTATATACAATATATAAGTTAGTGTTGTAATAATAAATTGAAATAAAGCATAACGTTAAAGATTTTCAGAGCTACGAAAGACTTGAAATTTACATCATCATCCATAAAAGTTTCTGACCTGTTAACTGAGCTGGTTGTGGAGCTGCAGGTGCAGTCGGTGGTTGTGCAGTAAAAGCTCGCCCAGCCCCTCCAGCTAATACGGGTGCTGGTGATACTAATCTTAGTGGAGTACCATTGCGACCGCCCATTACTAAAGATCCTGGATCACCATAATATGGAAACACAAATGGACTTTGACCCTGGAAAAATTAAAATAAATTTATTATTGACTCTACGTACTATTGTACTTTTTTTTTGTTTCCTAACAATATACTAACATTAACTTGTTGGTCTTGCGGTTGGGTCGGAGACAGAGGACGTCTCGGCTGAGGTGGTGCTGCTGCTTGATGTGCTGTTGGTGGTACCATTCCTGGATAAACACCCCATGGCGCAGCAGCAACTCCATAATAAGGAGGGACGCCAGCGGCAATAAGTGCACCAACATAAGGTCCTCCTTCTTGGGCTACAATTAAAATAAACATACATAAATAAATATAACAATAGAAATAACAAAAAATATAAAAAGAAACCGTTAAAATATTATACCGGGATTAATAACATAAGGTGGTTGTGTAAAAGCTTGCTGAGCGGCAAGCTGTTGTTGTAGCTGAAATTGCTGTTGTTGAAATTGTTGTAATTGTAATGCTGCTGTTGCTGCAGGCGCTCCTGCTCCTCCCGCTGCAGCGGCCGCTTGTTGAGAACGAAGCACCTGCTGTTGAAGGAAAACAAACAAATATAAATGAAACTGAATATATTTCAATTAAAAATTAAATCATAAAAACGTGTAGAAATATCATAATTGATCTAATAATGCATTAATTGAAAATCGAATAAGTTGGGGGTTATGAATGACACTATAATTTATGAGCGTTCGAGGATACAACATAATATATTAAATAATTTTAAATAAATATTCAAGTTTAATTAAAAATCAATATTATTAAAAAAAATCTAAAATAATTTATTTATTGACTAACAAACTATAAACATTAAAAATTAGTAAACAAAACGTTACAACTCATTATTATTGTTACGAACTTAATTCGTCACAGTTTAAAGTTCATATTTCAAAACTCGTTTTTTTAATCATATCTAAGAAAAAATAAATATTTTGGAGAGCCTTTTCCGTGATACACCATGTTAAATAAAATAATAAAAAAAAGAAATATTTTTTTATAAATGGAAGTGATAATGAAAATGTCATTGATAAATTATAATCGTGTGTTATAAGGCAAATTTGAGTGCGTAACAAACGTACTCAGTGCGACTTGTAAATTGAGATAGTGCTGCATTTAAATTCGAATATTTTATTAGTTATAAATTCTACACCGAGAAATTTAGAAACAGTTAAAAACCAATTTTTCTAGAAACAACGACTAAAATTACTACATGTATAATTGATAGTTTTCAAATTAAGAGTGCTAAATAAATATCATTAAATTTTTAATGAATTATTATTACAAAAGATAAGTCCCCCTCAGAACAAGTTAAATTACTTGGTAAAAAAAGTTGCAGAGTCAAATCAACTAAAATACTTGATTATTCAAAAATAAAAATAAGAGATAATAAAGGAAATTCGAAAGACAATACGGTGAAAATACCAAAGAATTTATGTCGATCTTGTGGGAAACCAACAAGTTATAGTACAATATGTAAAACCGAACGACAATGGACTTTTCAAGAGAAGTTTTTGACGTCGTTTACGTCAAAAATAACGTTTCTGATATTAACAAAAATGTGAAAAGTAATATTTTTATTTGGATAAAACGGATTAAGTTTTCAAAATGAGCAAAATAAAAAAGAGAAAAATAAACACCACGAAGGAAGAAAACCTATCAAACATGGAGAAAGTTCTATAACGATCAAAAATTAATTTACTCGATTTCCTAGTAATTTAAAAAGATGGTGACTAAATATAAATCCGTAAATGTTGGGTAAAGAAAAAGTATTATACTAAATTTCGAAAATAATTGGATCGTTCTCACGATTTCCAAACATACACAAAATAGAATTGACGAAATATTACATATAAAAAATACTTGGTTTTATTTGAAATGATCGATATCTCATAGTTTTTGAATCGGTATTAAATGTAAATAACACGACTGCATGACAACGTTTAACTGTTTCGTTTGTGATATAAAAAAAAGACTTCATATTTAAGGTATTAATAATATATTTAAGATTTTTGCTTGGCATATTCCAATATTTTATTAATAAGAGTAACGATGTTGTAAAAGGATAGGCGGCTAGCCATTAACGGCATTAATTAAGTAAATGGGCAATAGACGCAGGTTGCGCACACGTTCCAACCCTGTGAATCAAGTTGAGCACACGACACACAATTAGCCACTGTGCCTATAATTTAGTGGTGAATCGATACCGCATAAATATATTACCTAGTGTGCCTATTCACTTCTATCGTCTTTTCATCTATTTAATGGAGAAATCGTTTTCTTCTAATCAAATAACGATTCACTTATCAAAGTAAGTATATAAACATCATAATGCAAAATATTTAAATATTATATTAAAATCGAATGAAAAATCACTTCTTTTTTTTTAATAATTTCCCAAATTCAGACATTGTTATTATTATACGTATCGAATAAAAAATATTGGTACGCGATAAATCAAGATTTTTCTTCGCAGACATGAAACGATAACAAACCACAACATCTCCATTAGCAAAGGGTCGTCGTGTGGAATACAAATGGTGAGAGGAGAGGAAATGTACAAGAGGGTAAAATATATGAATTACATTTAATAATAACAATTATCTAGCATATAAAAATGTTGTCAGATTTTTAGTAAGCTTTGCATTTGAAAATAAACAATTTTTAAATGTAGTAAATGTAGTTTAGGCTTAATAAAAAGGTATAATATAAAAATAATTTATTGTTATAATTTAATTAATACTAAACATAAAAATATTCTTAATTCTTCAATAACAATATAAATGTTTAAATTAAAAAATATATATAATATTAGAAGAAGAAAAAAACGATGCGAGAGCATGAATCAAATATAATATATTAGTTGAAAGAGTCGAATTTGAAATGTGATAATTAAATTAAAGAAGGAAGTATGTTGATTATGATAAAAAGTTGAAAACAACCGAGATATACGTGTAATGAGGAGGAGTGCGTAACACGTTGCGGTAACTCCTACCACTTCCTTCTCACTCGCAGAGAGGAAAACGAGGTGTGAGGATCTGCACAGAAGTAAATACACGTTTTTGGTAACAATCAACGCACATTAATTACGTCCAATATTAACGATAGGAAAACACTGATGCGTGCTAGGAAAATAAAAAAAATATCGTATGCCTATATAAAAATGAGTAGAATAATATATTTAAAACAGTTTTCGGCGTATTAGATCGAATACAAATAAACGGGGAAAAATGGAACATCGCAGAGTTGGGCAAATAGGATGCATAAAATCACAAGGCCCTAAGTTAATCGAACTGTGCAATCTGAAAATCGTTATTACAGGATAGTGCCATTCGACGGGAACATAATTAAACCAGGCTCCAATTTTTGTATCCAATCACGCTAAATTACTTCGTTTCCCAACGCCGTAACAAACAGGATACGAGATTTTAATATACACTGCGATAATTACATTTTTGCTAAAAACTAGGATATGTCTCATGCAGATGTTAAAAAGTAAATACAATGACTCGATCGCGTCAGCGGGACTAAGAACCAATATAAATTCGATACGGAACAAATATCGCATTTAAAAATTGACCAATCGCAATAATATTGAAGAAGAACGTTAAATGCTGCAATTTCGTACGTGACCAACGTAGAAAAGGTCTATTTATATAGTGTGTATGTCTACGATGTAGTTAAATAATAGTTGTTAAGGATTAGAAACTTGCGATTGTGTAATAAAACATTTTTGATGTCTAAATATGTTTTATGCTATTTTGACATCGATTCACCGTTCGTAAACTGCTCAATTTATAATCAATTAAACCTAAGCAATAATAACCAACAAGAACCAGTTATGATAACAACAGCAAACTCATCTTCGGCACAAAGAAAGAAAATTTTCAAACGTTTTATTTTTCGAAACGACTGCTGGTATCCACACTTTTACGTGCGAATATAATACAGATAAAAGACAGCATTCGACTAAAAAATTATAACAATTAATTGAGTATACTAAAAGACTTAAGTTTAAAGAGTTGATTCAAAAAGTCGATTACTTATTTCATAGCATAAATAAAACAGATACTTGAAGATGGATAGAGAAACCAGCTCGCTCCGATATAACAATCGAAATATAATCATAAGATGGTAGTAGGTACACGGAAAAGGCGAGTTTAACAGAAGGTTTTGAATATTTCATTCACAGCGAATGCATCTCCACTACTCGAGACAGAATGGTAATTGAAACATAAAAACTGTAATTTCACACTTTCCCAGCCAATTTCGCGTCGCGTTTTAATTCCGTTATCCACTTCTAAGATCTACAGTACTATAAAGTTTTCTTCTATATTACATTTTAAAATATTTTAAATTTCATACAAATTGTATAAAAATCACTAATATGTTTCATAAGTATAAAAAGTATATGTTCTAGCAGTTATTAGTTACTCAAAACAACAATTTATAAATTCTTGAAAATAAAATTTATTCAATTTTTAATGATTTTAATTAAATAACTGTTATAATTAAAATATAAACATGTGGCATTTTTTATTATAAAAACTACAAATTAAATATGTATTATTTTATTGATACAACTATACTCGCAAAATTATAGAATGAAATAGACAAATTTCAAAATTAAATTCTCTTTAGACGCTAAAAAAAATTAATCGCAACCTGTATCTGTTTGGTGTCGGTTTTCCCTTGGTTTCGCACGCCGACTCATTCAATATGTCCCGCTTGGTTACCCGGCGAAATTCAGTTTGGTTCAGTAGAACATTTGAGAATTCAATATTTAACACAAGCGACGCCAACCCCCTTACGTGAGCACATTCCCAGACGTGCAGTATCTCTCTTGTATCCATCGACAGCAGATTTTCTCTCAAATCTTTGAATTAATAATTTACACATCCTGCCGAAGGAGAATCTGTGACTTTGGCATTCGTTGTTTATATTTCAATTGTTAAAAAAATAATTAATATAAAAACATACTATTAAAATTAATTATTAATATTGCTGACCATTGTAAAAAAAGCAGTTATATTAAATTTCTATCTTTATTGTAACATCAAAATAGAGATAAAAATAATTAGAAAAAACGGTATATATATATATATATATATATATATATATATATATATATATATATATATTTATATAAAAGTCGAAATTTATGCAAGAAAATAGCAAACCGACGTTTTCACTAAATCGGACACATCGCGCGTATATGTGCATTCATTCACAAAGTTTACCGCTAGAAAAGCTCCATCAAAGCTGCTATAGAGAATATTGAGGCGTGTATATACACATACGTGCGCGAGAGAAAAGTTGGTAGTCGGGTAGCGGTGCCATAGAGCACACTAGGATTTTCGTCGACATTGTGAAAAACCATCGAGTTTTCGTCTCGCTTTTCCGCAAATAAAACATCGACTGCATCTGCCTGCCCGTCTTGAGCAACGCGAGAGCCTCCTTTGTGTATTTGCAATTTTCAACCGGTGGTGCTTTTTGCATCGAATGAGCAAAGCAATATAGCACTTGAACATTCACGTGTGTATTTATACGTAAATATACATATGCATAAAAAAGAGATGCTTACACACTTCCGATATATTCATCGCCAGTGGAAAAAATAGCTATTCAAAAATGCATATTCAAAATGTAAAACATTCTTTAAAAAAAAAAGACTCCGGGTTTTTGATTAAAATAATGGACATATATGGTACTCGATGGACACATATTTTTTTGTAGCAATAATTAAAATATTATAATAAAGAGTAATTTAAAATGTGAGGAATCGATATGAAAATTTTAATAGTACAGTTCCTTGATCCATTTAATTCAACATAAGAATTATTAAAAAAAAGATTTATATTTTGATAGTAAGAAAATATAGTGCACTTTATTTCAAACACTACAAAAAACTTTAATTATAATATTCCAATAGTAAAATGATATTAAGACGTTATGTGTTTCTAACATAAAATGATATTGAAAGACTTTATCAAAGAAAATATATATTGCTATGATATAGAAAAAAAATGCAAAAAAGTAGTTTATACACATCAGACGCAGTTTCATCTTTCAGTATAAAGTGAGAATGCAGAAGAAGAGCAGCCGCCAGAACCTGAAAGCGGAATGAATTGAGGAACTGCATTCAACTCTCGAGACCGGAATGAGATTCAACTGTTACTTGATGGGGTTAATGCTAGAAATTTCGCCATACATAATCCACAAAGTGAGCAAATGAAATATAATTAAAAGAAAGTTACAAACCGACACAGAAAAAAAATATTGAAATACCAACCAGTGTTCCGATGCAAACGAAAACATTCCGAAAGTATGTCATAACCAAAAATAGCGAACAATTAGAATAAACCGACAAAATAAAAACGAAATCGCGTTAATTAAATTGAACAAGCTTTAAAATGCATATATTATCCGAAAAATGAGTCAATTTTTATTTCAGGAAAATATCGTAAACCACGCATGCAGGTCAAAAAATTATGCATAGTTTGATCCAATTAAAACAAATTTAAATGAATTAATAATTCAACCATACAACAGTTTGATAAAAGTCGTTCTTAATTGAACAAAATACAGAACAATAAATTTTATAATACAATATATGAATTATATACAAGAGAGTGTATAATAAAAAAAAATATTTCCAATTAAATTAATTAACACGTTGATTTCGAAATGTGTATATCTTCCAGTGATTTTAAACAAAAGGATCGTCAGTATTTCATAACGTATCAAAATAATTAAAATATAAATCATAAATTTCTTATAATGTATTATTCGCATTCAAATTGTTTGATATTCTGACAGGGGAACAAAGTCAACAAATATATTGTTAAGCATTGTTTCTGTGAATAATTGCGTGTCATAAAGATGTCCACACTAGAAGATGGTCGGAACCTCGAATGAACCGAACCAGTCGCAATGAATCGTTTATCATCAAAATGAGAATAAACATAATCGTATTCTGATTTAAAAAAAATGGTAAAACGCTACATGCTAACACTTTATTCTAAAATCGCCAAACATTTCGAGATGATGAATTTCAAAGTTCATTTTCACAAATCGAAACGGCATATCTTTACATTCGGATTGAAAATTGATATTCAAAATGCTAATTAACAATATGAATAATACAAAAAATAAATAAACAACTATAGTTTAAGTCTCACACAGCACAAGTTGCGTATTAGAAATTCGAAGCCAATAACCAGTTAATTTCTAGGTTAAGTGGACACAATCCGATGGTGTAGGCATAAAACTGGTTTCGAGCGAGTGATTTACGAATCAAATAATGGCGGTTAAAACATCGTCGCATAAATTACAAAACGTAATAACTTTATATTTTATAGGACAATTTCTTCCCAAAAATAAATATATTGTTACTTCAGTTTTGGACACGCAATAAAATTTATATAAAATCTATTTTGCGTATTAATATTTATTTACTGCATAAATGAAAAAAAAAATAATATCACACACACACACACACACACACACACACACATATATATATATATATATACATTTAAAAAATTAAACATAAATCGGTGGCAATCGGCCAAGACGAAATATCAATTATACTATATAAGATCGTTCAAAATGTCACATTAACAGCAATTGAATTAGTTAAAACGTCAAAATATCGTAATTCGTCTAAACTCTAAAACGGTAATATTCAACGTTTCGCTATAAATTAATATAATTACGCGCGTTCTAAATTTCGCATTGAAGAAATGAGATTGGTGTTGGAGCGATTTTCGCTAAAACCTTTGAGAAACGTCGTTATAGTCGCTAAAGAAATAATTGCATAAGTCGTTCGTCACATAAGGCGCTGTGTTTAGTAGCGCGTATTTAAGAGAGGAGAAAACGTTCACTATCCCGCCGACAACCGCGAACGTCATATAACAATATCGCTGGCGAAAATGAAAAATCGACGACGGTTCGTCACCGTCGTTGGAAAAGATTGAAAGAGCGTTTCTCTAGCGATACACATATAAATAAATACGTAAACGCATATATATATAATATAGCGAAGGAAAAAAAAGCGAGGAAAAATAAGAGCGGGCGCGATAGGAACGCGCCCGGATGTGGCGGTCGAGATAGCGCGGCCGTTGTGAGCGTTTCGACGGAAACAACCACACGGTCCGTACAACCGTATCGACAGGAAGACCTCGGCTGCTGATAGCGAAAAGCGAAAAACCAACGCCTAAAAACGCGCGACAAAGCCTAATACGCATTTTTTACAATATTTTTTTTTAAGTGTCTAAATACAGATATTACACTCAAACGCGCAACCTTTTTTCGCTTATCAATTCTAATAGTTTCGGCTCGGCGCTCATCTTCATCTCAGACAAATGTTGACAAATTATAGACGTACTCTACGAAATTACTAATATCGACACTGAACAAATTGACGACTTCGATCAGCGGTTCTTCTTACCGCTGCGTATATCAAATTTAAGAGTGTAAAACATTTTCAGCGTATGTATGTATGTATCACCATTTAAGAATAAAAAAGGTACGGTACAAATGTTGTATATAAGCGAATGAACACGACTTAAAATAGTGTACAAGTACTAAAATAATATATTAATATTAAAATAAACAGAGCGTCTCTGCTTCCCGGATTTTCACTTATCGCGAGTGGTCCTAGAACACAACACCCGCGATAAGTGAGACGTTATTGTATTTGAATATATATATATATATATATATATATATATATATATATATATATATATATATATATCGACATCTTCTATCATTGATAAAAAAAATGAACAGTTGGAGCTTCAGGCAACGTTAATTGACGATATTTATTGGTTATGCAACAAAATATAGTGTTTTTTTTTTGTTCATTACACAAAACGTACGTTAGATAATATTATATAAAACATTTTCATAATTATATATATAAACATATATAATTTGAAATATTACATGAAAACAATTATCATAAGAATAGTGGCAGATTTTAGAGAAAATACTTGAAAACTTTTCTTGACACTATCTTATATGGTACATTGACAATTACATTGTCATTATTTTATTAGTTAATTGAGATTGTGTTTTAATTTGTAATTTAGTAAAGAAATATATTCATTTACAAATTTAAAAGAACAAATTGGGTACAAAATAAAAATATAAATATCATTGAATTATTTATATGTAAAATAAACACAAATGCTATAAGAAATTAATTTCTAAATATATCTAAAAACAAATAATAATGAAAATATCAGTCAGTTCAATAAATATTACGTTATTTACCGGTAGTGAAAGTAAAAGATTATCGAGTTTTTTTAATATATAAAAAAATGCTACAAGCAAGCGCACTTGCGAAATGTTCAATGAATTTGGACTTAAAAAAATGTAAATATATGTGATAAGCAAATAAATAAATAAATAAATAAATATATATATATATATATATATATATATATATATATATATATATATATATATATATATATATCTATTGCTAACTGGACCAAAAATTATCAGAACATCTCACATAAAAATAATAAAATAAAAATCTAAAGTATTTCAAAAAAAAAACATTTGTCATTTATTTTTGTGCGCACGTCAAAAAAACCGACAAGTGTTTCAGAAATGATATAATAAAATCATCAGTCAAGAATGAGTCAACAATTGTATAACAATGATGCGTTCGTAATGATCGATTGCTTGAAAATTATAAAAAGTTATAGTTTTGTATCGTGTTCAAAATTATAAATATATAATATAAACAGTGTAAAATTCAACATCCGACACTCAAATAATAAAGATTTTAAAAGGCATTTCGTTTAAAATCCCACTTTAGTGAACATTTCATATTGTTTTAAATTTGACAAATACAATTTAAATGATGAAAACGAACGAAACGTAGTTATCTGTGAGAATAAGAATTTTATATACAATATATTGTAGTTTAAAATTGAGTTTACATAATATCGATTTACTTGAAAGTTATATCGACAAAAACGATCAAATGATAATAAAAAAATATTGGAGTCTCAAATATATTATTGATTTTATGTTAAGTGAATCGATAAAAACTCGGCATTCTCTTTTGCTTGTTTTGGCCATTTTCATAAATAATCCAAACAAAAATTCGTTATTATCGCGCACACTACGACGAAACGGAGCAAAATAATAAGCCGATACTTCCAGAAGTACAAGAGATACAGTCGACGATTAAATTCGGACACCTCACCTATGTTCCGGTGACTTCACCTGTTGGCGACGAAGACAGTAGAGGATCGGCTTGCTGGATGAGGGCCAGACCAGTATCGCTATATTCAGAGACGTCGAAAATAGAACAACCGCTCAGGTATTGTAAACGCACAACACGGCCCACTTGTTGTGCGCTATTCGAAAACCTCTTATCGAAGGAGACCAGCCGCATAGCTTACTTTCATTACACCTGACCGGCACATGCGAGTTATGCGAGTGACGCAACGATTCCCCGTCTTAACATAAAACATGACTGATCATCCTTACATAAATGTGTCTAATACGAAGGAATTACAACACGAGACTCGATAATAATAATGCTACAAAAGGGAACCGAGCTTGATGATAAATTGCCAAATAAGAAACTTGTAAACAGATAAATTGACTGCACACACATTGCATCACGCAATTCAACATTATTATTATATTATAATTCGCAAACGTCAAGCACAATAATTAAGAACACTAAGTTTGAACATTTTTTTTTCACTTAATATTACATCAATATAATAAGTACTTCCAAATAAACATTACTACGGTTAATTTGGTCCAATAAGATTATTATAGAAATGAAATATATATATATATATATATATATATATATATATATATATATATATATATATATATATATATATATATATATATTATATAATAAATGACTCGAATTATGTCCACAATCACAATTATAAAACTATACGAGTTCTTTTTGTTTCAAAAATCATTTATTTTCACTCATAATAATGCATAGACTTTACTTGATGTAAAAAAAAACAAAACACTGAGTTTAAACTGTATAAAATATATTTTTAAGATATATTCAAATATATAGCGATAGCTACTAAATAGATAAATAGATATTTGTATTTTCTACTGAGAAACAAAAAAGACAGCATACATTTTAAATAATAGTTTTAATATCCGATACACGTGAGCTGACAAAAATAAATATATATATTTTTGTAAAAATGATAGGTGAATTCTTCATTAGGCGTATAAACGAAAATGAGCAGCCAGAATCTTGTTTTGTTTGTAAATTGTTGAACAGAATAAACATAAAAAATAAGAAAGAATTCATTTTGCATATTCAAAATACATATAATTTGTTTGAATTTCGACAGTGACGTTACTAAATAAATAAAATCAAGTTGACAAATTTAAAATCTAAGACAAGGTTTTCCATAATTATTTTTTCTACTCATATTACACGTCATGTATGAATAGCTGCGAATATAATATATATATATATATATATATATATATATATATATATATATATATATATATATATATATATATATATATATATATTCCGACTGACTTACTAAAAAAATGATAAAAAGAAATAAAGGAAATGTTCAGTTCCAAGGGCCCTTTCTGAACGGTTGTTTTAAAGTGCACAAAGCGCGATAAAAGCAAAACAGCGAGAAATGAGGGGAAAATGGAGTAATGGACGAGAATCTTATATCCGTCCGGAGGGTAAAGGTATTTTCTCAGGTCCGACGAGTTTATATCTGTCTTAAAAATGAAATTCGATTGGTCTCATGGAAACATAATGAAATGTCGAATAACTATTTTCCGAAATCTAATTTGTTCCACTGAATTGCAACCAAACAATCGTATAACGAAATTTTCTCAAACCAGTTTATATATATATATCGAATACTCATTTTTCAAATCGTTTCGTACACATGAATGCCTTCTATTCTGTCCCGACATTTCGAACAAATCCTGTAAGAATAACTTATTCAAAAACAACTCACACACACAAGGAATAATAATAAAGAAAAAAAATATTAATTTACGAAATTCTTCTCACAAAAATGTTCTCAACAATATAAATATATAAATAAAGCATGTATGCAATATGCAGAATAAAAAATAAATATCGAAATTAATTATCGGTATTAAAAAATAAAAGTAACAACAGCAGCTGCAACCATTATATATATTTCGAAACAAAAGAAAATCTGTATGATGTACGAAAAGTACACTTAATTTTTTGGCATGAGGCTGAATTTTGAACGACCACGCATTTATAACATATCAGAAATTAGAAACAAGTGATAATGATTAACATTCTATTTGCGGCAAAACTCATTCGATAAGTAAATCTCATTAACGGACTAATCGAAATTCGTAATAATAAGGAACAAATAAATCAAACAACAAAAATACAGAACAATATAGATATACGTATATTATGTGACTATGCAAACAATTTCAATGAAATAAAAATTGCAGAAAAAAAAGAAATTTTAAAACTTTAACATAAAGCGAAGTGCGAGTTCGCGAATCAACAGTTTTTTCTCATTCAGATTATTTCTCTAGCACATGAATCACTGGTTTGAATACGGAACATGTGATTCACCGCAGTGGATCTGCGAACGAGTAACTAGAATTATTCACCTTAACGATGTGAACAATGCCAGCATAATGCTTTGAAAAATTTATGACTTATGCACCAATAATATTACGGTATTATTCCAGTCTAAATACGTCAATCGTTACAAATTTCATGTAAATTTTTATTAAATCCTATATGATGAATATATAAACTGTAACGGAACACCGTTACAAAACTAGTTTGTAGGCAATAAAAACCCGCAAATTACCTTCAATCCTTTGCGGAATTGTCTTATAAAACCTATACCTATTTATCTATAAAATATATTGTATATCATCTTTAGATAGAATCAAACCGCAACAACACCGCTGGGCATATAAATCATTATTGGATCATATAAAAATATAATGAGAAAAACAGAATCAACCTCTTAATAATATATATATATATATATATATATATATATATATATATATATATATATATATATATATATATATATATATATATATATATATATATATATATATATATATATATATATATATATATATATATATATATATATATATATATATATATATATATATATATATATATATATATATATATATATATATATATATATATATATATATATATATATATATATATATATATATATATATACAGAAATATATGAATTTTAATATAAATTGCAAAATAATATGGTAAATCTATATATGTTTATAGTGAATTTCAAAACGGAAAATGCAACGTGTAACAAAATTAGCGAAGAACTCAAAATAACTGACAATGAGGATGTATATTTATATCTAAAATGAAATTTGAAATGTTGTGAAGGCTACTGAAAAAGATCTAACGAAAACGATCTAGTAAATAAGAGCGGACGTCTGCCGTCTGTGCGTAAAAAAAAATTGACAGATCATTTTTAATAAGTAGCATATTTTAGTATCCCAAATTTATTGCGGACACCCTCGTACAATCTATTGTATTTCAAAAAATAAACGTTGTGTGTAACTCTAGTAATGAACGTTAAAATTAAAAACAAAAAAGTTAAAAAGCATAAAATGTTCACGATCTTGGTTTAAATGCCAAGATAAAGAAACAATTTTAGTATTGCACTAAATGTTATAAATATTGTTAATTTACCGTTAGTTTATATATAATTTTGAATTACTTAAAATACGAATCACATATCAATAATATATCATAAATAGAAACATCAATTTTTGGAACTGCAGTTTCAGCAATCGTTATTCATTTTGAATCAGAAATTAAAAAAAAAACACTTAATAAAACGATATGACTCAAAAATTGAATTAAATTTTATAATTACATAATCAAAATAAAACTTCTTCTAACTATTTATTATATGACAAAACTGTAATATATATTCTCATTTATAATAAAGCTTTAAACAAATGTTTCGGTATTCCACCCCCCTTTCACAATTCTTATTAGTGTGCTATGCTTCAGATAAATAACACTTCGTATAAAATGACATAGAAATTATATATAGTGAACAAATGCCGTGAAAGACCGCACCTATTTTACTCCCAGAGTTGCTAAACCGCATATTGTCGGTGAGGTCATCACGAATAAAACGAAATTTTACAATAAAAATTAACAAAAAAATCTAATCGTGCATAGGTCAATATTAAAATAATTCATGCTAAAAAGGCACGATAGAATAATTTAAAAAGACTAAATACAATTCGATTATTCTCTACCTGCAGTTTTTTGTCGGATTTCAAACGAAATATCACAATTGACTCACTGCTGAGATCATACGGTTTAAAGGTTAAACTTGAAAGGATGAATTTAATGTTAAAATACAAAACCGGCGGCATTCTCCATTTAGAAATATCTATTGCAAAATTCAATTGCATACTTGTGTCAAATGAGCATCGTCTCATATGGTATTCGTCAACATTATACGCTTGCATCTGGTATTTAACACGTGCAATTTAAATATATTTCTTGTGAAAAAAAACACTACAATATAATATTTTTTAATAAAATAAATGATGATTTTTTTCACATAAATAGATATGGTTTCACGGATAAGAAGACAATTGTTAAAATTTTTTTAATATTTTTCACAGAAACTATCATTAAAAAATCCTATCATTAGATATATAAATACTATATCGTAATCAAAATATGGTAAAAAATGTTAGGTAATAAAATCCAAACACTTTTTATCCAAAAAGTAATGGAAATTATCATTTATTTGGAACAAATTTATTTATTCACCTACATCTATTTTATGCCTTTAAAAAAATAGTCTCCAAAACACTTCGGAAACTCAATCTTCGTGATAGCTTTAAGTTCTTTTAGTGATGCACTTTAATCTGATCTATGCTTGTAAATCGACAGTACTTCGAGGTTCTCTACGTTATTTTTTATTATACGCATGTGGTCACATTTGGCGAATATGGAGGCTGAGACGTCATTATAATGCTGTTTTTGTTAAAAAGGTAAAGGCAATTTTAAAAACTAGCGTGTTACATTAGTCCGAGTGATACAATATTTTCGATATTGTGTTGGTAAACATGTCTAACATGTTGGTAAACATTTTTAACTATATTGAATGTTCAGTCAGTCCCTAAAAATAAAATTCATTTCAAAAAAAAATAAAAATTTTCGCTACTTTTTGAACACACCGCGTATACTAATAAATAAACGATAAAATTAAATATTTACGTAAGCTCCATTATACGGAAAATTGAGTTTCATTAAATAAAAGAAAACGAAATGAAAAAAAAAGAGAAATACAAAACGCAAATTTAAACTATAAACGTGTAAAATGCGATATTTTAATTTGCAACTTTGTTCCGCGTATCATATCAAAACGCAAAACAACACAACGTCAACGTGCAATTTATTTAACGTTGAGGTCGTTCTGGTGCCGAGGTTCATCGAAACGGTATCAGTACCTGCCGGGAATGGGCGCTCGGGTGGTAGGTCCACCAGTGGCTATCGGTAGATTATAAGGGGGCGGTGTATTCGGGAGGATTGGTTTGGGTAATGTGATTAGGTCGTTAGGGGTGCGGGCGGCCATTAGAGGTCGCCGGACAAAGGGCGCGGACGGATCGCTAAACGAATTACCACGCCGTTAAACGGCGGGGCCGCACCTTCGACACACCCCCGTTGTACGAGCAAACATCATATTAATTTTAAAAGGTGGTATACACACCGTCGTAAATCGGAACGCGATGTATTAATGTTTGGCGTTCATCATAAGCTAAATATAACGCGCGCGACCGAGTCAAATATATCAATCACTACGCTTTTTAAAACGCAGTATTGTGACACAATACAATCGACAAACATTTAATCCATACTAAGAATTAAATGTAATCCATTAAAGTGCAGCGCTTTGGCAATATTAAATTGATAAGCGTAAAAGAAGCAAATAACCAACAATACGAAGGATTGCTCTTAGTAAAAAATAAATCCCAGTCCGTGTCCTAATGATTGAAAAGCGGCGTACTAGATTAGATAACGACATGATCAAATCGTTGCGCGAACCTTTGGTGGCACAAGATTGGTTAACGTATTAACAGTACAAAACCGCATCAAAGGGTGCACAAACAGATTTGTCAAGAGAAACGTTGAAAATGAGTAAGCCGCAAATTCCGCTAGTGCATCAGTTACCACCAAACAACAGTATCGAATGATCTAAATACGGCTAATTTGCATACAATACAAACCTACATATGAATACGTCACATCTTTAATATTACAACTATTGTGAATGTATTATAAAATTATATTTTTAATCCACTATATATTTCTAATCGAGATCAACTTTGATTTAAAGAAATTTTTAGAATTCTTATAGATATGGTTTAAGATTAATTTTTAATAATCATCGAAATTTCAGTGTCTGCTCCGTTACTCATTATAATTCAAATTTATTTGAAATTTTTGCGTACTCCAAAAATGGACCACGATTGAGAATAGCTGGCATAAAAATATACCATTAATTATTCGTTCAAAAAAGTGGTTCGACTAAATGTCACAGTAATTTTCGAATGATATAAGTCATTTCATTTTGTAGATGGAAAACGTGCGGCAAATATAACTAGGAATTTTTTCTGGCGAATTTATTAACATTAAAGTATTTAGATATTAGGTCGTGCCTCGCCCGTGTGACACTGACACTTCGCGTGCTTATCCAGATAATTCCAAAAACTAAATGAGTTAGTCGAAAGATATTAACGAAAAACTAAAAGTGAACAACGAAACTGGTCACGCAATATATAAAGCAGACTAGCATCAACTACAAACTTTCATATCTATAAATATTCGTTCCTGCACTAGTAAAATAATCATCTGCTTTCATCACAATAAATAAATAATCAATATCGTAGTGTATGTAGACATATATTTAATGAACAATATCAATAAACTTTCAACACCTGCAACTATGAAGCGATCATTGATATCAACATCGGGCGTTCTCTTTGCGTACTGAAATATTTTTATAAGCGACTATATGAATAGTAGTAATACGATGACGTCTTATAAAAGAAGGCTTTCAAATAAATTAGACGAAGATACTATTGAGAATTGAGACCAAGAATGACATAACCAGCATTTCTCGTACAAATATTTTATAGCGAACTCACGAAACGATACAAAATATACACGTACATAATTATATTATTAGAACATGCATAATATTTTTCTCATATGAACAGCAATTTTTATTGGTAATTTTGTACACGTGATGGAAAAGTAATATATATATATATATATATATATATATATATATATATATATATATATATATATAACAAAAAAAATACACAAATACAACAATGAACGATTGTTTTCATAGATGATATATGTCACCTATTTTCCGCAGTTAAATGTTCGTATACAATATTTAAGAGACCATAATATTAAACACAATATCGGTTTTTACGTTTCCCAAATGAAAAATGTTATAATTTTATATAACTTTTATAATAATAATAATAATTAATAATAAAATGAATTTACATTAAGTTACACTTTATAATTGTATGTTGATTTAATCGTCGTTTATTTTTAAATAGTCACAAGTGAAAAAATCTCAAAACCTCACATACAATCAATATTATATTTAAAATGAAAGTCGTATACAATCGTAGTACGGTAAAGTTCGCGTTTTTAGTAATATCTGTTGGAAGTAAAGCGGCAAAGACGACGATGGTATGAGTAGCGTCGACGGCGCCGCGAATTCAGGAAGAGCGGAAACAGTGGCGGCTAACGGCGTTACCACATGCGAACAAACCGACCAATTCTAACGAAACTGATTCTCAACACAGATTAATACTATCAATCGTTAAACACCGACAAAATTGTGTACTCCGACTTACATGATCGCTCGTGCTGTCTGTCCGTTTCTAACGAAAAGTATGGGCAGCGATTTAAGAAATAATATTTGTTCGCAATAGAAAATACTTGATTTATGGATGTACCTTTTCTATTCTCACGGAGATTTTTATTTGATCAAAAAACATATCGTCGTATTAAAATAAGAATATCAAAAAAAAAAAATGAAAATCATTAAAACTTATTTATAAATATTTTTGTATGATTATATAATTTTGAGAAATTTCAAAAAACAGCAATAATGATATAAATGAAATAAGATCATTGTCTCAAAAAGAGCAACTAAATATTCCATTCATATATCGGGCAACATTAAAAGTCGAATACCAGTCATACATACATAGTCGAAATCTCGTCAGAGCGCCAGTTGTATAAGAATGAAATTGTCCGAAGCAGTGGTAAATTGGGATTACTGGAACGGCGCCGTGCGAAAACCAACGTCGGCGAAATAAATCAAGACAAACAAATCCGCACGAACGCGTGAGCGTATACATATATATATATATATATATATATATATATATATATATACAAAGTGAGGAAACGAGGGGTTGAAACGGTGGTATGGTTTTAACGTTGTTCGGTGGCGACTTTTGTCTGTTTGTGGAGGCGCACGAAAGGGGCATTTAAGGTCTGAGCGCTAAACACCATTAAAATGTGGCCTCCGTCTGCCGCTTTTGCTGCTCGCTAAAGCCGCGGAACAAAATAAAAAAAAAAGTGGCGAAAAACCGCTTTGCACATTTTATCCGGGCCGGATTGTCGTCGTCTATTATATTATGCATGCTTACGATACGATAGAGAAAAGTAAAGTCATCTTATTCATATGTGTATATATATATATATATATATATATATATATATATATATATATATATGTGTGTGTGTGTGTGTGTATATGTATACAAATGAAGCGGCGCATTCTGTTGCATTTAATATCCGCCCTCGAATATCGATAATTGTTGTATCGAGTTCATCTCCGTTCGATTCCCCTCAATACCGTTATCATTAATGCATGTTTTCCGAGCGACGACGTTTATTAAATTTTAGCCTTTATTTTCATTACGGTGACGTGATAATTTTATTTGTTTTATCGTAAACGAATCACTTTTATCACTACACAGCAACTAAGCTATTTGATTAATATTCATTAATGTGGCAGTTCCACTACACGTATCTGAATACGGAATGAAAGTTAATGGACCAAGACGAATTGTATTAATTATAATAATTCTAATGACAATTTCAAATTATTTTAAGTGCTTTTAATCGAATATTTAATAATATAATAAATAACAAATATTTTTCCTGTATATATATATTATATATATATATATATATATATATATATATATATATATATATATATATTGATTAAAATTGCAATTACATTTTTATATTAAAATAAAATGTTTTGTTTAATCTAGATATAATTAATTAGATTAGAAAAACAATTATCGGTATAGATAAAGAAACGTCTCTGTCTACAAATGATTTATTACAATTTTATAATTTATATTATTAAATTCATTCGATTTTATAACAAATAATTTATTGAAGTAGCATTAGAGAAATTGCGAAAAATATTTTGCAACGTACAATTTTTGCACTGACTAGCATTTTTTAAAATAATATATATGTATATACATGCAACATATGTTGTAAATTATCAAAGATAGTATAGTTATAAAATTAAAAAAAAGAAACTGAAATATTTAACACACACAAACGTGCGTGTGTATACCATATATAATGAAAATGTAAGAAACCTTGACCTCGTGCAGCGTGTTTGATGATCGGTTATAATAGATTCGATCATATATTTTTTTCTAAACTGATAAATGTCAAAGCGTTAATTTTATTTACTCATAAAAAAGCAGCTACGACATCTAAAGGCCATAAATGAATTGTTTTATTTGCTTTAAGATAGATCACATTGCAAAAGGATATAGGAGAAAAAATAATAAATGAGAAACGTTTAAGGAGATTCAAGTCATGCAAAAAGACTCTTCAAAAATCCACAGCACGCGTACTTTCGCAGAGAAGACGCAAATTGATGGTTGCTCAGCGATGCAAAACTTAACGCAAAGAGAGTATAAGAGTAGGAGTAAAAAGCAATTAGCAATCCAGTAGAGGAATTCAAATAAGGCAAAGCCGAGGTGGACACAATACGGATTCCGCGGGAATTCTTGTCACATTTATTATGGAGAAAAAACACGAGGTTTCTTATGAATTTGCACGAAGGCATAAAACAATTTTAAATTAAGCAAGCGAAATTTTGCCCGATGAATAAAAATCGAAATCTAGTAAATATTAAAAAAAAAGTACAATTAATTAGATAGAATAAAGGAGTTGTTGTACGCGTGTATATATATTGTATAATATAATAATCCCCGTTGCGAGTTGGCAGCGAAACAGACCGGTAGTGTCAGCGGTAACAATTAAGGGAGAGTCTCGTGGGTGCGTGTACGAGAGGGATGAAACACGCGATCCTCGCATTGTCGACCACCCCTTATACATATACCGCACCCCGGTGACATCGATACATATTACCGAAATTAACATATGCGTCAATGCAAACATGTATGGACACGCGCACACGAAAGCCGGTGACAACGCCGCGCATACAACAATACATCATTCATTATTATTTTAAAGGTCGATTACACTTATGAAATTATTAGACGTTTCAAAAATAGCTTATGGACCGACATATTTAACGATTTCAAAACGAATCGGCCACCGATGCTCTTGTCTATCCGATGGTTAATCGCAAACGAAAATTAATTGATTTTGCAATTTCAAATTCATCAAGGGCAATAAACTATAAAGTTTGAAACGACGTAGGCGGTACGAAACGAGAGTCACGAACGAAAAATTAGTTGTATATATTGTACATATATATATATATATAGTAAATACAAGAAAATACGTTTAAGTCCGTTTTAATTGCAACGGCAGAATTACACTCTCGCAAAAAGCAATTTTGAAGGGAAAATTGTCTAGCGAGACACACCGGAGAGTGCTCGTTTTTCTTTTTCGCAAATTTATCATTTCTTTTTTTCCCCTCTCTTTTACGTTATGAAAATTAGCAGCGGGAAGCAACCGGCATTTGAGGTCGAGGTTTCGCGCTTAAGCCATCAAGTTTTTAATTGCTCAATCTTGCACAAGTTTGCCGCGGATGCATAATAACAATGACGCTTTCTTGACAAAAGCCAGCGTGCGAGAAAACGTTCCGGTATTAAACCACTTTGCGAGCCACTTCGTCGACTCATATTAGTGCACTTGGGTTGTTGCGCATTATGATGTATTTTAAAACATATTAAAAGACCATAATGGTAAAGTAAACGGTTTCCTTCGCTCGCTTAATTGATAAACGAATTCACTCGATATTAATATCTATAATTTATCGCGCAGCGAACAATGACATTTTTTCATCTCAAATAAAATTCAAAAACAGTCGACGAACTCATATTGTATATATTGTAAATAGCAAAAATTTCTAAAATAAATAATTTAACAGCTTGTAATATTTAAAAGAAACTGGTGTAGAGAAAAAATATAATTATTCTAATCCGGCACTGCTAAAGATTATATTAGAAAATTAAAAAAAAAACGTTTAACGAGATTGTCTTAACATATAAATAATGGGGATAAGTGAAACGAAACAAAGAAACTTCTATCAAAATTTAAATCATTTTGTATAGAGTGATCAATATTTTTTTGTTAAGATTAGCTAAACTTTATTCCTAATTTTACGAAACGCTAACTTCACCATCTTCGTGCATTTATAGTTCTTATTCTATTATATTTTTAATCGTTGTACGAAAAGCTTTCGCTTGTTGTAATGTGTAATAATTAATCAATATCTTGTACATCTATATTATTCAATTTTGTTTGATTTGTTAACTTGGCAATTTTGTCCTTATCACAAAGAAACACCTAATGTCAAAATTTTTGGTTAGCTCCGGTCATACAATCTCCACAATCAATTGAAAATAATAGACTTTATAATTTTTTAAAGAATTTTCAACAATAACAGCGTTAAAAACAAAAATCAATAATACAATCCTAAAATATAATGAAATTTATCTCACTTGAAGCGCGAGAGGATGAGAAGATAGGCTACATCGCTAGTCGAGAGTAGCTAAATTGACTTATATTATCCGCAAAGATGGGAAGGGTAGAAAGTAAAGTGTGGCGTCCGCACGTTCGTAAAATATAAAATACGGGGCCCCGTCGCCGTACCGTCAATTCACTCACCCATCCTCCCCGAAGGATTACATTTAACTCCCTTTCAGCGTGAAAAAAATTAGAATATATTATTTATTATCGCCCGGTACTAAACTCCCATACCTGTGGCACGCGCGCTATAAATGCAAATTGCTAGCGTAACACAAATCCTCAACATTCGACAAACGAATTCCACGGTCATTGCAAACACATCAAACAACCATAAAATTAAAATTAAATTATAACATACCGATCGCCAAATTTATTTAGAAATGATAAAACTAGATATTTATATTCGGCGTAATAATGTGCAACACTAAATATTTCAACATTAATTAGAACGGAAAACGAGCGGGTTACTCTATTATGTCTCCGAAAATATTCGAATAAGATTTACCCATAAAAAATATTTTAATGGGAAATAATGTTTGAGAAATGTTCCAATGTCGCGCTGCGTCACGGTAGACCACCGCGAGGGTGGTTGAATAAATACGCATTAGTAAAACAGTCGTTCGGGTTGGAAAAAAAAGAATGGAAGAAATATGTTGGTGGAGGTTTGCGCCCCCCACCTTAAACACCCCATAAGACTTTCACCTGTAATTTTAAACGGCTTTCACGCGACGCGACGCGAAAACTCAATATTCAAAAACGGGAATATATATATATATATATATATATATATATATATATATATATATATATATCCAATGGAAATCAAATGAATTTTTTAATATAAAAAAAATGCACAAAGAGTATTGAAACTAATCGATCATGATTCGACTGCGAACAAAACTTTCTTACCCGTTCCGGAACGATGCTTTACTTAGCGGAGTATGACAGTAAGCGCACGCATAATATACACATTTCAAAATGCTTACCTGTGAAGAAAACAAAAAAAAAATACATTAATAATGATATATTTTCTTTGATTAAAAAAAACATAGGCATAAAAAAATAATGCACAATATTATTTCTGACAAGCTATTATAGGCTAGGTGACACGAGAATTCACAAGCACAGAAACAGTATTTACTCAACATTTATCTATTTGGTCTTTGATGCACACATAAAACGTTTACTTACAATTTAGCAGTAAAGAAGAAAAAATCTACATATATTTATTATATTTCATAAACAATATATATATATATATATATATATATATATATAGTAAACGTATTAACGATATCTACATAAATATACATACATACATACATGTGTGTATATGAAGAACGTTCGTCACATTTATGGTATATCACAATTCACTAGAATCCCGATTGGATAAATTGAACGACTTTTTAAATCTTCTATCAGATTTCTTTTATTCGGCAGACGTATAAACTGGATTTGTAGGATTTAAAATTTGTTATTTCATTTTATGAGCATTACATAGAAAACGATACATGACATTTGTTAAATATTTTAATAATAAATAAAATGTTTTATCGTATAAGGAAAGTTGAAAATGACCGATTTGAAATTATTTTATAATTACCATATATTGTACAACAAATAAAAAATAGTTAATGAAATGATAAAAAATATTTCTACACTACCATAAATCGCATTATTAAAACCGTTTTATTATCTATTATTAAGTATTCATTATTTACTAATAAATACAAATCTCTAAAATTAAAAAATAATAACAATGTATAATAATAAATTATTTTCATTCTTGCATTTTCGTTTTCTGCAATTAAAGTAATTTTAAATATATGACACGTATTTAGTCAAGTTTATAATAAAAAAGAATGTAAACGAATTTAGTGCGATTTTAAAATTATTAAAAACCAAAATAACTTCCAATTGTAGAATACGATTTCTTGTTGTGAATTGAATTATATTTTTATATTATTTATAATATAATTTGGTCGCACTCTTCTGACTATTGCGAATTTACGCTTTCCATTTTCGTCAAATAAATCAAATGGAGTTAGCGTTATTGGGTCTGCGGGTCCGCATAGTTTCGAACCTGTTTATTGTTTTGCAAGTCAATTTTATATCCGGGAATCATTTGGGGATTGATACACTTCGGAAAACCAAAATTCATACATTACCACACATCAACTGCAAATATAAATACAAAACAAAAACAGAACGATTTAAAGCCAAGTTTCGTAAATATATACATAAAATAATTTGACATTGTTTATTTAATAACTGTTGTATAAGAAAAATAGTGTATAAATAAAAATGAATCGGAAAAGAGTTCAAGAAGAGAATGTGTAACGGTTCCTCGTCGGTTATTGCACTGGTTTTGCGCCATGTTACTCACATTTCCAATAACGGTATACAAATTACTCAACACCGTTAAAACATTTGAAAGAATTAAGGTTATCTAACAAAACTAAAATAGTCTTTTTTTTTTCAAAAAAATAAATGAATTTTACAATAAAAGTAAGTCAAATATACGAAAAACTATATAATGAAGATTAAAATACAACTTCTTAAAGTACCCCATAAATATAAAAATAATATCAGTTACTTTAAAAAAAAGAAACAATAGTGAATGAAATATATCAAAATGTAATTTTTAGAAAATATTCGTATATATTATTTCTAGTTGCAATCTCATAAAAGATTTAAACTCCGAATCAAATCTAACTTTGGCTACCAACAAAATGCACATGAATTGAAAAATAACACGATGCGAGACGGTTTTGTATATTTATAAACATACAGGGAGTGTGTAGGTACTAAAAGATATTGCTAATGACAAGGCAAGAACAACTTTGGAATTTTGACATTTACCAGATATTTACAGTCACTTTGTAAATGATAAAATTCAACAAACATCATTGAAGAAATAAAGCAGAAATCCTTCAATATATAAGGAAAAAATAAATCATTCAATAATACTTGAAAACTCGTTGCGTCGTCATATCATAATAATCATAAAATTCATCAAATAATCGTTAAAATATCTCACATTTAAAAAATATATATGATCATTATAGAAGTGCCATATTCTTTTAACAGAAATTGTAACTTCAAAGAAATAATGATGATTATGACGTAAAAATGTAAATACATGTTGAATATTAAAACCATATCAATTCAGTTTTAATATGGAATAAAAAAAATATACGTATATTAAAAAACAATATTTGTACGGCATGATATTTTTAAGTGATATTTTAAAGGCGGGGTTAGTGCCAACGCGGTGAGCGGGCTTAATTTGAGTACATAAAATAATGAACAATTTTGACGAAATTTCAGAGAACGAAATAGTCGAAAATACCCGACATTAAAATATGTTTTTGTCGTCATCGGTCACGAAAATTTGTCAACACGAATAAAGAAATTGATTTTTTGATCCGAATGAAATGCATTTAAAATTTTTCGCACAGTAGTGAAAATTGGAAAAGTCAATACGACGCAATTAACAGGGCTAATAATATTATATATATATAAAATATTGGAATAATTCACACTTTTACATCGAAAATACAACGCGATTGTTAAAATAGCTGTGTTGCACATTTTTTTTTATTATAATATAGATTTCAAACTCTTACATCAGTGGTCCTTAACCTTTCTTTTAAAGTGAAATAGCAATTCTTCAGTCATAAAATTTTTATACGTAACACCGAAAACAAAATTGAGTTGTTTTTTCTTAGTTGCAACCTGCTACGTTTATACTGGAATAATTGTTTAAAATTTTATTACGATTTTTATAAAAATGCGTGTTTATTACTATAAAATATAATAGTAAGTGTATGAGCGCGCAATAAAATCACAATATTAAATCGATATTAATATTAAAAATAATCGAAACGCACGATCGCACAAATTAAACGTAATAAAAATGCGAAAATTCGATGAAAGGATTTAATGGTCCGACATAATACAGTGAAAGACCCGACGACAAGTGACAATAGTTTGAAAAGTGGGGGGTAGAGAAATGCAAATCGCATTTGGGATTTTCAGATAGCGCGAAGCCTCTGCACAAAACGGACACGAAAATGTGACCGAAAAGCTTTGGGTTCAATGAGTTCTAATGGCAGTTGCAGCCCGAATGCTTCCGCGCTCCAACACCGCCGACCTGTAAAACGAAGCTATTGTCGACAGCGGTTCTATATTCTACAATTTGCATATAAATATTCATACGTAGCCATTAATAAATATTTGCATTAAAAATTTTATACAGTGTACAGCGACTACTATACCACACGGTGATTAATTATATAAAGTTCGCAAACTTTTATTGTTATTTTTAATTAATAACAGCGCTTATTGAAATTTATTATAATATAATGTGTAATGGTTTTCGTACTAAATATATTAAAATGTGAATGTAATTCCATCACATCATATAATTTTAAATACACGAGTAAGTTTTCTGTAAATACATTCCAACAATATACATACACGCGCGAATTATATTATAAGGTTTAGTAGTAATATGCAATTGATTGATAAGATCGATTTAAAAAAAAAACGCTTATCGTATCAAACTAGAATATTTCATCAATTTTGTCAATAAATAAATATCGTTTATTTTTTATTTATTCTTTTGTTTAATAATATACTTATTCGTAAAATAATTAATTTGCATTTGGATTTTAATTTGCATAGAACTTTTAATTGCTTTCAATTGACAGTACAAACGAACACGATAAAATCGCAAAATTCCCTCGAAACCCAAAAAGAACAGAAGATAAATGTTTAAAGGGCGCTTGGAGAGTTCCAGCAGAACGAGTTTATGCCGTATGGGCCAACGAAAATGCGAAGGATAAGAACGTCTATGTTTCCTAATTAAAGTCACAAACATTTTTAGTGTTGGTTTTAGTGCCGCGAGAACGCATAAGTGAGTAGGCGGACCGCCATATCCGAACGGGTGCAAAATGAGAAAACATTGAGAAAACAGAGAAAATGGCCATGTGAAACGCGTTCGTCTACCCTTCCTTTTTTAAATAAGGAATCATTGAAACGGGTCCGAAACGAAAACGTCAGGCCATATGTACGAAGGGTGGAAAAACTTCGGTTGGCACACACGGAAAAAAACTTATATTCAAACAAAGTGATATAGTTAAAGTGCGAACGAAGCGGTCGATCGGGAATCATAATATAAGCCGATGTCAAGGTTCGTTTCGCGCCGTTACGTGTTCCGAGACGTAGCTTTTCGCGGAACACTGGTTTTCTACATTTCAAAAGATGTCCGATTTACCAAAGGCCAATGGTATTTCTAATGGAAATTACGGTCTCCGAATTAAAAATCATTTTTCAATCTATTCATTAAAAAGTAATACACATAAAAACTTTAACTATAAAATGTTTAATGGCAAATAAAACAACTTATAATTTATGTTCTACTAAATAATCCATTGAGAATTAAGAAAAAATACGATATGACAATTAAATGCTATCTTTTAATAATAATAATAATAAATATGGTTTTTAAAAAAATACCATACAACACAGATCACTTCATCAGTAGGTAAGAATATATTTTTGTCATTTTTACAAAAAAAAATGTACGAGAGAAAGCAAGAAAGAAAAAACGCAATACGTAATATTTAAGGCTGTTATGATAATTTAATTTTTTAGGGGAGCACATACGATAATTGGATGCCATAAACGCCGAAATTGGTGTGTTACTGAAATTGGAGTGTATGAAAAAAATTGCGAGAATTTGAATAAGGTTATAGAATAATATTTGCATACGGTCGATGCGTGAAACTGTATTAAAGCGTGTAAATATTAATATAAAGCGAATAATTTCCTATATATTTACAAAATGACAAAGTGTTAAACGGGCAAAAAAATACAAAATTGAAAATATTCTCATAGAAACCGTTTGTGCTAAAAATAAGAATGTTGGTAAGGTTTGTAAGATTTTCACAAAGGTCTTCTCATATAAAACCTGGAAGATGAAAGGTGGAAAATTTCGCAAAACGGCCGTCTGAAACCATTTCATCTCAGAGGCGTCCGAATAACGAACTCGTAGCAATACAAAGAATTGCAAGACAAAAACTATTTGGTATCTTCTTTCGTGCTCTTGAAGAAAAACACTTCGACCTTCCACAGACTGAATTCCGTAACGAACGTATGTTGTTTTAATTATGTGTACAAAATGGCTAGAAAGAATTAATTTTATCTAAATGAAAATTATAACTAATTTCACATGTATCATGTATGAACAATTGTAATATACGAAGAACTATATTCTATTGATGAACAAAGTGCTAAAAAATAAAATAAACAAACTAGGATAGGAGCATGCAAAATAAAATGTAATATATGTGTAAAAAGTAAATAAATTTTCACTTTAAATAATAGGTCAGAGTCGATATATTTAAATTGCTTATAAATAATAATATTAAAAAAAAATACTAAAATAATATTATTTTGTACATATTGCTAATTGAAACTTCAAATCTATGTAACTATAACCTCATAACGCATATGTATCGTATGATATTAAATATCAATAAATGCTTTTTTAGAATAAAACCAACTAGAAAAAGGAAACAAAATTGTATAATACATTTTCTATTATTTTTATTTTAGTAAGATTATCGGTAATTAAAAACACAAAAATGCATATTCTCATATGCATTTTATTTAATTTTTAAAGTGATACATAATCAATGAGATTAATAATAATGCCTATTAGTACCTAAAACTTTTACAATTTAATGATAAGAAATACTAAAGCAAATTTCGACTTTACAGTGTGGAGATTTTGTATTAGAAGATAAAATAAAAAATCGACGAAGAAATAAAAAAAGGAAAATTGATAATGTATTGAAAGCGAAAACGGAGATTAGACAAATTATGTATGTGTGTGATGCCCATTTGCAATGGAAATTGGTATAAGCGAGTCAGATACCATTTACCATATAGGTAAGGAATAGGAAGTATGCAATCGGGGAACAACGGCTTAGAAAATCGAGTACTAAAAGAAATTATCTTACATATATAAACTTGGAGGAAATGTAACGATAAAAACAAATATCAATAAAAACGTACAACCTACAAATTATCATTTTAAAATAAAAAAAAATGGAAAGAAATAAATTTGCGTACGAAAATTAAAAACGAAATAGTTCCACTTCGATGACAAAATTATAAACCATAAAAAAAATCGATTGCGCGACAGTTATGCTTTATTTCTGCTTAGCCGTGAAATGGTTTTATTGCGGTCCAATAAGAACTTTCTCAGATCCAAAGCCATGTAATAATTTTCTATGGCAGTTGGTCGAAAGTTAAGAGAGCCATTAATCGATGACTTTTGCTACTGGTTATAATAATATTGGATCGTATAATTCATGCACCGCAGCATGGGTGTACCTATACTTAATTTAAACAATGAAAACAAAACGTCATTCCATACAGATTTTTGGATTACCAAAGTAGAATTAATAATATACAGGTAGAAACTGGAAATAATAAACATGGAGTAATAAATTCTCATAGCAGCTGCCAACGACGGAAAGGTTTTATTACAAGTGCCGTAATGGAAAATAATCATTGCGCAAAATACGGGGAACATTTTACGAAATAATTTTGCGAACGTACGTCAAGAAGTCATGCAAAAATATTATAAATGAGTAAAGAAAACAAAACATTAAAAACAACAGAAAATATATAATAATTGATATATAGTAAAACGTCCGTGAATTTGCAAGAGAACGGCTACATAGAAATGACAAAACTTGAATTTATAAAGAGCATGAAACATTAATAAGAGATCGAAAACTAATACCGTAATCGATTATGTAAAATTTAGTTACATTACGGAAATGAAATATCATATCAGATGTAGATAATAGTAACTGTACTCCCGTTATAAATATACAATATGGGACTCGTATTTGAAAATAAGGTATCGATTAAACGATCAAGATTTGTGTTTATCGTATTTTTCAATGTACCGTGTCGGCGCTTGGAATGGATAGAATACTTTGCAAAGGAGAAGATGTTCAAAGAAAGTATATTCCATAATTAATTTCTCAAGAACGGTAAATGGTCTATTATAATATTCAAACGAAACCTGTAGTGCGTTCAACACGCTATACTACTTGGAAGAGTAAAATAATGAAATAATAAAAAAAAATTATATATATATATGTATGTATAAACACATAGATATTTATTTAGCTTAGCCCCAGGATAAGTATTGGTTGCAGACTGGCGTTGCCAGGTTTTTGAAGATGCCCCGAGGAGGGCAGTGTGGGTCTATAAGAAAAGAGGATAACAGACTGCGTGGAGCAGGAGGGCGGACAAACACGTAAAAAAGAATACTGCCAACCGCATAATTGGTATAATCAGGGGGAAAGCACGGAATACTGCGAAATTTCACTAAGAATGCGGCGGCCAAAAGAAAATTGAATTAAAACAAAGGCTTGAGCACGTTGTAACGGACCGGGGCTCGGCCGGCCTAGCTTCAAACACGCGATTTAATATTTTTTCTTTCATTACCGACAATACAAAAATGCTTATTAAATACATAAAAAATCAGGCTCTATTGTATGATACGAAATACGCACTGGTACACTTGAACAGGGAACACAGTCAATGTCCACGGCTATGCTTCAATTTAAAAAAAAAACAATTTATCATCTAACATTGTCTAGCAACTACGTAGAATATTGCCAAATAGTATCGTAACTGTACATAAAACAATATAAAATTCGTATATAAATATTTTTGCATAATTCAACATTCAAATACAATGGATTTTTTAATATTAGAATTTATGCTGAACTAAAAAAAAATGTAAAACCGACAATATTATAATATATTACGATTTTTGTACACAGTATCGCAAAAAATTAAAATATTTATAATGTGGAAAATATGAAAACATTTATATAAATTGTAGAAAAAAGGTAAAATTCACACATATTTTAAATTAAAACACACTTAAATTAATACGACGAATTTTTTTTAATAATGATTTCATTTGAAAAAAAAATAGTAATCGTAACGAAATAATGACAATTTCATCATTATTGAATCGCTTATATGCATAAAACGATTAATGCGATTAATCAAAATCAAAAGAAGGAAACGTTGATATTTCACATTAATTGAAAAACGCACTGAGCAAAAAAAATGTTCGCAAATGAAAGAGCCATTTCCATCGGAACAAACCAATAAACAAACCGGAATGGAAGAAATTCGGAACGAGGGAAAGTCAAATAAGAGAAGTCTCCTTCAATCAGTCGGGGGTGATTAAGATCATTTAAGCCGATTGGACAAGTAGGCAAAAACGAGTGAATATTCTGTTTCCGAAGGAGGCAAGACTTAATTTAGTGGAATAACAATATTATTGCTCTTTCCAAAATGACGCATTTGAAATGCAAACAAATTCAATACATTTGAAGTGATTTTTATATAAAAAAAAATCTTAAAGAGTTTTTCAAACTATTTTATTATCTATCGTATATTAACCGATGTTTCATTGAAAAAAAATAATTTATTTAATGTATGGTATACTAAAGATAAAATTATTATTTCGATAGATAGATATATAAGTTTTTTTCAAAGTGAAAAGATTAAGAAACACCACCGTAATAAAAATGTATAACATAAAGAATCAATAACGAAAATTGAGTACATATAATGCCCTACACCTAACAATTTACATAAACGATTTGAACATTCTATATTAGAACAGTCATATAAAAAGCAACATTTCACAAACGTCAACGAAATCTTTAACGACGAAATTTTACAATCCACAACATTAGGATGTTTTGTTTTTTTCCATCTAGAAAAAAAGTTATAACAAAAGAAAAAAGTAATAATTTACAGCTACGTGTAGATGGATCGTTATAACTTACTGCGGAAACTTTTAATTTGCATATCCCACCGTTGAGCTATGTAAAAGAACGCTGAAAACGAAACGAGTTTTCAGATTTTTTTCCTATACAAAATTTTCCGAGTGACGAGGGCCCAAATAATTTATATGTATGTTTATAGATAAGGCTGCAAAAATCCGTTTTTTCTTCACTCGGTATAGTTAAAGGAAATCGATCGCTATTATTACAAAATGCCCATTAAAAGTTCAAACACGAGATATTTGCCAAAGTCAACTACATCCACTGAAAGATTATGAAAATTTCGGTCTGCACAACTAATTGATTATTTACGTTACGTAAATATTGGGCAATTCTATAAAATTTATAGAAAATAAAAATCAAAAATGCTAACCGATCGTATACATATCACATGTCGATATTCATATTTAAAACTATGCATTTTTGTATTTTTAAAATAAAATATGGTAATGATATACACGAAACGATTAAAGTAATATATACTTTATACGAAGTGAAGAAGGAAAGACAGAAAAGAAACCATTATTGTGAAATATTTTTAATTGCAAATTATTTTTATTCACAGCGTCATGAAAATTCTCTTACCGTAATACATTTCAGCTGAAACGTTAAATTCTCGCCTCATTTGTAATGCACGAAGTTTTATACCGTTAACGTCGGTCGTCTCACGCTATCTGTTCAAGCACGAATGTACTTTCGAAATATTACCTTTACCGTTTTTTTTTTCCTTACATCTTAACCACCGACAAATTAATTGTATATTAGCATAATATGCATAAGATTATATAGTGGTATATAATTCAAATTCACATACTATACAACGATAACATCGAAAAATGATATAAATATATCCATATCATAAATATAGAGAGTTTTCAAATTGTCAAATGAATCCGAATATATACGAAAATGTTGAACATGAAGAGTCTATTCCGGCAGAAAAGCGAAATTAATTTGCATGTCGTCGACGAAGCTCTAGAGTTCGCTTTCATTATCAGATGGTATATAAAATTGGCTCATGTAGTGGGCGCAACTTTCTCACAATTTAGAGGTGGAATTTTACCCCTAAGAAAATGTTCAAGATCTACCGTAACGTTTTTAGTGTCAAAAAGCACTGCAGGTAAATGGAGATACAAATTGCGTCACAATTCGTATACGTACATAAAAAGCCATGTCATAGTTCCAGATTTCATTAATAAGATTTACGCGTTAATAAAATGATCAAATTACGCGTTTGAGTCAACACATTTCATTTGTTCGATATTGGCGCCAAACAAACTATGAAACACTTAATGTTTGTTCGACAATGTTGACCGTTAACGTAAAGAATCTACCTATAGTCGAAGATTACGTACAGACGCCGTACTTTGTCCACGTTAACTGGATATAAAAATGATAAAAATGTCGTAAAAATTTAATATGTCTACTTTGTAAAACTTTAATTTAACTATAAGTATAATACACATATCTTTCATATATCTGACTACAATAATAAATAGTTTTCATTTCCATATTTGAAATATGAAAAGGTAAATGGATTAATAAATAATGTTTATTAAATCTGTTACTAAAACAAATTAATAAATAAAAATATATGAAAAAACAAACAAAATACTTTTTCACGGATGATTATATTAAAAAAAATACCGTAAAAACGCTAAATTGCGTGTTTTCCGATAAAATTAAAATCTCAATTTAACAGAAATATTTCCAACTACTCGAAATAAACGTACACGAGACCCGATCATAAGATTGGTTGGTAACCATCAATCGAATTTTTAAATCGACAAACAATAAAGAATTAAAATTTTATAAAGTAGTTCTAATGGTAATATCTAACATATGTAAAATTCATAAACTTTATGTATATATACGAAATAGGGCCTGAGATGAAAGTTCCTCATCGATCGCAAAATGATTCGATCAAAGTTTTCAATTTCCCTGTTGGCACAATCTGCAAACATTTTATCCGCTAGTAGAAAATAAAATAAACAAATACGATCGTCTACGCTTCAAGATTTCGCATGTTTCATTTGTTTTCGAGTGAAGAATAAAATTCGATAAAAATTGCATAAAATATTGTGCATTACAATGTGAACTTTATTATTATTTTTTTAATATATGAAAAATAGACAAAAAAACTACAAGGACCTACGTATATAGAATTTGTACCATTTTGGAGTAGTAAAAAAAAATAACTTTTACATCATGAAAAAATGAACGGCAGCGATTTTCATTTCAAATTGAATTAAGAAAAAAAACATAAAGTAACAAATAGGTGTGATATCGTTATTTTTCATTATATGAACTTGAAGTTGCCAATTCATAGTGGACTACATATTATATTAAAAAGTTGTCACAAATTTAAGATTAAAAAGTTCCATTCATTGTTAAACTATATCTAAGACGTAGATATAAAAAATATATACAAAAAAAAACTACAAATACAATAATTAAAATTAATATATCTGTATTTTGAAAATTTGTATTATGAAATTATTTAAAATTAAAACATGATAAATGAACTAAAATTTTGATACTATATATAGATATAGTTTTTTTTAATATGAAAAAAATAATTTCAAATAATATTGTAGTAAACATTACGCACATAACAATATATTCAAAAGTATTTTATCGACGATAAAAGCATACCATTACTGATTACTGTATCCCGCTTCCAATGTTAAATAAGATCAAATTATTGTAAAAACTAATTAACTAATAGATATATTATATTAATTAGCAAAAAATATATTTACTCAATGTCAGTCATTCGAAATGTGAGCAAGAGGGAATAAATCTGAGAGAGTGATATATAAATGAAAACAATGAAACATTAAAAAGATTATAATATACAGACTATATATTGATTTTTTCCAAGCGCTCATTTTATCGGAACGCCGTTTGCAAACATTTGTTTATACTGGTGAGCAGCGGATAGATAAGATAAAATTCAACAAGTTCGCAGTAATATCTGCATTGTGGTGTTAAATCGGAATCAAGGACGTGACGAATTAAATCAACTATTGTTTTGGGAGCCGAATGACCTGTCCCTCGTTTGGTTGAACAAATCGACAAACGTTCATAGTATTTTATAGAAGAACAGAGGCGTTCCGGTTCGGAAGAATCTCGCGAAGAAGTCAGGAGCAGTGACCGATGCCAACATGCCGGAACGACGTCACTGGCCGGCCGCATTACAACAAGAAGCAACATCTCTTTTACACCGCAATAACCATAATAATAATAATAATAATAATAATGAGAAAATAATAAAACTTTTTTTTATTCTTCATTCAACGCATGTTTTGTAAGTAGAAGAAATTCACAAACCGTGTAACATGCTCGTAAAACTATGAAACTACTTTAACTAAACCGAAGTTGGAAAAATTTCGAAGTGAATATCGAAATGAAATAAACTAAAAAAAGGATTATAAATCATCAAAAATATGTATATAGTAAAAAACATAATAAGAAAAATAAAATTTCAAAATTGTTATTAATCCGTACGGAAATTATTAAATTGAATTAATATCAGATCAAAATCAAATCCGTGTTATAACTTCAATCTTTATGTTAAAACCGATTCCGGCATCAACATTTTTTAAATACAGCCGGCTCCAGACTTAATAATTATTCCTATTACTTTTAATTAATTGTTCGTCCGTCTTTAAAAGTAATTATAGATATAAATTACTTAATTGATAAAAACACATAAAATTAATTTTCAAATATTGGGTCAATCAAGATGCTAGCGTTTGAATGTTGCATTTATAATTAACTTATTATAATCATTAATTAATGCAAAATATTTATTATTCACTTAAAATATATAAAAACTGACGTAATATGACAATATTTGAATACTGAATATAAAACAGACTTTAGGAAAGAGGACTAGGATTAAATGAATAAATTTCTTTGCAAAATATGTAAATTATTAAATTAAAAAAATGTATTTGATCAGATGCTCAAACCTCAACAGCAAGGATACGAAATAATAATAAAAACATTACAATAAAAAAAAAACAGTATTTAAAAACCAAGAATAATCGTGAACATAACACATAGCGATTATCTATTATAATATGGAATATAACAAAAAAATTGATACAATAATTGAAATTGTGTGCTAGTACTATAATGAAATCAAATAATATAATCAAAACTATCCCTAAAATATGGATTTTAACAAGAAAATTAAGTACAAAAAGTCATATTCATGCGAATTATTTTCTTTATTAAAAATACGCTTGGAATAAAATAATTTTTAAAGTTGCCTCATCAATATATCGATTTACATAAATATTTTTAATCCTATAGTTTAAGTAAATTTATATTTAAAAAAAACGAAAATAAGGTAATTACAATATATCGTAATAAAAAGAAACAATTTCATAATGTACAATAATAATAGATATTATATAAAAAAATTTAAACTTAATTATACAAAAAAAAAGATATAACTCTATAAAGAGAAAAAACAAAATTACTATGATTCAATACAATATAAATCTTAATTATTTGTCTTTTATGGACGTCGAAATAATAGTATAATGATATCGAAACATAATTAGAATAATATAGAATATTCAAATCTAACATTTAATATTTCGGCACTAAATTTATATGTAATTTTCACATAAGAAAAACTTATTTTTAAAAGAAAATTATATTCTAAACACGCATATTTTTTTCATTAACAAAAGCTTATTTCTCGTTTAGTATTAATAACATACATATGATACACAATTTTGAAGCAATCGATTAAATATTAAATATTTTATATTTTTTGAAATAAAATGCGAGTTTATAGCATAGTTACAAACTAAAAATAAGTCAATAGGATGGGCAAACAATCTCAGGTACAACGGAATTGCATACGACCTAACAACTATTGAAATATGGAATATCACTTGTCGACAATATTATTTCCCGTTGCAAATATATTCAATTTTAGTTCAAGCTTACTGTATCAAAAATATTGTTGACCGGTCAATTCGAATTCGATCAAATAAAGAATAAAATCGTATAAATATTTATATGATATTGATACGAATTCTTTATTATATAATAAATAAAGAATTCGCAGAAATATAATAAAAAAGAATGATAATATAACAAAAAAAAAAAAAAGAAAGAAAGAAAGAAAATTTAACGAGCGTGAAAAACGCTCGTTTACCGAGAACGATTATAATTTTCAAATACGAAAATAACAGAGCGGATATATCAGAGCTTAGTTTGCAGACAAATATTTCTCAAAGCTATGAAACAATTGGAAAGCTCTCCACAACGGCATTGATAGAGAAATAGTGTTGCTACGTACAAAGAGATATTTGTATTCAAAGTACTTAGGTCTATTTGAAAGTTGAGCAAACGACGATTGCTTTGTAGTCGGGTATTGTGGGCATTATTTTATTTAAATCTTTCATAAAAATATAAATATTCATCTCAAATGCGCCACCGATAAAAGTGTGCAATTAAAAAGGTATCGGTCGATATATTTTAGGCATAATAATAGTTCCATATGTAAGATAAAATAATACAATATGACCAAATATGTAAAAAAATGTAACATAATAATAATAATAATATTTTATTAGTTTCCTTTTTAATAAAATAAATTCCTATCAAGATAAAATAAGAAATATTCATTTAACACGTCATTTGTGCCATTTTGATTTTCAATTAGTAAGTATATGGGAAATATCTCAATATTGGTGTTTATTTTCAAATAGTTAATTAAACAAAAAGTTTAAATAGTACTGATTGTTTAAATATTATTACCATTATGTAGTGGGTGGTAAAAATATGGGGATGAATTTAACAGGAAAAATATTAGGAAAAAGTCTGAAAAAGAATAAGCAATCATTAAAATAGAAAGTTATGATGGCAATTTTAATATATATAAATATACGTGCAAAATTCGAATATATTACATTGTATTTCTTTAAGTAAAAATTATGTTAACAAAATATGAACGAACATATTTTTAATTAAAAAAAAGACACGCTCTGAATAATATTCAATAGATTTCACAAGAAACAAAGTGAAAGATTATTTTATTATATATTATAAAAATTAAAAAAAAATGATATTGAGAACGTGATTTCCAATATGGTAAGTAGTTTTAATACAAAATAGAACGACTTTTTAATTATTCATGTATATAGCACAAATACACATTTATGTAGAAATTAAGAATCAAATAAGAGATCCAATACAGAACATTTTAAAAAGAATTAATTTCAAAAAGACAATTGCACTAGCAATTTCAAAAATGGATTTTGTATTGATTGCAATAATGCGCTATATCAGGTGCAACCAACAGGCAAGATCGCAATCGACTAATCGGCTACGTTCGTTCTTCGAATTTTATCGAGTAAAATACAATTCTAAAATAAATATCATTATTATCAACGGTTGCAATCGATCTATCTAACAAAATTTATTAAAATACCCATAAAAACTCATGGCGTCTTTACAAAAAACAAGCAAAAAAATCAACAGCGAAAAATTGCTAAAGAAGCCATAGCAGAAAAAGGAGCCGCCATAGTAAAACAAAATAAACGTGTTTGGAAAGTGAACGCTCGTACCATATATTACGGTGGTAATATTGCTATGGTACCATCATCATACGAAGTTTGACTGTCGTCGGACATGCGAACGAGACGACAGGCCTTCTGTGAAAACGGTTGCAAATTTTGTCACAACAAGGGAATCGCCGCAGACATGGCCGAAAACAAACCCTTACTCAAACACAAAAGATTCTAGGGGTGGTGACGTTCGCGATAAATTAACAGCGCCGCGCTATATACGCTATGCTAACGTACTTTATTTACGCTTCATTGAACAAAATCATGCGACATGTTGGACGAGAATAAAATACGTAATATATATTCGCCTTTATATTCTATACATTGGTACATGCATAACATTATCGACGAAATATTACGAACGGTGCAACCGAGGAACATAACTTGCTACGCCAAAGAAACCTGTATATTAACATTTTTTTTTGTCACAATAATAAACTTTTGTTTAATTCACTAGGGCAACAAATAAGCGGCATCGATAAAATAATATTTATAAAAACGGCGGAAAATTATATGACCGAATATAAAAGTTTTTTTTATAAACGGAGAGATTACATTAGAGCAGCGGCGAAATAACAACAACATATATTGTGTCAAGTTAAAGTATTTAAGAAAAAAACATGGATGATCCGAATATCACTCGGCAACACAAATTGAAGACCATATCATATTGAACTAATTTATATAACGAAATCTTGTGACGGCAACAAGAAGGTGTCGGCCATCACACAATCGCCGACCTGAATTAATTAAATCCATCGAGTTTGTCAAGCGACGAACAAATTTATATACACTATTTAATAGCAATATGTATTCGAATAACGCAGACTGAAAAGGGTGGGTGTCGGATGAAACAGCTTTTGAGCTTCACATTTGTGCTAGCTCACGTACACCAGCTGATAAGGTGCAAATGGATGTTAGCGGCGGCGGTTGCTTCGCTTGTACAGGGAAAATACACAGAGTTCGCGTTCACAAGTAAAACCACCCTCGTGCACCCTCTCTTATAGCAAACATACGTAGTATATATATATATATATATATATATATATATATATATATATATGTAAGTGGAGAACGTATAGACGATTATAATTCAGATTTCGCCGGCCCATACCGAAAATTTTCAGTTTCTACTTTCTAGCTAATTAAACTCGAACCAATTAATTCAAATTTTAAATAGGTGGATATCGAAATTGCATCTGGATAATTTTTAATCGTAGCGACCTTAGTATATAACCGTTATGACGAAGCCGTCTTGTGACAGTGTGGAAAATTATGCCTGCAATAAAATATTAAACATCGTCGTCCCATTATTTTATCGATGCATAATTTAACAAAAACATACTAGGCAGAACATAATTAATTTCCGATAATACGTGTATAATAAAAGTTTGACGCAGAATCGTTGAAAATATATAAGTCTATGAAATTTACCAATTCGTTATTAATTAGTCAAAACAATATTTCGAATATGTTATTTCATTTTTTTTTTCATTATTTCGATGAAAACAATGTATAGCAACAACACACAAAACGAACGAAACGTCAATCGGATTGATGCAACATGACACAATCAAAATTCCTGTAATTCGATTATTAAAACGGTGCGTATTTGATTTTGCGGTATATTTTACCAGCGCACATTGACGTTGTTATTATTATTATTATCTATAATACAATATGGACGATAAAGCGACATATGGCCATAATTCTACTTTTATACACGAGAATTTTTTTTCCCAATAATGAGTAATATAAATAATTCTCATACAGCTCGTATGTCTCATCGAGTGAAATTGCTATTAAGAAATGTAAGAAAGTAGACGTTGTCACATTTTCACTTACATATGAGGTTTATCGTTTGCAATTAACATAGAAAATGCTTTGCTGTGATAAACTAAAAATCTCGTTAAATAAAACACGATCATTTAGAAATGGTAGTTTCATTTCAATGTCAAAATATTAGATCTACATAGACTCTGCGGCGATAATTGAACAATTCTGATGCATTTCGGTGGGAAATCGTCAGCAATTAATTTCTACCGCGCGCTAAATAGAAGAGAAATCTATAACAACAAACTAATTAGTATATATATTTCACTTACGAACCGCAACACAAAGTGTATAGACACAACTTTAAAAATCGAGTAGTCGATTAGATTATAAAATAATCAAATATATAAAAATTCCAAAAAAGATTTCTTTATTTAAATAAAAAATACGCGCATTAAAATATTTTATATATAATAAATACACGTCTCTTTAATAATAAGAATAATAATAGGAATAAAGAGTATCAAGCCCGACACACATCATCGAATAATGACGACGATAGATTACATTCATAATATGATAATATATCCGGTTTAATCGTACAAAACGTCGGCTATAAAAAAGTAGAACACACACCAGTTGCAATTTGACATCTTTGGAAGCCGCCAAAGGACTGACCCATTGATGCAGCCCTATATAGCGTTTGTTCAGCACTTTCAAAGACAAATCGTTCTGGGCGTAGAGCGCTTCCAAGCACTGATCCAGGGCGGCCGCTTCCAGGCCGGCACCGTTACCGGCTTCCAACACCACCATTATTATTATTATTATTTTTTAAACAATTGTCATTAACCGTAAATAATAATGCACCAAAACACCGTTTTCACATATAACACTCACTTATAAAATATATCAGAGTATATATTTAAATTCGATATGTAACTTCACAACTGAATTTGGTTTACAGCTTAATAAATAGACTTATATAAATATATATCATATGTAAATATAAAATATACACTATGCTACTATCACAGTTGATTTTCGTATTTGGTTTCAGGGGGCGGGGGGATAGATAGGAGAGTTGATTATGTTTAGAGGAGCTGGACAATCGAAATGATATGATTTGTGCACAGTTTCCGTTTTACGATATGTTCACGAGCGTCTCTCTTCGCGAAGGGTCATCTCTTGTTGCGGCGAAAGGGTCACGAATGCCGGTCTTTTTAACTGTAAACGTCGACGATGTTTCGCGTCCGATTAACGGTAAACGCGTAAGACGAGTTCGAATCGAACGACGAAGACGATGACTCGGGAACAAGAGACATATTATTATTCGCGGGTGCGTCGAGAATGCACCGTTTGATTTAGGGCTGCGCCCTCAATGGGGGTCCCGAGTCGACGTTCTTCATGTCGGCATGCGGCCCACCGCGGAAACGACGACGGCGACGGCGACGGCGATGACGAACGAGAGTTGCGACCGAAAGCCGCATACGAACAGCGCAACGGACGCGAACAGACTGACCCGAGTAGACTCGCCGCGTGCGCTCGCAATACCGACACGTACGCCCGCATACATGCACACCGCATACATACACACCGACACCAAAACAAACGCGCGTTACACCGTCGCCGACGGACGGACTAACGAGCGTTCACGCACCGCCGCTGACTCACGCTACGATATGCACGCGCGTGAAACGGACCTAACTGCGCGTTCGAATGCATCCCCGAAACAAACCTTACCTAGCGATGACACCTTAACGAGGTGTGTTTGATTCAACAATATATACACAATAAATGTATATAAAAAATATTCTCGAATAACTCAAACTTCAATTACAAAATAACGTTGTCAGATTAAAGTATGATAAAAAAGATTAAATTAAAATATCTTTAAAATTAAATACATTCTTTAAAGGTCAATGATAAGTGATATTTCATCGAGTGGTCATCTATATGAATGCTGATACTGCGTCACCTATAAAATATACGTATGACGACATTGTTTACATACGATTATAAGTAAACGGATTATTCAAAGCGATTTATAAAGAAAGCGTACGACTTGTCGACACATCGCTTCAAACTTCGATAATTACTTTTCATATCGGTCGCCAATAATATAATGAAAAAAAAAAGACAAATCGTTTTATAAAAATAAAATGCAACGCCGAAGATATAAAACAGTTTGTAAGCAATTTCGCAGGCGCGAATAAAAATTTCAAAGATGTCAGTCGCATTTTTAATATGCCCGAGACGAACATAACGCGCCCGTTTTGACGGTGTCAATCGATAAATTATTTACAAAGAAAACGTACGAAAACGATACACGGGTCGAAGGAGAGCCTGTAAAAAATATCGAACGGACATATTCGCGAAAGCTCACATGATACGATCGTAAAAATATAAAGTTTGACAACGTTTATAAAACGAAGCGCCGGCAAACGCGTACGCAGACACGCGCTCGCCCTCAACTCAAAATTATACCCCATAAGAAATAACTTTTACTAGCCCTTCAGTTACAAGTCAAACTTCCATAAATATCGCGAACCACACGAGCGTATATAACTACGTGTGTGCAGAGGGCTACCCAATAAATTCCAAGGCTCACAATGAAAGAGTTGCTTTTTCACTTTAAACTAAAATTCATGCTTCGATATATTTCAAAACCGTTATATTGCTTCGTGTGATCTTCTAACATTATACAACTGTTATCGATTCTGTGTTTATTATTTTAATATCATACACACGGTGTACCATCTTAAAGAGAACAACAGTTAAAAACGAGTGAAATCGTTAAATTAAACGACCGTCAAAAAATTTATTGCGCTCAATATTTTATCAACATAGGCACGACTGACTGTAAATGGTTAAGTAAAAACGCATCCACAGTTTATAATACACAAATTTCGATATAACATCAGACCGACGCGAATGTAACGAATGTTTCGCGTATTAATCAAATTATTACATTTGAATTATTAACTAGTTGGTGGTGTTTCTCGTACACGCTTATTCGCGCGCGAGCGCGTATAAACTATAGATTTTGGTCAAATTGCGCTGGATTTTAATCGTTAACACTAACATCGCAAATTATTCAAGATGGCGAGTTTCGCGTTAAAGGTGTGTACACATACAACACGGAAAACGGTCTTTGAAATGGCAAGTGGGGTGGTGTTACTAACGAAGGATACTCGCGTTTATTGTCGGAGCAACCCTGACCAAGTTAAATTATAAGTTTAAATATTAAAGGGACAGCGAGGCCCCGCAGACGGTATGTGGGGATCGGATTATATTCTTTCACTTTCAACGGAAACACTAACGTCCACAATCTCATTCCAATAAAAGTACAACTAATAAAATCTATGTTTATAAAAACACTGATACAATATTAATCGATCTATATGCGAGAAAAGATTCGGCGAAATAATTAGTTAACCGGTTAACGTTTTACCATACGTCAAACTAACGTTTTTCATTATATTACTCTATTACTACATTTTTATATTTTGATTAATTTTTGTAATTAATATAACATAAAACTAAACAATTATTACAACTTCCGTTTATTTACACAATTTCTATTTTGAAAATACGTTTCGGCGTGTCATTAGAACATCTTTCCTCTTTTTTTCGTCATATTAACAAAATTCTTTAGAATGAAAGAGCGTCAGTCGACATACACGAATTGATGATAAAATATTAAGTTAAATTTGTTCTGAAAATATCATTATTTCTCATTAAATTTTCGATAATGAAAAATCGGAAAATAAATTAAAACATACGAATAATATTTCGTGATGAAACGTAGCTCCTAGTTTAAGTATTTGTATAGAAAATTCACAGTTTTTTCCTTGAACCTGTTTCGATGTATTATTTCTCCACGTTGTATTCTCAAGGGGGTGACAAAACGGACTCGCGCGCAGAATACTCCCGAACCTCACAAGAACAAATACCCAATAAGAAATCTCGTCCACCCAACAAATACATCGAAAAACTTTTAAATTGATACTAAATCTACAATGAAAAACGTCGTATATTCGGTATAATAAAAAATTCTCAATACCGCAAAACATATAGCGAAGATGAAAAAAATCCGCGCCTAATTAAAAAGAAGACGAACACGAAATTAATTAAAATAATACGAAATTTAAAATAAAATTACGAAAATAACGATGAAAGAGTTCTATGGAGAAAATTTTCATTTTTTTAATGCTTAGATACCTTCTATAATTATTCCGATACATATTTTTCCTTTTTTTTTATTCCAGTAAACGTACATGTTACTTTTATACATTTTAAATACCAGGTGGGTATATAAAAGAACAATCACGACCGTACAAAGGGCTTCCAAAAAAAACCACATTAAGGATTACCCGCGATAACAAACGATGATTTTATGTAAATGTACAGGTAATAGTATTTTCATTTCAATTCAATGGATATTTAATGTGTTAGATTTGGTTTTATTTTTGCATATAGCATAAATAGATAATAAACAGCGTTATCAGAAGAAAAAAAAATAGACAATAAAACGAATAAAAACAAGATTTAAATTTACGCTTCACAAGAGAAGTTCAATTCATTGTTATATCATTACAATGGAAATCGGTGGCTTATTGCGTATAAATTTTGATTCGGCATATTTTTTTTCGCTTTGTTCGCATTTTTTTTCCGCCAAAAAACAGCGTTTGTGTAAAATAGAAATCCCAAATGAAGAGTATTGTGTTCCGTGAGGAATGTTGCTGGTGTGTTCAATTAAACAAGTTAATGAATTATAAATACAAACACCGGGAGCGGTGTGAGCGGCGAACGCGGCCACAAGCCGAGGGTCCCTCCTGGCCAAATCCTGAACCTCACACCCGCCACTCTCTTGGTACCAGCTTCTAATCTAAACCAGTATATCGTTAGGTAAATTTGCCCTGCCGTGATTAGATTTTAATATACAGACGTGCCAAACAACTAGTCGAGGTTAAAAGCTCATTGAAAGAGTTTGTTTCGGTAAATTTACCAACGATAATTTTGATAAACTACACGCATACACTAAAGAGCACAGGAACGATATAAAATTCGAATGTGAACACAGTATCGTACCCAATAATAATTATTATATAAAAGATGATTTTTTTTTTAATAAGGGCAATTAACAAAAAATATTAAATCTTGTGAGCTCAAGCAAATATGATAAGACGATCTGTAAGTCGTAATACGCTTCAGCGAAACTCACTCAATCGTTTAACAATAAAAGCTTCCTTCGAACTTTCACACCTGAAATAATTTCAAAGAAAACAAAGAGTCTGCGTTCGTTCGCGTCGGATGGATATCAAAGGACGTGAAAAATTCGTAAAAATACATACCTAAAAATAAAAATAAAACTACAAAAGTCAAGCCATTTTTGTACGTTTGTATTCGAAAAAATGACGAAATAAAAATCCACAACGGAATAAATAAATAAACGCGCGATTTTAATAAGATAAAAAATGAATAAATCGTTGATTTTTCCAAGTATAACATTACGTGAAATAATTTCATAAATAAAATTGAATTTTGACCGTGTCACGACAACTAGCCAGTCCAGGTAAAGAGGGTTCGTTGTGTATGAAGTAGGAGCAAAGGACAAATGCGAGTCAATAGAACCGGAAGAGAGGATAGATAGTTAGATGGAGTTGCGTCCTAACGTGTCAAAACCGCTTCGAAATGTCTGACAATGACAATATGCCAGACGGACAATAAAGTCTGTCGCACAACATTTGCAGGTACATAAAAAAAACATATAAAGCGAGCTGATAACGAGGTACTCATAATGAAATGAAATTCCGTCAAAATTCGCATTACATCTAATGATCAGATAATCTATACAAATATATCGAACATTAAACGGGTGTTCAAATCCATTTTCCCAACAAAATCGAGATAAAAGATTATTAAAGAGTTATCTAGAATTGCAAACAAATGTAGGTTGAATGTAAGGTTTAAATCAATTACAAATATTTTTTTTATTATATTGTAAATAGCAAATATGAAATTTGGATAGTGAATGAATTAGCAAACATAGCGTTCGATGGGAAAAGTTTCTTTTTCAAAATAGATATAATGCGTGAGATAGGATTCGTGCAAAAACGGAGCAACTGCGGAAATAATTTCGAAGCCGTTGTAGATGTTGAGTCGATAGAGCACCGGTCTAACCGAGTGAGCTGTAACTAGGAAACTTTTAAATTGCTTTTTACATTTTTAATCGAACTTTGATATGATGAACTCGTCAACGAGCGACCTGGGGTTTCACTCCCGGTTCGTTCGATAGTTGGTTCAAACCGATTTTTCGCGCAATAAAAATAAACGAGTTTAATTTACGTGCACTCAAAGCGTTCAAAACATATAAATTATTTCTATTATTAATGGACATTGGAGAAAAAAATATTAGATACTATAAGATTAATGTAACATCACTTTTATTTGCCCTTGATTTCAGGCTTATTGTATTTTTACAACTAATCAAACAAATTGTAAACCATACTATTTATTACATATACGAGCAGATATTGTCAAGAATTTTAATTTTAAATATGGTATAATACACAAACTGTATCTTACTTATTCTGTTGCAACCGAAAACATCAACGTGTCCGTATTTTTCAATATATAAAAATAAATACAATCGACTTCAAAAATCATTATTTCATAAAATGTAAATAAAATTGAATGAGATAGGATGAAAGAGATGCGTGGATATCTAAATTTTAGAGTAAGTTCGACGCGGTCACAAATAATGAAATATAATTCGTACCGCAAACTGCGTAGTGAACGTCAAATCTAAAGAGTCTGAGTCGAGTGTCGGAAATTTGCATCGAATAAATCTTGTAGAACGGCCGGCAAGTAATTTGGTTTGGGGGCCCCGCAACGCAAATTCAAACAGCAACTAACTAATCCGGTCAATAAGTTCCAACATTCCGGGGAAACAAACATTAAACGCGAAACCGTTTGCTCAGAGCAACAACCTATTCTTGCATTTAAAATTCGGTCAAACTTCCTTTTTAAAAAATTCAAGAAAAAAACACAAAATACCATCCGTAACTACAAGTCGTGCAGTTAGCGCAAAAACGCCCCCTGGCGATGTTATAACAAGACTTCTTTTCAAACAGACGTACTCTCTTGTAAATTTTTATGAGAATCCCCACTACAAAAAACGAACAAATGCAAGTGTTACAGAAGATATAATACAACATAGACATGTACACGCCCAATCGAATTTAATTAATTTCATACGATAACTCATCTTCTAACTTAATTAATTGAAAACATAAAAGAACTACTGAAAAAAGGAGGGTATAAGTCGTAGTTAATTATCAAACGCGGAGGTGGTTCCATCAAAAATAGTCACTGAATAGGTGTACAAAATTGAAACAATCAACGAGTTCATGCACAAAGGGGACTCAGCACGACGTCCCCAGAAGCTAATTAATCAAGATGGAATCGACACTTCTTCATGATCGGTCATAACGCGAACCCACATTCTATTTCGAATTCGAATGTAAGTTAGCCAACTGACCGGAATTGTTGGAATAACAGACAGGAGTATCACATACTAATTGTTAACGAGGAATAAAATTACGTCACAGTTGATTACAAACATTAGATTCGATGGCAGAAGAACTCTTGATGTAATTTTCATCTGAAATGTTTACCTCGTTCAAAACATCTCTAATATTAATTTAATAAATTTTATCATCACTCCTTTATTAATGAATACCAAAGGAAGAAAAACATTTTAAATCCCAAGAGGTAAGATGAATGAACTCATAATCTAAATATCGATTACTTTCAAAAGCTTGCACAAGGCCGAATTTCCAATACGTCTATATTAATTATTCTCTATCGTCGATTAAAGACATCAAAAAAAACCATCTTTGTAATTAAGGAAATTTTATCCTTTAAAAATACTAATCGATCACATATACAATCGACATATTAAATTTTTATAAAAAAATAAAACGAAGATCTATAATTATTTTTGTGTACTAAAAACAATTATTGAGCATTAAAAAAAACAGCGAATGCATTAAATATTACAATAAATAGTGGAATAATAAAATAGTTTTAAACATTTAAATAGATTAAAAAGCTCAATTTAAGAAATATGGATAAAATATTGAAATTTACCACAAATTTAAGAAAACATCGTCCAAAACAAAAAAAAAATCGTAATATAATGTATTGCAATTCTTTTTTCCAAGAAAAAAAAGCGCAAAAAGATGTTACGTCGGAGATACGGTTACGCGAATCTAAGTATTCCTCTATTTAACCAGTTACGATCGTGATATACGGATGTCACAACACAAGTTATTCGCCTTAAAACATAACATCCGTTAAACAAATTAATTGTACATCTTTCTTATAACCACAAACTCTCGTTGACAACCGCGCTTCCCTCTTTACAAACAACGAGAATCCTTATGTACGTACAAAAGATATGATTGAAAAATTATAATTGTATAAACGTAATAAAAACAGTCATTTCCTTTTTTTTTTTTATTAAACGCCTTTTGTTTAATTTTTGAAATCCAAAAAATGAGCCCTCAAGCTGAGTTTGAAAATGACTGTTACACAATATATAAACGTTAAATACAAATAGAGCACACAATGACAGTGCCAAGATTCTTATGCGACATGTTGATAATGCATTCGACATTCAGGTAACGTTGCTGACCGTCATTGTTTGATAGCACCGTTATCGCGCGCACCGATAATGTGGGCTAATGTGCTATAGCCGCATTAAAAGCTCATCGCACGTTTCATACGTGTCGGACGTTGATTTTTGCCATCAATTACTAACAGTTTCTTCGTTCCAATTCTGACAACGTATACGTAACCAAACACATTAAAATAATATATATATATATATATATATATATATAGTGTGTATGTGTGCGTGTGCGTACGTTACTCATAGCTCGTGACTAAATTTTTATTAAGAGCGAGCATCATCTGGCTGAGTATTACGTATCATTGTATCGGTGGGAGATTTCCAATAAAAACAAACTCAAGTCTTTCCCCTATTAATCATCAAAGATGTGTATTTGATGAATACTGGTTGTATTCAATAAGTATAATTACGATGAAAATCATATTAAATATATAAAAATATTTACATTAATCGATCGAGAATATAAAGAGAAAAATACCATATTTAATATTTCAAAGAAATATTATTTTTTCAATAGTAGATGCAAGTGTCGAATAATATTATTCAATACGAATAAAATGTAAAAAAAAGGCTTTAATTAAAATCGAAGTTTATTAAATCATGAATATTTAATGCAGTTATCAAAAATATAAAAAGATACAAAATCAATAGAAGATAGAAAGAGCGATTGCGAAGGTGATTTAAATTTAAACCAGCATATAAAAATGTCTTTCATTTTGGACCGCGTTTAAAAGATGAGGTGTCATTAATATTGGCTTCTGACTAGAGGGGCAACGCGCTCACGTCACTCCGTTGTTACGCCGTGACGGTCAAGTGCGGCTATTTGCGGGACTTCAAATTAAATCCACCAGTCAAATCCGACATGGAGTATTAGCAGGCCGGAGTATACTGACAGTCACCACCGAGGATGGACTGTGAATGACGATTCATTATTTAAAATTCCGCCCTTTACGAATGGGAAAAATCCATTTTCAGGCGAAGTGATCGAACTAAGTTTAGAAATAGTAATATCGAACCGTAAAACACACTATAACCGTACAATACATATTCCTTGTTATTTTACATTATCTCAAACGTCATCAGTGAGCATGAAGTCAAGTTTACAATGAATTAATAACAAAGATTCGCAAAACAAAGATTGCAACAATGATGATGACAGTAAAAATGGTGAAAGTTAGAAAAATAATACAAGACACGATAATTTGTGATTACAATGCAATTACGCAAGTACGCGATCACAAAAAATTGTAATGCGCGACCGAAACGGAAAAAAATTTCTCTTGTGGAAAATTAAGAGTTTGTAAACGAGCATCGCTCTCTTACTTTGCGTATTTCAAAAGTACAATAACGCTATATTGTCTCCTGATAGATTTGCTCCGAAATATAAAAGGATCGCAAGGGAACGTATTCAAAAAGTTCTAACGGCGGGCGCCCTCGAAAGGAAATAACACTTAACTCCTGAGGCCTTTTAATGGGTGGGTGGGAGAGGCGGTAGCGAAAACAATATTTTCTCAAAGGTGAGGGAGAGTGAGGACGATGGGAGCTGTGCGAGAGGATGCGACAAATGGAAATAAACGAATTCGGAAAATAGCGAGTCCCATTCAAACGTGATCAGGCCTTTTGATATGGTAATGGTCGTCGGCGGGGTGACAATAAACGCGACTCATACTTTTTAAGCTACGCGCAGAAGAAACGTAAAATGGAATTACTGTCTACAGGTGGGCGGAAAACAATGAAAATTGATACCGAACAAAGCGCGACAGGAGCAACGCCGACACCTTAATGAGGACTAGCGTACGTATTGACTTTCAAAAGAATGCTCTCCAATAACAAAATATGCAAAGCCACATTTCACTGGCTGGGGGTGCGTCAAACTATACAACCCCTTTTTCTTAATGCACATTGATAGATAATACTTATATTATAGATAAAAATCATTTATTAGTCCAAAAAAATGTACGTTTATTAAAAACAAATGATTCCGAGCTGACGAATCCGAATCTAAAAAAACTTTTAATGATCAATGAAATAACGTCGATACGATGCATCCACTATCAAGGTTTTTAACGTTAAACTGTAAGCGTGAAAAATGATCGACGACATGCGACATCACGGCGTGATTACATTTTTGCACGCAACACGCAAACTTTTGCAATAACTGAACTATTTAGACCTCCATTGTCATATGGAAAATGTTTATGGCACCGCGGCGATCTAAGGATAAAGGCTACTTGTTTAATGTAAGGCGTATTTTTTAAATAAGAAAAAAAAAACAAAATTTGAAAATCGCTAACGTGTTTTATTGAAAACCATAATGATATAAAATAAATGGTACGGTAAAATCCCCGAGGAGACGATTTTCTGTCTTTGATTTTCTTAGGAATACACTCTTGGGATGTCAGTTTCGGTCAGATTACGGAAGCGACATTCGCTTCTTTACAGGTGGAAACAACCGAAAAAAGGAAGTATATTAATTTAAATTACATAAATAAACAATATAGAAATATAGTACACCATAAAATACAAAAATCATTCACATGTGATTATTTGCGGAACATGATAAACAAAGAATACACACACACACACACACACACACACATACACAACACGTGTTGTTAAAAGTATTCGAGCATATTCATTAAAAGTAATAAACAATTACTATAATATTTGTAATCGTTTTGTTAAAAATAAATTTAAATAAAAATCTATCGTTCTGAATACCGAAATAATATTGCTAAGTAACAAAACGCAATTCTGAAAAGACTAGAAAATGAAGAAAGTGCAAAGAAAGCATTTTACTAAATAATTATACAAAAAAGCCATTTAGTAGTTGTAGTTGAATGATGATGTTAAGCAAGTTTCGAGGCCAAATAGCGGTATTGAAGCCACTCTTGTAAATTCACCGGTAATATGCGAAAAAGAGCAACGCACACCTGCTACAAACAATGTAGAATAAGACTAAGTAATGATTTTCTAACTGTATAAAGGAGGTCAACATATTCTCAGCGCGAAAAATGCACAATTTACAGGTAGGCAATCGTGATTTTGCGTTAAAATCGCGTTCGAACCGAAAATTTCAAACGCAAAAAAATGCATTTTACATACACACTGAAATTCTTATTATATGCTAACTCATTTTTACTCATATTTTAACACTAGCGTAAATAAAGCACTAGAAAAGCTTTCAGTGCACTTAGAAGGGTTTGGAAAAAATGCAGTGTACACGATTCAAACTATATTTATTTGTAAAAGCAAATGTTTCTTATTGAAATAATGGGAAAATGTTGTTAAGAAAAAAGAAGAAAAAAAACGATAGTAAGTAGCTAAAACAAATCTCCATGACTGACGTTGATTTTTGTTTTGTTTCTAAATGTCAAATATGGTATATTTTCAGAAAGTACACGATAATTTTACTATATGTAAGTTTATATTATAACAAGTCGGTAGATACAATAATAATATTGCAATACGTCATCACGGCATAGCCATTTTCAATCTATTAAATATTATATGATACCGTATCGATAACACAATTAAAATAAAACGTTCATACGACTTTGAAAATTGACAATAATTTTCACCGAACTAATTTATTTAAAGAAAGCATTAAAAAATGCGCATAAAAATATAAAATCATATATGTACAAGTGGAGAGAAGGTGCAAAGTATTTTCGGCAAGTTAAGGAAGGGAACATACGCGATGTTCGGTTGCATGTAATGTGTCCGGCGCGGCCAAAAATGAGGATTCCACGGGGTCATCATTTAAATTAATTTCAATGCGCGCGTGTTATTTAAACAAAAACCCTTTCGGGCGACTTTCATTTACGGCACGAGGGTGCGGTGGTAATATGCCGTCGCCGCTCTGGGAAAACAAATAAATTGCCAAACGGCGGGTTTTAGCCACATACACCATATATACCGTGAAATAATAATACATACAATTCTCGAATCGTACAAAAAAAAAAATTAAAATACACACCTACATATGAAAGATAATAACACAAAATTTCTTTCAATATATATATATAAGGGAATAAGTAAGTAGATTGAATCAAAATGCAGGAAAAATTGGTAATCCGATATTATAACATGAAAAATAAATTATTAATTCCTACTTGTAATAAAAACACGATACATTAGAATTATCGTATAAATTAAAACGAATAATTTTACGTGTTAAATTGTAAATAATTATTACAAAAAAAACATTAATTAATTGCTCAATTATGATAATATTAAAAAAATATAAAATACCTTAGTTTAGCCAAGGATATATCAACGTACCTGAAACAAAATTAAATAAGAGTTAAAAATAAGAAAAGAGAAGTAAATCCAAAATATTAAAAAAAAACATTTAAATTTAATATTCGATATTTGCAAATATTACGTGTGATGTTTTTGACTCATCATAAAGGTGCTCTCTAACATAATTAGACATTCTAAAATAAACGGTACGACGACACACACAAATCAGAATACAAATGACGTAACCGACGCAGATGAAGGAAAACTCTGTCAAAGTAACCAGTGTCACAATTATTCTTCATCGTGAAAAAATAATGTGAAAAAATGTAATTTTGAACGGAAGGAAAATTCCACGAAAAACGCATTCTGACACGAAACGTTGACCATAATTCATTCGCAGAGTGGAAACAGAAACTTATCCCGCACGAGGAAAACGAGACGTGTGAAACGACTTACAAACCTGAAATTTGTGGCAAAATAAACCCTCCTTAACAATTCGTAACTGAGACATACACCATATATTATAGCGGTAAACATGTTTGAAATACATGAAATTCAATAAAAATATCTTATAACCATAATACGATTTCAATGTTCACTTTAGAGATTATTTAGTATAGAATTTAATGCACATGTAAAAGTGAAAATAAAAAATATATCATACGTAAAATAAAAAAAAGTAAATTATAAAAGTAAAGAAGAGAAATGCGAGCCTCAAAATTAAACATTCATATCGTAATACAGACACGCCGACGTTTTTGCGTATTTCAAAATAATATAATAAACGTAGCTTTATATGGGGGGTGAAAAAAAAAAGATAACATTACGCCACCCGATAGAACTTCTAATTCGATTAAAAATGGTATAATGTTATAAAAGGTGAACGTATACAATAATAGTTCATATTGGATGCTCTCGTATTTTAGTTTAGTTTTAAATAACAACTTCGATATTAAAATTATTACATTATATTATAATTTAATATGAATAACTAAATAAAATACATTGTTAAGATTTTGATATTGCAATTAAACGAATAGTTTTAAATGAAAAAATCTTACCCATAAATAAGTAAAAAAACATATTTTTCTTCATTTAGTAAAATTAATTAAATTTATAAATAAAATGTTAATGATTTATTATTTCAAATACATAATAACAAAATGTAAAATATCATCAAAGGTAAGTTTACTCGAGTAATCCTAAGATTGCTGAAACGTTTTAGTCATTAGTTCAAGTTTAAGCCTGAGTTTGGTAAGTAAATACCAAATACAAATACCTATGTAATATCACAAGATAGAATTAAAAGAATTAAAATTAAATAAATATATATATATATATATATATATATATATATATATATATCCTACGAAATCAAATCATTTTTTTAATAATATCGTTGAAGTATAAAAATATTTGAACATTTTAATGCATAAAAAAAGTATTTTTTTCAGCAATTATTTGATTTTTAATTTTCAAAATATCGCTAAAATTTTCCAAAAACAAAAAAAAAATAAGATTATATTGATGTATATAGTATGTTACTAGTTCGAAAATCTGTTTTATGTTAGAAAATTTGTGTAATGCACGAGCAATCACCACAAACCAGTTATTGTTTAAAAATAAAATAATTTTTTATAAAATATACAACAATAGAGAAATAGACAGAACAAAAAACAGACTAATATTATTTAGTAACTACATCACTATTTTTCCATATTACACGTGTAACCATTCCTAATCTTTAAACTCGCTCATTTATTTTTAATTCTCAAAACAAAATATTTGTAATAATTGGTCAATGAGGTTATCTAGCACACTAACAATTTTCGAAATTCAAAGTCAAATAGTAAAATAGTTTGCATTAAAATTGTCTTATACTCATTCATATAGAACAGAATCATAAAACTATTGAGAGATAAACTAGTTCTTTCAAATTAACTGAGAAACTAAAAATGATAAATATTTATAATTTCAAAGTTTTGAGCAGGAATTTAAAAGGCAGTAATGAAAATGAATATTGGACGGTATATTTTTACGAGAAACGAGTTGAAATTAGTTAATATTCAAGTAATTCGAGAGAAGTGCGCGCGCAAATCCATTTCCAGGTGATTTAGCTTGTATTAGACAACGGAGTCGGATTAGTTAGGCCAGGTGACATCTGTCTGCGGAAAACCTTCGGATTTGTTCTGGTCCTCCAATTTCGACCAGGCTTAAACATCGTCGAAACAGCTATGACGCACGCAAATCTCCCAAATACACGAATACATAATGTACTATACAAGACGTGCTGTTTCGGACACTTGCACGACAATTACGATGCTCACACGAATTATAACTAGAACAAGATAGAATACGTCTAGAGGATCATACGGATCGATAAGATAGAGTTTAAGTCGCAAAACTTTCTAGACATAACTGGAATACGACAATTAAAAAGGAACAAAATGCAACAGGCATAAATAGCAGAAAGAAAGTCGCGCAACGTAGACACTGACGGTGCCATATTAATCCTAATACAGCGGATGCTTTTGCCAGGTAGCATGGAGAGATTTCCTCTTCACGGTAAGAGGAAACATTCTGCGACCATTTTTCCAAATTAACCGTAAATAAGCGACCGGTAGACGGAGAGCAAAATAATTATAATCGTGTTGCTAGTCCTCCATTATATTATAAGATTTTCCTTATAAATATTATTCTAAAGAAAATTATGCACTACACGTCGACAAATCAAAAAAGAATACGAATTAGTTTAGAGCTATACAAGATTGAATATAATATAAAAATATAATAAAAATAAATACACGAATAAAATAATATTAACGCAAATCGTTTTCTTTTAAATTAATTTTAGAAATTTCAGAGAATCATATCAAACTAGTACAATTATAATATGGAAAAAGAACAAAATCACGAATTTTATCGTTCAACGTTAAAAATATAATTAATTATCAAAAATATATAATATATGTGCATAATAAGTAAGAAATGAATATTAATAAAATACAATAAATGTACTATATACATCTGTGTCGCGTGGAAAGCTTATTTTGACAATGGAAAATATTTGACCGCATAATCAGCATAAAAATTATTTCGTCCATGGGGAAATCAAGGAGCGTTAGACTAATATTATTTCATAAAAAAAATAAATTAATTAATTGAAAGGCGTATAATACGCACCATATTTTACGTTATATTATTTTCATGTTATATATATAACATTCGTGTTTGACTTAAAACTAAACAAAATAATACAGTTAAAAATTTCATAGCAGACAACGACTAAAAAGTGAACGGTACATATATTGAATAGATTATCAGAATATGCGAGGAGACGACGAGAAGATGTAGAAAAATTTAGGTGGCGCAAACGTACACGACCCATTTGCAAATTGGAACTTGCCCATTCTACCTGAGGGGCCACTCAAGCGAGAAACAAACGAAAAATATAGTGAATGTAAGGAAACGTTACGTGTCCCCTGGCGATGGCGACCTCTTCTCGTGCCGTTTTTCCCCCCATCAACCTTCTGCAAGCGTACGTAGCCTGGCGTGAAGCACGGAGTCGGGAGTGTATACGGGCTGCGTACTTTGAACCGCCGGTTAAATGTCACACACAGATTGCTGCTGCCACTAATAATACATGCTACGACACAACCGAGCAGACACATATAAACAATATACAGACATGATGTATCGAAGTCGTGTCGAAAATATTATATGTATTATTTATTGCATTCGCAATGTTTATCCCTATCGGCCGCGTTACGTACATTTAATATCTAGTTTGAACCACTAATATACTTGTGGAACGTATCGACGAACGGAGACAGATGATTGGAATACACATTATCCGTTGTTGTGTGCATGTCTAATTTTAATTAGGTCAGGTCACGACATGTAACTTTAGGTGACAGGTGCAGGCCTATGTGATGGCACCGACTTATAATTCCTCTAATTAAAATCCACTCGGGTCATAATTTCTTAATATATGTATGTACGCAAATCTTGGGTCTAATTGTCATCGATAAATAATAAATTAAATTCATACAAAAATATGAAACGTTACAATAACAGCAAAAGGTAAAATACTTATTTTTTTTATTATTGTAGTTATTTATAAAATATTAAAGAAATAAGTTGATACAGCATAATATAAAAAAAAAAAAAGAATAAATCGAAAAACGTTAAACTATATGATAAAAAATGATAATATACCAGGAAAATACGAAGTAATTACAAAAATATTTAATACACTTTATAAATTAAACCAAAAAGATAGGTTCTGAAGAATACTCCCGGGGGACTTATTATGGATCCCAGAACACACCCCCTGACACAGACCGGCACAAAAGTAACCCCACACGCTTGCAATACTTTGCCACCCTTTTCTAGATTCATGAAAATAGGAACTCTACTACGTTAATGTAGTTGAGAAATGAATTTTGATTTAACGCTGTAATTCCAGGTTTATGATCTGATAATATGGAAAGTTTCACAATTAAATAACATACGAAAAACAATTACTTTAAAAATATATGAATTTTAATATTATAATAAAAACGAACATGTAAAATAATACATAACAAAAATAAAAAAGAAAAATGTTGAATGCTTCGTTTCATAAAACAATGAAGAGTTAAAATTGGTAGTCTCATTAACATTTAGCCCCTTCTCTTCTGAACTGTTATATTTTGATACATGTATTTGCGTGCTAGAAACTACTAAAGCCTCTCGCACTACAAATAATTTACGCCGTTAATTGTTAGCGTTTTAGTAAAACGCAATATTCTAGTCAACTACGAAGAGATTCACAAAACGTTAAGATTACAAACAAAATGTGAATATATTATGGCAAAAACATACTAGTTTTCGAAATCGAATACAATGTTTGTAAACAGTATATATAAAATAAGAATATACAATACATACATAAAAAAGTTTTTTTTCTTCAGAAAATTAAAAATAAATCGAATCGCGTGCAGCAACGTGTTTCCATTTAACGGTCGTCACACTGATTAGACGAAATAAACCGACAAAAACAAGCCTTCCAAGTCACGTAAAATAGGTGTTAAATAATTGTTGATTACGATATATCAAAAAAAAAAAATGAACATGAAAAACAAATAAAGATTCGAGATAAACTAATATGCACAATTTGTAGGCGACAAGCATACATAAAGAAATAATTTAACTCAAATATAGATTACTGTTTTCAAAACGATTATACAAAATGTGCGAAACTCGTGCGAAGAGTAGAAATTACAGCACAATGAGCACCAGAAGTTTTCCACAGTACGTTCGACACCGAACAATTGAAAGTTTTTCAGTATGAGGGATCATTCGAAAGTTTGCGAATAACTCGCTGTATTGAAAATACGAGGACACAATAGCATCGAAATACGTACTGACTGTAAGGTGTTCGCAATTTTGCTGGTTAAGAAGATTTAAGTTAGGTTATCTGTTTTGCATGCTTTGCATAACAAAACCGCCGCACACTTACGGTACAATATCGTACAACTTTGTCACATACTTAATATTTGGGCATTATATAAATACGCAAACTTAAAGTTAATTTATCAATATAAAAAAATAATTACTGGTAAAATTAAAAAGAATGTTAATTATTCGTTACATAAAAAAATAGCTAATTCCCATATTCAAACTGTAACGCTGAAACGGTGAATGCACACGCAATATTAAATATTATTTTTAATCAAATAAGCAAGAATTTAATCCAATATGAATAAAATTCATTACGCTGGGTTTCAAATTAAACACATTATTTCACAGAAGAACTGTAAAAGCACATTTTAACGAAATTTCGGATTGGCCAAAGTATGAGAAAGGTCATTAGATTTTATGGGGTTATTTAATAAACATGAAGACGCTGAGATGGTATGGCGATCACAGTAGTAAAAGAAGATTTTCCAAAGTTTATTTGAGCATTAGAACGTAAAATTCCAGCAAAAGAAAAAAATTAAAACATTAAAGACGATGTGAGAATTGAATTAACTATCGATCTATATAATAAAGTGTGCTTACTTAATGACAATCACTTCTAACAAACTTTTAATAATTTTATGTTCTAAAAATATTTTTTATGATTTTTAATAAAGTCAAATCTGACACGTTTTTTAATCATTTGTGTTTTCTTGTGGTTTTCAATAAAGAATGTCTATTTCAAAAAAAAAAAAAAAAAAAAAACATAATGAACACTGTACATATACCGAACAACAAAAAATATGTTATTTATCGTTGCATAACAATTTCGAAAACGCGAGCGTCATATATGTGCAATTTGAAAACGGTAAATGTCGACGATTTCTCAACAATTGCGATGAAAAGACAACGCGGTACGAAATATTTACAAGCAAATCGAATGGGACTTTGAAATATTGAAGCGTTAAAGCCCTCTAACCAAAACCCAAGAGGGAGAAAAGTAAATCGAGAAAAGGCGAGAATAATGGAGCGAGGCAGTTATCCCACTTTAAATTACCGATAAACCGAGCGGCAAAGAAAAACAATTCGCGGTCTGTAATTTGAGTTGAAAACTCCGAAGGTACACCGAGACCAATGGGAGGGCGACCGGTCGCGTGGAAAGAGATGAGGGTGAAGAAATTGGCTAATATTTATTCGGAAAATACGCAGGACAAGTTTAATGGAAAAAGATCAACATAGAAAAGGCGACAGCGCAACGAGGAACGAATACAACAAGTTCGCTCGAATATATAAAGGAGGTGCTTAGAAAGCCGGGCAAGTGCCAAATACACAAGGTAAAGTTTCACCAGTAGGTGTTGCAGCGATATAATGTTCAATGTCCGGCTATATATACAGATAGGCGAGAAATGAAGCGTGCTTTTAATGACTTGCTTCGTTTGTAATTTGACAGAGAAGCGGGAGCTTCAGCCGTCTACAGCTCGCTTCGTAGATGAAAACAAAATTGCATTAACGTCGGAGACGGGCAGCACTGCTCAAAAATCACAAAACTCTCTCTCTCGCCGTAACTGTATATTGTTGAAACGAAAAATGTCTCTTCACTCCGCCAATTAGATATTAAAAAACTTAAGTATATTTTAAAAGTACGCTTAAACGCATCTTGAATGTGTTGCAGCGCGAACGATAAAGTCGACTACTAACATATCCGTTAATAATAATAATAAAAAAAACTATTTAATTTCACCTTAAAAAGCATCACTTGAATAATTCAGTAAAAAATTACAAATTACGTATGGTGGTTTCGTTTCGTTTTCATTTTAAATTCTAAATCGAATGATTACAAATTTTAAGAAATGATATATTCACATACGATAGAGAAATATCTTCGTTCATGCGATTTGGCGGTATTTCAAAAAGATAGTTCGTAAGCCACGACACGGACACAGAATAAGTCGAGCGTGCACAACAAACCCGAGAGAACAACAACGGTCGACGACCGCAACAAGTTAGGGTATGTCAGTACGTCACAAATTAAATCGTTGAACAACGTTTAATATGTGTACGGAAAAAAAATAAAAAGAAAAGAGTCGCTTAGTATCGACAAAGGAAAAAGAGGTAATTCATAAAAATAAGCGTGTTATAATCTTCTCTCTTCCACCTCCCACGAGATGTTAATTGAATCGATATTATCTCAACACATATTTCCTTTGCGATATGACATTTCTATAATGGTAAATACGCTTCTTATACGTGTTTTCCCATGAAAGAGATGCTCCTATTGCATGTTTAAAATTTATTTTAATTATTCTATATAATCTTGTATAATATGAAAAAGAAACTAATACTAGAACATGTATAAAAACAAGTATAATTTTATTCGTGGATTATAACTAAACAACTATAACATTTTACTGAAGAAACTAACAAAAAAATAATCACAGAAAAGATGCAACTCAACAAAAGTTGTTTGCAATGTGCAGTATGAACTTATTTAACGTCTGAGAAACACATCAATATCTATAAATGCAAAATTTAGTACGAAATGAACATATAACGAAATACTTCTTGAAAATAATTGTATTAAAAATTAAGCGTGATACTTTAAGGTCAATGACTGTAACCCAATTCAACGAACACAATTTCATAGAATGATGATTAAGTATCGTGGAAATAACAGCAACCGAGTGATATTACGACAGAAGAAACTACAAACTAGAACCGATAATCACTAATCAACACGATGAAATTACTTTAGAACTGAATCTCCGCTAGCAAGCTGTCTAAAATTATTAATTGCGAACGTAATGTTCACAGAAGAATCGCTGGAAATGTGACGTTTACCCAATTAGAAGGGAGAAAAAAAAACAAAACTAGGTAAAATATGTAAGCCAAAACATCGAATTTGTTTATTTATAAATTGAAACACGTTGACCGTGATCTAAGAAACGAGTAAAAGTTTTCAGTATAACCTGGTCAAGTCAGAACATTGAACTTGATTGCACACGCGAAAGGCAGCATTCCGAGCGAAACAAGTGCATAAACTCGTTTATGTAGTTGACACGCCACAACAATTAAACATCAGATGTTTTATTTTTTTTGTTAGATATAAATGACTAAGCTCGATAAACTTAATATAGGAAAAATTAAGAGAGAATTGAACAGTATACAAATAATGAAATATAATATATATATATATATATATATATATATATATATATATATATATATATATATATATATATATATATATAAAAGTATTCATTCAAAGCTGCAATTGCTACGATGAAACCTTTGGTCGTATATACTTCCGAGATTAAACCGTACGACCACCGCACCACCAACAGTGGTTTTCCCAACAGGCGATGGTCGAGAATCCATTTCTTCATATTAAATTTGTACTTTTGGAGTGGAAATGGAGAAAGAGAAAGAACAGCGCAACCTTATACATCCGACTACTTTACAGCATAATTTTCGAAAAAGCAAAATATTTGGATGAAAATGGGAAATAAATTCGTCCTTTTTTACATTTAAAATATTTTTGTTATGTGAATGTGATTTTTTTTCAGATATATCTCCGTGAAATATAATTTTAAACAATTTGAAATTATCGCTGTTATCAAATCTAGAAATTGAACATTTAAATATATTGAAAACATTCAAAAAATGTTTAAAATATTTAAAACTAAAATCAAATAAATGACTAATTGAATATATTCAATTAGTCATTTTAACTGTAGTTAAAATTTTGAATCGTAAAAGCTACATATTAATATCAAAAGCACAAAACTTCTATCAAAGTGTTTGAAAATAGTATATTTTAAAGAGAATGGAAAATATCATAGAAAAATCAAAACAATTGAATAAATCTATTAATTAATCGCAGCGTAGTCCAAATTTTCGAATTCAAAACGCAGTATTTCTCGCTTGTGAAGACTTCCATTTAGTAAAGAAAAGTCGGAAAAGCTGATAGAGGGAAGTAAGGCACGGAACGTTTCCGGTGTTTTCCGCTATTAATTGCCGGCTGAGTTGATATAAGGGTAACGCCATCGTTGCCATAGAAACAGACCCGTTTGCTAATAAACAAAACAAATTCCAAATCTATAACGGTTTCATGGTCAAAAATGCGCAAATTTTTAAAACCGTAAAATGATATGAGCATATACCTTAAAGGTATAACATTGCTTACGCAGCAACCCTTGCATGGTCTTCGATTACGAAGCACGATTATTATCCAAAGTAAACTATAAAATACGCAAAGTCGAATTAATAAAAATCGATATAGGTTCCACGAATATCGCTGTTATAAGCGGTTAAAGTTAGTTATGTTAGGTTACCGTATTGAAGGGTCCCGCAGTGTCATGGCATGGGCGATTTTGATGAGGGTTTCCGTGACGGCAGTCTCTCGGGCAATAAGTCCGCAAACCTAACTTATTTACCAAAAATAAGGTATAATTTGGTAGTTCTTCTAATACCTAAATACATATATTGTATCATAATGGAGAACGTATATTTCCAAACCGAATATCATCATATAGTTCAAGGGGGAAATTTTAATACACTTTTTAAATTACGACAATGAAAAACCACACGTACGAATGTGCAAAACAAAGGAACGAAAGAGAAGAGCAGAGAGGGATTTCGGATGATAGGGGAATGTGAAGAATTATCACGAGACAACCGGTCCAGATTACGTTGTTCATTATTCAGACATCATCTACCTGGAGGAGTAAGGCCTTTCCCGCAGAGCCCCGACCGAGGGCAAATTTTAGCTGTGTCCCCTCTTACCTTCATCCCTACCGAATTGCCAAAGTTAATTTTGCCGAGGCGCCGCGGAACAGACTCAGTCAAATTATTTTATCGGCGCGAAACCATGGCAAAATTGAACATTCAATTTATTGACAGTTAAAAACACGATAAACGAAAATTGAACACGAATTACTTATTGCAGCAACGCCCGAATGCATTAATAAGAAAACTCTTCTCTGAAGCAAAAAAAAAAAAAAAAAAAAAAAAAACATGTATTACTTCTAAAGTACATATGTCGTAAAACTTACAATGCTCGTTGAAGTATGCAGAAGCTATAGTTGAAAAACAACTTTCACAAACAATATTAGACGAGTTTCTAAGTCGAATTAAAAAAAAAGCTTTTCTACATACATCGAAAAGTGTTTAATTTATGAAGGTTGATTTTCTAAATAAAATGATATGCGTCAGTTTAACAAGAAAAATATTTGTTATTTGCTATTCATTAATCCTGATTATTTTTCGTAAAACAGTTTGGGAACTGGTTCACAGCTACTAATGTATTATTCAATTTAATAAAAATTGATTTCAACACAACATTAATATAAAAAAAAATTGTTCGACTGAAAGTCATTACAAACATGACGTGAATGCGAAAAAGAATTAACAAAATGTAAATTTAATCGAGGAAGAAACTAATCGCGTGTCAAATATCCCAAGTATAGATTACGCATAGAAACGAACAAATTTTGTTCCATATTTCGTTAAATGTTTACTAATTCAAAATACCGTGAAACATTAAAAATAACTAAAATTAAATTTAATTCAATATTACTTTTTTATAAGAATATTTCGGTCTCTTGATAGCAACAATATATAAAATCGAAAATCTAACTTAAATTTTGGGAAAGTTAAACATTCATACGGAGGAAATGCATCAGAAATTTCGATAAACATCTTAATTTAATATAAAAATATATTAGAGAAAATCCGAAGATTAAGTCGCATGCTTTACTGAAAATGACACGCGTTAAATGAATGGATGGATGAGGTGATTTTCCAGACGGCGAGCCGACATAGGCGGATCACATCCTGAATTAATTACTCTAAAATGATGCATCACTTAATGAAGGTTCGCCGAGTATTCGCGTCGTACGGACGTTAAAACGGCGTAGCAGACGCGCTAAACTATTCGACTTTATACACTTGAGTAATACGAATTCTCTCTAAGTTGAGGTCGTATTTAATTTAATATCTTTAAAAATATGTTTTATATTAAAAAAAAAAACATTTTTTTTAATATAAAATTAAATATTCGTATTTATATAAAAAAGAGTAACAAGAGTAAAAATTGAATCCTAGATGATATTTGATATCGAATTGCTTAGACTTCTTAAAAGGCGTATTAAAATACGGCAATATGTTTAGAAAATATTTAAGATAATTAAAAGAAAATGTAAAAGAAAATTGTTGGTAACGGCTGAAATAGTGGAATTCGCGTGCGCGTTATATGAAGACGGGCCCGTAGGTAACAGGTGACAAAGTAAATGACATTTTACGGCAGATTGCGCGATAAAGGGGATCGTCAAAGGTTTATACGCAAGCCACGACTGCAGACAGATTGCGAACGATAAAACTTCATCAAGGAATTAGCGATTTCCTGAAAGCAGCCGTTGGACTAAAATTCGTGAAAATACACCCATCGAGGTCAAGTGCTTTGCCTGAAATCTGAATGAACTCAAAAAACACTAAATAATATAGCCAATGACACGATAGGATGCTCTATGTTTTTCGTATTCAAACACCAATATGCTAAAAGGGTCGACGAGGGTGTGACAGGCATAAACGAAATATCCGGAGAGGAAGTCGAGGTGTATTCAATATTACCAATATATTGAAAAAGTAAACCCGTTTTAAAAACGGAACAAATAGTGTTTCCATGGATGTTTCAGAGGTGAAACCATCACCGATATCGATCAGAAACGAATTTACGCAGTAAAAAAATTAACCAAATAATCGTACAAACGGGAATAAACTAAAACTAAAACAAATTATCATATTTTTCTTCATTAATCAAGGAGTGCCCTCGACTCTATGACAAGGCACGGCGAGGAAGATTGAATGAGGACGCACCTCAAAACAAAAATAATGAAATGTTGGGAAAAAAAAACGTAAGTCACGCAGACAAAAGTGACCGCCGAATATAAAAGGGGTGAAAAGAAGGGAGGGATAGGGTAAAAAATGAATTTGGCCTTTCGAGGTGAAAAGGGTGGAAAAAAAAGAATGGCTGGAAGGAGAGTTATGCGGTGGATTTTGTGCTGATGAAATGGAAACTGAAAAATCCATTACGTATAGAATAAATCCTTTAATAAATATGTTGCACAAAAAATTTGGCAAACAGTTTCACGAAAGCCGAATTATTATTATTATTATTATTATATTCATTCGAAATAAATACATTCAATTAATTAGGGCAATATGCAAATTGTTGCGTGTGTCACCAAAATGGAAGTTTATGCTTCATGTATGATGGTAGTTTATATAAAAATCGATAAGAAAAACCGAAAATACAAACAAAAAACTTTTGACAAAATCCTACGAATTCGATGTATTTCAATAGGAAAAACGGAAAATTCGGGGTGTGGCAAAAACAACATGGGACATACATACAAAATGAAATGAGTCACGCTGAACCGCACCTTTCACGGTAATGTTCTAAATGAAAACTACATGCGAAATATGGGACGAATGAATTTTCATTCGGAAATAGTTTCAATAAGCGTATCCTCATAAGGAAAGCAATTAACTAGAAAAAAAAGAAAAAAGAAGAAAGAAGAAAAAAACGGAAACCATTGAAATCAATTTATCATTTGTTATGTAAATAGTGCTAGCTATTTGATTAAATCGGCGAATAAAACGAGTGCCGCCGTTAATAATAATAATAATAATAATAGAAAAATATGTAAATATAAGATGGGCGAAATCGAATTTGGTGGTAGATTAAAATAGCAAGCTACGAATTATTATCATAATTGGGTGTACGGGGATGGATAACCACTGCGCCAGCAGACTTCTACGGTATTTACACTCTACTTAATTCGGGTAATGGAGCGGTGGGATTTGTATTTTATTGGTTTTGATGTCTGCATTCGTTTAATATTGAAAACGCCGTTACTTATCAATTTCACGTATTTAATCGCAAATGTATTCAAACGCAACAATAACATACTGAATATTAATAACGGAAGATTGACAATAAATATATATTTGCATGAAACCATAAAATGCACAATATACACCATATAAGGCAAAAATAATATTTATATGAAGAATTTTATAGCGACCCTTACCGTGTTGACTAATCCATAACTTAAATGCCGTTTTATATATGAATGAAACTTTGCGATCATGCAAGCGATGGCAAGTTTTATTTTTAATAACAATAAATCGAATTCATAACAAAACTAGCTACATTTTATGTGAAAAAAAATTTCTGCGATAATATATTATGCTGTCCCATATTCGTATTTATAAAATTACAACTAAGTTAATTCGATTATTTTTATTAAAAAATATACATATTTCAATTATAATATTGATAAAGTGATAAAATACAACAAAAAATGTTTAAACACATAATGGAGTATCGAGTCACAAATAGACAGAATATTGACTACACCCTAAAATATAAATGAAAACCAATAGAGGCGTGGTCGAACAGAAATAGTTTAAAAAAAATATTTCGCTTTCAAAATAATTCATAACGGAATAGAATTATGAAAAAAATGCGCTTCTCGCGCAATCTACTCGAATCTGTGGCAGAAGACGAGACTTTTTTTAAATAATTAAAATAAAGGTCGATATGAACGTTTTTCAAAAAAGCCCACGGCATGCTATATAAGATTTGGGCACAGACACACAGACGGTCCGTAATTTATTACGAACAATCACGCTACAGAATCGACCGAAACGGTCGCACGCGTTAAACACTGAATTGTATGAAAAAACTCACACAATTTCAATCGAATATAACGCGACTTAAAAAAAAAAGAGGATTATATATATATATATATATATATATATATATATATATATATATATATATATATATATATATATATATATATATACGATCAAACTTTTACGTGAAAACGAGGAAAAAACACGAAAACCTGAAAAGTAAGGGGGAATGATTTTATCATATCAACAGCAAATAATAATATTTGTACAAATGACGACAAATTAATAAAATAAAAATTTATAAATGTTTTATTTCGTATCAAATTATAGTCCGCGAATAAAATATTATAGTGAAAGTTTAAAATGGTAGTTTATTTAATAGTAATCGCCGAGAATGGGAGAGTGCAAAAGTTGCGACTTAAACTTAGTGACACCGACAGTGACATTTTCGTATGTTTTTAGTACCAATCGCTTGGTTTTATTACTACTATCTATGAAATTAAATCATTATCTAGTCACTAACAACTAAGTAACATATGAATGTTATCCAGAAATAACTAAATATTTTCAAGTAACACTTGAATTCTTTTCAATATCAAAAAATGATTATTATCTTGTAAAGTAGTACAATAATATAAAATCTATATCTACCGACAATAATTGTTAGCAATGATATTATCCCCTCACAATAATTTGTTCCTCCCCATTTTAAATTTATTTAAATAATATATTGGGTTTTCCTTCATCTAACATTTTGTAGACATGTTTTAGTTACTGATTTTTTTTGTATAATTTACAGTTGAAACACTTTCGTCAGAATCCAGAATTCTGAATAGTTTTATAAAATCATTTTTTTTTGTTCCAGTATATTTTACAAAAAATAACTTAAATATTATTAATTAAAAAATTAACTGACATGATAAAAATAAAAATGATGACATATAAGTATACACATATTACTAATTATCTCGAATTTCAGGGCGTAGACGGCCACCTATACCTTCTATAAATTACCCAAAATATGACAACCATTTCACGGTAACATGCTATAGCTCTACAAATCAATATACAACGGACGATCCTTTTAAAACATAAAAATGTCGCGAGCAAAAATTTAAAAAACACAGACAACAATTTTAAAAATATGTACTAAAAAAATATTTAAAAAATAATAATAATAATAAAGAAGAAATCAACATGAATACATTCCAAACACTTATTCCAGTTCTCAAATGTACGTGCGCAATAATTACGAACTACTTCCCGTTTGCAATGTAAGATGTGTGTGGAAATTACGTGAAATCATAATGCACGCGCCGCTTACCAAACGGAACGGACAATTAGGTGCTCGTGTGTGCGACTTATTAGAAACGGAGACTCGAGTCCGAGTCGCTGACCGAGCATTGTACGCTTCTATTAACGCTCTAATAGCACTAATTAACGGACACAATTAAACGTTATTAAACTGTTATAGGGATATATAAATAGAAGAAATCTCCTTTCTTTTTTCGTTCTTTTATGAGAAAAAAAATATATTCAAAAACACAACTTTTTCTTATTGTTGTATAAATTAATTTTTTTTTGTACAATAACGGAGATCTATGATGGTTGTTCATATATTACCTAAGTTATCTGGTATAAAACAGATTTAAAAAAACATCAACGATAAAACACGAACATTATTATTGACAAGTAAATAAATACATTACAAATAAAATGTCGATAATTTACCTTGAATTAATGTTTATTAAAACCAAAACAGCTTTCACATACAAAATATCATAAAAAAATCAATTAAATGAAAATATATTTAATATAATAATTATCAACAATTTTGTAGTGAGGACATTGTCTTTTTTATACATTTACGATTAAATGATTTTCCTTATTATAATTTATGCACAAAAACATATAGTTATATTATTATCATCTTTTCATAATAAACATTAAAAATTTTCACGCATATAAATATCGAATATCGTATAATCAGAAATCTTATCGATGTACTTGTTTTTAACTAAAAATGTGAATGCCAATTTTTATTCGTAATTTAAAAAAAAACAAAGAAATTTCAAGTAAAATAAAATAAAACAAATTTACGATAAAATTAATAATTATTAATAATATTTAAAAAAAACACGGCACGTTGCCGCTCTTTCGACATCGTTACTTGAAACTGACATAATCAAACTACATGTTAATCAATGCGTGCAAATCGCACTTTGTGCATGAAATAAACGAGTCAATATGCAAACAAAAACAAGTGCTACCGGATTATAGTTTCCCTTCGTGTTTCGAAGGCATTCGCCTGAATATTATTATTTATATACATAAACAATTGTTTCATACTAAAAAAAAAAAAAAAAAACGATAATATAACAATAACAGCCTAGATTTCGAAAATTATTCCGATATCTATAATACAATTGTCTATATAAATAAATGAAAACGTAACAAATAAAGAACTATTTTTTATAGAATAAGTTTTATTATTTTTATACGGGTCATCAAACTCGGAGTCACCTACGTAATTGAATCGTCTGAAAAATTCGTATCCTGCAAATATTCTCACTGCGATAGATGACCGAGGATCAAGATATAAAAGATTGCACGACCTGTGAAGGTTGCGAGTACGATTTATGAACCTAAATCCTTTGCAATCATCTGGGAAACTAATCTTTCTTCCACACCAGGTGAGTGAAAATAGCTAAAAATCTAAAAAAAAAAACAACGATATATACAATTACATAAAAAATGCCTATATACCGCTATGCATACGCGAATCTTGTATCAATATTATTTATCTGTTTTAACAAATCATATTTGAAAAAAAATGTGTAACGGAATATTACATCAAACAAACGTAAAAATGTTATTCATCTCCAGTTTACACCTCAGAAATTGTCAGCGGGTAACTTTATATCGATATCTGAAAAAATGACGAAATATCTGAAAGTCTCTCAAACATATCACATTTCTTCAATACGAAGTATATCTTTTGAGCGAGAATTCAAACTTAAACACATGTTTTGTGATAAATCTTTCAAATAATGACTACACAAAAATAAGGAACTAAATATGGTCAAAAATATAAGTCTTCTGAAACATTTAAACGAAAATATAAAATGAGACAACGAACAAAAAAAATTGTTATATATTTAAATTATAATGCATATAACAGCGACAGCTACTTAGAAAGCTAAAAATCTGACCCGGTATATAACATACAAAATTATATTTAAAAATATATTTCTAGTGCACACAGAAACATACTATATATATATATATATTCTAAAAAGTGCTACATGTTTGGGGTTTTTAAAACTTTATTTGACACACACATAAATCTAAAACCGAGTAAATGAAACTGCTTGTATATTTTTTGTTTCAATTTGCTTAGAAATAAATCAGTTTTAAAATAATCTAACATTATAAAATTAAATATTACCTTGTAATATCAAGCCCTGAATAAACAAGAAAATAATTTCAGGTTTCAGTAAGCACTGTGTGAAATATTATTGCTGACGTGCGGGACGGATGACTAATGAGCGGTATATTAACCCCAAAGTCCACAACCATAATACTTACATATTATATGAAATGCAATCAACATAATACTCTAACTTGCCAAAAGCAACAGATTTAAAATATTAAACTAAGAAATATTAAAAAATGCATGGTATATTACATTGACACGGATATTTACATTTCTAAAAGATTTTCCCGCCATTAATTTGAGGTGGATGGTTCGTGAAACAGGAGAAATACAAATCTCATAGCAACGGTGTACAATCTACGATGTGGGAGAAAGTTTAAACTGATTGCAGAAAGTTGCACCTAGTCTAAGTTGAAATTAAGGTATAGAAACAACAAAGATCAAAAAGTTGAGAATTCGCGTAATATATATATATATATATATATATATATATATATATATATATATATATATATATATATATATATATATATATATATATATATAACTTTATAATACTTCTCCCTTTTCGTTATTAAAACAACAAAAAATATAGACGACTATGCGTAGATTACAATTTAATTAAATAAAATAAAAAAATTGACAAAAACTCCCAATGTTCTCTTACATCTTTGCTTTATAAATTCGTAAAGAAATAGCATTATCCAAACGTTCGATTGGTTTATTGATACACGACTTAATAAAACGAAAACGAAAATCACCTAGTACAAAAAAAAAGACTCGCGAAATCTTTTAATACGCTTACTTTGTTTGAAGTTCTTTTCCCCTCGAATACCATCAAAAGTTACTACCGCTTACTTTGGGAATCACTGGGTTAAACAGTAAAAATTGAATAATGTTAAAAATATGCATAACTGACGATGCTTCGTATACGTGTTCGTACAAAATATGAAGTTGTTGAACAAATTTAAAAATTCGATTATAACACGTCATTTCATATGCAATGTGTCGCTCAGCAAATAAACAGAGAGCGCAGCGGTCGAATTACAATATCGGCACGTAAAAATGATCCAAAGTCCATAATTAACAAGAGTCACGTAAAACATTAATGAATTTTAAAAATTCACAAAACAGGTCACCGAGGCGGTAACATCGAGCCGGTAACGCTAACGAATAGCTGGCCAGTTAGCTTTAACCGGTGATACATTTATTTTAATTTTAAATGAAACAATCGCGCACTACGAAACACATTTCATAGAACGTACACATCGTCGACGGTGACTGATTAACAGTCAACATATTAATCTGGTAATAAAAATGCGCATTAACGAAAAACTCGAAAGCGAAAGGCTAAATTGCAAGGGAAATGGCGAGAATAAAGGATCCGCTCTGAAATAGTTCCCATCGGACCTATTTCAGCGAAAGAAACACAAGTTTGCGAAAAATAAGAAATTCAAATTCAATACAACCACCGAACAAAAATTACAATACGCAAATACGGAAATCAATAAAGAATGAAGAGTGAACGAAAACCGAATACCTAGATGCATAAAAATTTAAAGTGACTACAAAAGCAATATTTCTTATAAAATATAACTATAATATTATGAGCCAAACGATAGCATTTTGGTTCACCAAATAATTAAAGTGTGTTATTACCATCTTTTAAAATTAATTTCAAAGTTAACGACGTAAACTTTTATTAGGATAGGAAATATTCAATATATACTAGAAATATATATAAAAATATAAAAAAACGCGCACACACAAACACACTTTCTCATTTTCTGAACAATAAACTTGTCAACTTTCCTAAATGTACAATAAAAGAAATATTATGCGATATATGCTGTGAAAATTATGTCAGAGTATCCATAAAACTTTTTTTCACTAAATTGGGGTTCTTGTTATCGCAATGGCCTACTTAAGTATCTTATTAAAGAATTCTAATAAGTGAGTTTTATATACATACTTAATAAAATAGTAATTTTAAAATAATATATAATAATAAGTCAAGTACATTATATTTAATATATTTTTTTTAACTTTAAACATATATATTGTGACTGTTTTCGGGTACGTTTTTTATTATAAGAAAACAGTAAACCTTCTTAGTAGTAAATATTACTGTGATCAAAAAGCAAAGTGAAATTGTCATTTAAAACTCCCAGACATTAATTAGGAAGACAGATAAATTGTAAATTTTTTCCTAGGTTGGTAGGACTGTCTAATATTTGCCAAGCGTTTGTTTGTCAAAAAGTTTAATTATCTCCAAATTACACGTGTTTTTACAACTCTCGGTTCCTTCATCACGATAATGCATCATGTCATACTGTATTGGTTCTTCGCGACTTTTTTGTCAAAAACTCAACTCACTTCGTTCCGCAACCACCGTATTCGCCTAATTTGGTTCCTTGCGACTTCTGACTAATTAGCAAACTCAAAAGGTTAATGCGGATACACCGTTTTGACACGATTGAGAAGAAAACCGAATCGAAGAAGGTCATGAAGACGATATAATCTATTCAAACTGTTTTGAGGACTGGAAAAAGCATTGGCAAAAGTGCATTTTATCGGATGGGGATTACTTTAAAGGAGATGAAATTGATTTGAAAGAATAAATAAAGAATTTACATTTTCCAAACAAATTCACCTTATTTTTTGATCACAGTGTTATATCGATTATGCGATTTCTAACATTTTTATAGTGAAACATTAAAAAAATAAAGTTGAAGAATATGAATGAATAAATGGAGATATATCATTATGCGCAAAAAAACGAGAACAAGGTGAAGATACACACACACACACACACACATGTAGTGAAATGAGAAGCATGTATATATTATTTGAATCAAGCAAACTGCAAAGGTAAAAGGATACATTATGTCGAAAAAAATAAAGGAGGAGGTGCGTCGAAAGCGATGGTATATATGCCATGAAAATGGCGCACAAAGACGGGGTGTTTTTTACCCCATGGGGCAATTGGCAGCAAAGGTCGCACAAAACGGTCGTCGGACCGTGAAGTCGACAAGTGTCGTCGCTATTGTTCGACATTTTCGCTGACATTTGGACTGAAATGCCGCCTTGTTAAATGTCACGCACAGAGACGGTGTTGAGAAACCGCTGCCCCTGGACAACAGCGTAGAAACATCCATACAATCTAAAATTCAACTGCTAAACAAATCGCATGCGAACTCTTACACTTAACCTCGGCAGTATACGACTTTTGCGTTGATTTTTTAAACAATACTCATTTGTAATAAAAATACAATTAATTCGAACTACAAAATTTTCAACATATTTGTTTGCCACCAGAATGCCCATTTTCTTACAAATAATAAGTAAAAGTCAAACATACATATTCCATACTATGGAATTCAAGATAACGACAAACGTAGTCAGTCTAAGTAGAAAATGGTGAAGTCAAAAAAAATTAAAATTAAAAAATAACCTAAAATGTGGGAAATAATTACACAAACACCGTTAATCAATTACATATTATATTTTTTTATTATCATCTTTTTTTAGAAGAATCAACACCGTTAGCAGGCGTTGTTTAGAGTTCACGAACATTTTTTTATTACATGCACACACACACACGCTTTATATACAAATGTGCGTGTTAAATATGCTTGGTAAAGAGCGAACAGTAGTTTTCCCATCGTATCAAAGATACGCTACAAATATTAAAAGTAAAGAGAAAAACCTGCACTTATTAATAATACAAGAATTCGTGTGAACGGAAACAAACAATGGCGATCATCTTGTATATGAGAAAAATTTAACTAGCATCTTCTGGAGTTGTTTTATAGATAATTAACATACAAGCGATGTAATGCGTTCGCATGCTCAATCTGACAACATACAAGAATAAAACTACAAATTAAAAGAATAGTAAAAAGAGGTCAATCCAATTCTGATATGCTATTTACAGAAAGTTGTGAAAAGAAAGATGTATAGGAATGCAGAATTGATTAAAAACTAGAATAGATGCAAACCAAGTTTCATTATTAATAAAAGTTATACGACATACAATAAGTGTGCCGTTCGATGAGAAAGTGAAACTATTAATTTCTTTTATTTAGAAGAAAGTTGTATTGAGAGAAATGTACGTTCCTTCCTACCCTTTGAAAAATCGTATTTCTAAAACATTTAATTTGAAAAGAAAATTATTAAACAATTTATTATTTATATTTATTTGAAAAATATTTTTACGCATGTTAGAAAACTTGAAACAAAATAGAAAATATCACATACGCGCACACGCACATGTATGTATGTGTATATATATATATATATATATATATATATATATATATATATATATCATTGTTAATAACCAATAAGAATTATTTGCCATTTTGAGAACGTTTCCCGTGCCGGTTTCGCGATGAAAACGTGACGAATTAATGCGAATCTGACTTCAAATTCCAAATTCGTACGTCGGCAGGTTAAAAGCGCGCAAAATCGCTTTTAAACGAGGGTGAAATGTGGAAAACGGGTGGTGTGAAGTCGACGATGACTATGAAGGATGAGGGAGCTTGCAAACTCAACGCCATCCCATCATCACGAAAACACCTGACAGCGACGACAGTCGAGATGATAGCACGGTAATGTGTCATACAATTCGAACAGAGAAACACTTTCTTTGTTTCCCTATATGCATATATTTAGAAATGCCGTGACGCTTTAAAGGGTTCTATCCATTTATCCAATAACATCTCGAAAAAATTTAGTGATATTTGTCACATCGAATTGAATTTAATGCCTTATGAATATGGCGCGTGCTCGCTTCTTTTCTGCATTATTTTTTTTTCTTCATCTTTGATGGCTGAAATACGAACGATCGAAGCCACGTTCGGTTCTCCTACAGAGACATAATGTGACAGCACAGTGTTGAACACACACGGCAAGAAGCGCTCATCTCATTTCCCGGCGTTTGACAGACGAGTGTTCGTTCTCCCTCACGTCTCCCTAATAGTCTTCGTAATTTGACATCGACGTGAGAGATAAAAAATTCAACATCGCTCTCGAGTAAGGAATACATTTAATACTACTTAGCGGCCATAATAGAGTTTTCAGATAACGTTTCAATGATGCCTGTAAACCATCGCAGGAAAGGGTCGATGATGATATAGGCCGCTGGATGGCACTCATAAAATTTAAGCTCGGCGTAAAGTTTTCGTATTAGATCCACCAACATCACGACCGCGATATGATTATTTAAAATTTTAATCAACGTAACAATCAATTGCAAGCAAAGAAAAAACTCTCGTCAAATCAAATATCAATAATAAATATTGCAAATAGTGAAAGACGAGCGCTGCAGTTAAGTATAATATTAGAATTGATTCAGAGATTTGTCAGACACTCTAGCAAACCCTAAATAGATCATAAAGACAATTTGATTAAGCAAGCCACTGTCAGATTAATGTGTTCGAAAGCGGCGACGCAAGGTAGGCGGTCTACCACCTACGCACAGCCCCTGAACAAAGAATTTAGAGGTGTAACTGGGACGCAACACCACCGAAATAAAGACAGAATTTAGATGCATCATCAATAACGAGCGTGTCATATCAAAAGAATAAAAATAAATGTAAACATTTAATACAAACGTATACAATTAAAAATGACAAAACAAAACGCGTACGGATACGAGAAAAAGTGACATCCAATTTTTGAACAATCTTTATTAATATAATGATTTTGAAAACGCCGCTTAAAATATTGTAAATCAATCAATAATATATTTAATCATTATACAAATAGCTCGCACTCTGATAAATCGAGAATGAATGTTAGTTATTTTAGCGAGAGAAAAACATCTGGTAAAATGTGCAACACCTTGGGAAACTAGCCAAATAGTGAGAAGAAACTTCGGTGAAAACACATTATTGATCCGTACGTGTTTTTAAAAGATATCTATTTTATTTGTATTCAAAATTTATAAACATATTATTTTAATAAATATAATATAACAAAATTAATAATTTAACAAACCCAAATAATAAAAATAATTAGTATCATTCAACTTTTCGCATGGAATCGATCAAAAATATTTTTCATAATTGTGTACAAACTATATTATTATGATAATTATCTCTATATTAAAAAAAAATAGAAATAAATATACATAATATTGTCATATGAATATCAACTACCAACTAAAATTAAATGCATAAAAATCTATTAGCATAATTATACATATATATTAATGGAAAAATAACGGATATTCACATGAAAAATTAACATAGATAGATAAGAACAAAGAAAATCACGACAAATAAAAGTATCCTTCAACATTTGAAAATTTGATAACATGCCAAAAGAATAATATATATGCCGATGAAAAAAAACTACTTCACATGAATAATGTTGAAAACTAAGTTTATTTCGTAAAATTCTGCGAATAACTACTATAACAAAATTCTTGGCACGGCATTCTCGCTTGTACTGTACAGGTGAGAGAACACGGTATAATAAAACATCTTCAAAATATTACAATTCACGTTATAAAAATAATTTGCGATGAAAATGATAAAAATGTATATATATATATATATATATATATATATATATATATATATATATATATATATATATAAAAGCCGCGCGATTTTCAAACTGGTGAACTTTAAAAAGCGCTGCAGAAATATACTAATCCTCGTGGATGTGACCAGTCGAGGGGATAAACATTGGCTAATAATAAAGACACAAAACGGTAAATTCCAGGAATTAACCTGTCACCGGGCGGTCAACGAACACGCAAAACGAATCCTCCTTCATTTTAGATATACACAGTATAGTTTAACGAGCAATATATATATGAACCTAATATATACGTATTATATGCATATGTATAAATTATAGTCGATTTATTAAGCAACGGACTTTTTAAATCAATTAAAAATACATAATTTATTTATAAACAGTTTCAATGAGTACGAATATAAGTATATTCATTCATTACGACTGTATAATGAACTGCGATGCAGTGGAGAAAACGAAGATACATTGCACAACGCTATGTAAATTGTTCTCAAAAGTTGTCACATTTCATTAATTTCCATTTAATCTGTTCTAAAAACGCAATTTAATATACTAGTGTGATCAAAAAGTAAGGTGAAATTGTCATTTAAAACATTGTAATTTTTTTTCTTAGGTTGGTAGAACAGTCTATAACATTTATCAAACATCTGTTTGTCAAAAGGTTTATCTCCGAGTTACACGTGTTTTTACAATTCTTGGCTCCATACGATAATGCACCATGTCATACTACATTGGTTCTTCGTGACTTTTTTGCCAAACACTCAACTCATATCATCCCGCAATCACCGTGTTCGCCTGATTTGGCTCCGCACGACTTCTGGCTATTTGGCAAACTCAAAAGACCAATGCGGGGACGCCGTTTTGACACAATTGAGAAGATAGAAACCGAATTAAAGAAAGTATTGAAAGCTTTACCTGAAAAAGACTATTCCGACTGTTTAGAGGACTTGAAAAAGTATTGGCAAAAGTGCATTTTATCGGACGGGGATTACCTCGAAGGGGATAAAATTGATTTGGAAGAATAAATAAAGAATTTACATTTTACAAACAAATTCACCTTACTTTTTGATCACAGTGTTATATATAAATAATGTGAAATTTTTACAAATATTCGTTTTCACTTGAATGTTTAAAAAACATAGAGAATGCGTGCCACGCATGTTTTGCTTTCATGTCGTTCCGATTCATGGAATAAATCAATAATTAGAGCATTATAAACTTTTACATCAGAAATATGAAAATTAATACGCGGCAGAAAATAATGCGTTAATGACGCAATACGTCACGCGCAATAGTTTTGAGAAGATACACGTGTGAAATGGAATGACGGTTTGACGCGCTCATTTCACCTTATATATTATGACGCAACATAAGAATATTTTGGAAGCGGTGTGTAAAAATAATAATGGGCAGTAAACAACGACTCCACCTCCGCGACGCGGTCGGCTAAGTTGCCCGAGCTGAAAAACAAAAATCTCAACTCGGAAAAAGTGCATTTAACGAATTGAAAACGAGAAAATGGAATGCAACATTCAATTTAAGGAAACGATACGAATTTCATAGCAAAAGAAGCGGAGAGTATAATAATAATATAAAAAAAAATTTTTTTGCTGAAAGGTTGACGTGGAAATTCACAAATAATATAAATAAATGTCACATCTGCGGATTGCGTCGACATGCGTAAAAAATAACATGTTGTGTGTGTTATTTAACCGCGAAGGTAACAAATGAACGCTTTCAATCTGGCCCAACTTCGCCACACAAACTTGTATACGAACTTGTTTGTATAAAATAATATGTGTAGAACGTACCGTACAATTCTATTTAAAAAATAATAATAATGCTAATCATTTTTCATATTTTTTCACAAATTGCCAAGAAAATAAACACTATCAATTAAGTAAAATCGCATCAACCCTCTCGTAAGCGTCCGATTTTAATTTCGACTTATTTGCTATGCCATATTTCTAACGCGTTTCTTGATGTAATAATTAATGCAATGCAAATTATCTTATAATATAATCCAAACAACTTCACATTAAATATTAAATAATAAAAAGTGCATTTTAAATATTTATATATTTAAAACGTAATAAAAATTAATTATATGTTTATGAAATTAAAGACCAATTACCTTTATTATTATAAGAATTACAAATATTTTTTTGTTTTCAAACAAATAAAAACATTATAAAATATAATACAAACGATACAAATAAAACTTTATGAAAATACCATGTGTTCGGGATAAAAATTGAGAATATAACCAACCTTCTCTTAAGTTATTTTTATATACTCAACTGATTTATTGCTTTTGACAGAAAATTTCGGACGAATTTACCTCGAAATATTCAGCAATAAATTAATTTTGGCAAGTTAATGATTACACATAAACATCAATCATCAATATTAAGAGAAATATATCTCCGATATTCACCGACGCATAAAATGCCCGGAATGCCAATGTATACATACACATTAAATGGAAAAAAAAACATAATTCTCAAAAAGAAAAAACAGAATTAATTCTCAAAAAGAAAAGGAAAGCGGAAAACGAGATAGAAAAATGCACGAAAATGCTAAAAAATATGGATTTATCAGAGGTATGAAAGAAAATAGGTTTCGGGACGATTTTCCGAAGGCAAGGGTGGTTTTCTCGAGGGACACATGATACTACGTGTACGTCACTAATACCGCGAAACGGGCACATGTGGTATAAAGGCAGGGCCGTAAGACGAATTTACGAGGACACCTTTACGACGGGATACGAAGCCACCCTGAAAAAGTCACCAATGTGAAAAGCAACCCGCAACATCATACCGAGTCTAGTGAAACCGTATTAGTTCTAGTAGTTGAAGTGCACACGTGAAATAGGCTCGTCCTAAACGTTACGAAATATTCTAGTCGGAAAAATTCCTTAACAATTACGCACAACGGAGAAAAAATGCAATTTCTTCAGAATTGAAAAATTTTACGCACGCCCAAAGGAACCAAAGCGTTAAAAGACTGATCAGACGTGAAAGACGTAAAAATATTAGTTTATTTAGATCAATAAATAAAAAACTCTGTGATAAATATAGTTGTATATCATTTATTTAAAGTATACGATGTATTCAATATAATAGAACACTAAATAATAATTTAATTCAAATAAATATTGTACAAAAGGGAGTTTAGATAAATATTAAAAGCATAATTTTATTTTAAATATATATATATATATATATATATATATATGTGTGTGTGTGTGTGTGTGTGTGTGTGTGTGTGTGTGTAAATAACTCGCACGAAAATAAACAAACAGATGTGAAAATTATAAAAAAGGTATACCATTTAGCTGTAAGATCGATAAAATAAACCGCAAAGGCTGGGGAAAAACAGTGTAAAGAAGGGTGGGGAAAAATTTAAGAGACTTCAGGGATACTACTCGAGGTTGTAAATATAAATAATATCAAATCCTTTGGGATGTCGGTATAGGGCATCGTTTTGAGAGTTTACCTGCCAAAAAGACACTTGACAAATATTGTGAATACCTATAATACCATTGAGTTCAGTACAAATATATTATTATTATGCATAATATTGTATTTTTCGACATGTATTAAATGTTTCATATATATCTTTTTAATGAAAAGTTAACATCTTCAATACAAAAATGAATTACTTTTAAAGAAAAATGAAACCCATATTACTAATATGTATATAATCAATTGAAATTCAATTGAATGTAATAGCGCTACATCAACTTTCTATGATTAAATGGCACAGTGTTTAAAGCATGATTCACAAATTAACCACTAGCAAATAAATTTAAAAAAAAAATAATTTTACGTAATAATATTTTGCTTTAAAATATACACAAACGAAAAGAGTGAAAATCGGTAAATCAAACAGTAATTATAGAAAATTTCTCTGCTTCGGCACATACAGAAAATCAAAACACAGGTGAGATGAGATCGTAAATAGAATTGGCTTGCAATTCTAAAATAACGCCCTCCAATACGGAAATAGACTTAACTGCCGGTCCGAATCAGTACATGAAAATTTTATATACATCCATAAGTTTTCTAATAAACTTTGCATGTCGTTTCCTAAATATTTTTTTATCAATTTTAAAATATATATGCATTATAATAACAAATTAGCAATATCAAAAACATTATTTATTTAATGTGTAACCAATACACAGAATAATTATCAATATTTTATTATATTTTTACGAGAAATAATGTTTAATAATAAAAAAATAAAACAGCATTAAAGATTTGTAAGAAAGAAAATCAATGACGAAATTAAATAATATAAGAGAATTGAAATTTTCTTCGCACCTGGATAGTATTAAAATGATTTATTGCCTGGATGGAATTGATTAAGCTGTGTGAGGTATGCACAAAATAAATCGAACAACCTTTAATTAACGTCAACTAGGTTGCCAAATCCACTTGGCTCAAATAATTAAACTAAACATATCCAATACTCCTATAATAAAACATCAAATAAAATTTTTCAAATAGTATTCCTTGAGATGTATTTATATTTCAAAATTAATTAATATTGCTCGATAAAACCAAAATTACATTTACATCTTACATCATAAAATTAAAAAAATAATTTTACTATAGATTTATTTACTGAAATTTTAAAAATACAACTTTTTTTTTAATTGAAAATTATTGAGATTTCATAATAGTTAAGAAATTTAAGGTATATCTATATTTAATATATTCAATACTGAGACGAACGTAGTACTTCTCAGCAATTAATATGTTTAAAAAACTAACCTCTTAAAAAAAGTGTCAAATTAAATAAACACAAGTATGTTATGAGTAAAAAATATCAAGGAAAAAACTACTTAGTTTATAAAATCGTCAAACAAAACATTCATTTAAAATTAATAACAAAACACAACGGAATTAACAATAAAGATTTTAATAATTTACAACGTCTTCAAATTTATAATTGTTCATTCATTTTTACTCACAATTCTTAAATAACTGACTGAAATTCATATATAATAATTCATTAAAAACACATTTTATGTGAAAAGTTGAATATATTAATTAAACTGAAAACAGGTGTAATCAACTAATGAAGTATTTGTCCTTGTCATAACAAAGGATGAACATTAAAAACACAATAACGAACATAAACATTAAAGAAGAGAAAGAAAACCTTAGATGACAATAGAAGTGCTCGTATTAAAAGTCATATTGGTTTATGAAACAAAGGATTTTTTTAATATCTGAATTAAAAAATATCAGGCTATTGAATTATTAAATATAGTATTATTTACTGAATTAATTAATAATATACAAATTTGCCAGAAGTGCAACAAATCAACAATATTTAAATAATATAAATGTAGTCTCTACAATGAGATTATTGTGACAAAACACTAAATTATATATATATATATATATATATATATATATATATATATATATATATATATAGTTTGTGTGTGTGTACCAATAATTACTAAAAACACATGGATGTACGTTATATATAAATATATATATATATATATATATATATATATATACACACACACACAGACACACACACACATATATATATATATATATATATATATATAAGTACACATAAAATAAAAGATAAATAAGCATAGCTCGTTTTCCAATGAATCGAAACGCATAATCAGAAATCAACCGTTTTAAATCTGTCACAATGGTATTTTACCCTTCTCAAAATAATCCCAAATGTACTAATAACGTCAGCTATTATTTATGTTCCCAGAAAATATTTAAAATCAAACATAAATAAATATTTTTTTTTAAATTATTTTTATTATAAAAGAAAATCGAAATGAATAATCTTAACTAGTTAATAATTACATTTTTATATAAAAACTTAAAATTTGTAAAATGACTTGTAAAAATAAATTAACAATATAAAGATTAATGAGAGAATGAAAAGAAAAAAATAACGTTCTGTACAATAATAAAAAAATAGAGAGTAAAATCATAAAGGAACAAATATCACAAATTCTAAAAATAAACCAAATAAAAAAAATTTTTTTTTTCATATAGAAAAAATATCAAAAATGACATAATAGCAAACATTTATTTTGTATTTTTATTCTATATCTTGTATAACACAGTTTTCAATCAATTTATTAAAAAACAAGACAATTTATAAATTAACTTACATACCTGAACATCAAAGTTATGCTGTTGTTGCTGTTGCTGTTGTTGTTGATCAGAAAGTTGTTGTTGCTGTGGAGGTAATACTCCAACACCAACTCCTACTCCAAGACCTACGCCGCCTCCATTTACAAGTGACTGTGTACCAGAGCTTCCAGGAGGGGCTACATATCCCTAAAACGAGGAATTTTTATATATTATACTGGACTTTAATATAATTATAATAATAATAATAACTAACAGAAATAATATTATAAATAACACTTTTTAATTGCAAAAATAAAATATAAAATTCATACCTGCTGAGATGGAGCAAAATTAGAATTGTCAAATTGCTGATGATGCTCCATTTGTAAAGCTAACGTATCGATGTGGTTCATAGAATCGTTTAAAGCCATTCCTAAAAATAATTCCAACATCAATTAGAAAATATAACTAAATAAAAAAGTAACACAAAATTTATTGATTATTTAATAGGAAGAGATAGTAGGCATCTATGTTTTATTTTAAGTATGATTTTCAAATAAAAAAAAATCGAGATGAATAATTAAATATGTGAAAAATATTTATAAATCAAATTTGAAATTAATTTCAATAATAAATAAATCAAGCAAGTTTAAATATAGTGTACCTGGATGTATCTGTGCAGGATGCTGCGGGTGTTGAGGATGTTGAGAATGCAAATTTTGTAAATGGGGCGCACCAGTTAGTTGGCTAGGATGTCCGAGCATGCCAGGATGAGGCTGAAAATTTAAATTTACATTATTAAAAATGATTTGCAGTATTTCTAAAATATTTTATATAAAAAGAAACTTAGAAAATCAAATATAATATAATAAAAATATATTAATCAACCTGATGAGGCTGTATGGTGTGCATGTGAGGTGGTATTGAAATCATCTGAGTGAAAGGGGCTCCTTCTCCGACACATCCCACATTTCCTCCGACTCCGCCTCCAACTGCACTCCCATTACGATGTATTTCTTCATCGGCCGGTGATGGTTGACGTGATCCTGGAGTACGGCTGAAATGACACATTATAAACAATTAATGAAATAAACAAGGAATGTTATATATGAATATCATTAATAACATATTTAGCAAAATATAAGGCCGTGTGTACAATGATTAAAAAGATATAATTCTTTTTTACAGCTGTTACAACAAATAGTACGTTTACGCGGGAAGTTTAGAATAAAATAAATATTTTTTTAAATATTGACCCAATTTCTATATATAGCAATATTGCATCCCTAGATAGCTAGTAAACATTAATAATGAACGGAATATGTGAATATCGATTGCACCCACTGCAACCTTTGATTTTCACAATATTTAACAACATTGAAGTAGCGATTCGACTTGCACAATTGATCGGACACGCGATTAATTATAATATAAAATTTAGTAAATTTGAAACGAAAAAATAAAATAAAAAACGACGGAAAAAAATAAATATTAATTTATTGAAACGAAAATAGGGATAGAGGCGAATAAGTCGACATCTGTGTGCGAATACGAAAAGCAGCCGACGCATAATAAGAGAGAGTTCCGCTAGATGTCGCCCGACGAAGAAAATTGGCCGGGAGCGGTGGGGGGACAAACCGCGTGTCGGACAATAACAAAAGGTTGCGCGCGCCGCTGTCAACGTGACAACCACGCACTGGTGCTATCAGTGCCGTTCATTCTAGTGCGGCGGACTGTCGACGGGTCGCGCGCCACGTGGTGTGCGTGCTCGGTCCCTCTAAAAATCTATCGACGGCATTCGTTTTCGCTGACCGGCCGAAAATGACCCGATAGCATATTGGGACCGTCGACCTTGGGCGTTGACCAAAATATATTGCTTCGAGTTGAGTTAACGAGAACGAAGACCGAGCGAAACAAGTACGCGCCTAATAATGGCGATTGTTCGCCTTGCGCGAAAATGGACATCGTGAATCGATTAAGATGTGGAAGACCTTGGTTCGAATCCAATTTAACGCATGTAAGTTGAGCATCGATACACCTTTGGCACCTTAGCGATTCGGTCTCGTTCTTTACATCGTATAACTGTTGTGATTCGATTACTGCGTTCACCTCGCCTCTTTGTGGCGAAATATGCACATTATAATAGTTACTCGGGTGGAAAATATCAAAAACATTCATTTTAATATCCTGTTTTAATAGAATGAATTATGAATGCAAAAAATTAAAAAAAAAATTTTCCGAGTATCAATTTCGCAACAATAATGCGTTTCGTTGACGATTACAACACATTAAAAATTTGCATAATTAAACCGTGGCGTTTCAAAAAAAATCTTAAACCATATATGAATACAAATTTGTTAGAATAGTGAGCGCGACATAACAGAAAACGAGATTCAGTATTTGGCTCGAGTGTAACGTACTCTAAATTTGTATGGATAAAAAGTGTAGCGCGAAATTTCCAAAAATCAAGAAGTATCATAGATTCTGCATATAGATAGCATCGCCATAAATTTCCTGCCAGCGTATAATCATGAGCAAAAAACTACTGACATAGAAAGCCTTACAATTCGACCTGATCAAATTTCAACATAGTATTTATTCTGCCGTAATAAATTCTAAAGTCATATATATATATATATATATATATATATATATATATATATATATATATATATATATATATATATATATATATATATATATATATATATATATATAGTATATCTAACGTATTGGTAAACTGTATACGTTTTATATATGAATTGTTTTGGAAACTTATTAAACTTAATATTCATTTAAACTTCTGAATAATTCCAAATAACAATTCTAATACGTTAATTTATTAAATAACAGATATCGCTCCTTGTCACGAGCCGAGTTGTGACATTGTTTATGAAGAAGTACGATAGGTATACCGCGGATCGAGCGACACACAACACGCACACACATACACAAATTGGTCAGAAGAAATCTCTCAGGTCGAAAAACTGTCGGTGTCGTGCAAAAAAGCAACCAAGGTCGGGCAGCTAAACGTTGGCTCAAAAGTCAACGGACTCGAGTCGCCGTTGTGAGGAAACGTATCGGCGCCGCTTCTGCTGACCGCGTGAGCTCCGGAAACAGCACTTTTTCAAAACACGACACAGCCCACTAAATTTTTCCCCGTGCACATTATAAATAATAGTAAAATATCGTTCAATAAAACATTACGAAGCGTCCGTTCAACACCCTTTAGGTCAGGTATATCAGAATTCATATGATGATCAATTTTGTAACAAGTCGGGGGCCGCATGTTTTAAATATCGTTAAAAATCTTTTTTCTTACGGTGCAAAAAAAAGCAGTTAATCAATTAAATTTACTTATAAATAAGAAACTCATATCAATTTTTATAATAATGAATTTTCCTAACTATCAACACCTACCATATAAGAAGCTATAAGGTTAAAATTTCACTAAAATAGTGTTGTTGTATTATATGACACTTGAGATAATAAACGAATATTTGCAAACGTTAACGTATTTGAGAAATAAATAAATCATCGTATTTCCACATTATCTCGCAAGAATATATTCTTGTGATAATCAATATTTAGCTCCCGCTAGTTTAAACCGAAATAAACATATTATGAAATTGGATTTAAAAGTAATATACAAACTTCATTATTTCGTGTCTCCGATAAATTACTCCAGTAAAATATCATTTTGTAGAAATACGAGTTGAAATTTAACAACTGAAGGTAATTTAAAAATTCCATTTAAATTATAAGCACGACATCATCCCCTAATGGGAGATAAAACGAGAATTCGAATTAACAAATGAGAAAATAAATTACATAACAACTTCATCGCTAGATTATACATTATTCACTTTTACCAAATGAACCGTTGCAGTGGAAATTCAAATAATTAATCGGAACGTGCATTAAAGCAAATTAAAAAAAAACATAAAAGAAAAATACAATAAAAATGTAAGAAGGACAATTACAATATATACTGGCATGAGAACAAACATGAAAGAAAAAAAAACTCTGAATAAATCGCCATTTGGAAAAACAAACTGGATGAAAGGTGCGCTAGAGGTGTATGTACTCAAAACAGGTTCTCGATAGTACAAGAATTAGCCGTCTTCCCAACAACATTCATGGTTACAATAAGTATTTTCATAATAATAATGCTATGGAACAATTCGTGCATAGAAATTATATAACACGATATATCGCTTGTAAATTGACTCAAATTTACAAATATTTTTTTCAAATGTACTAACAATCCACTCGAGAAATTATAATATAATATTAACACGATCAATATTTTAATAAACATTAAACTCAAAGACAGCTATAATATCTTTTGATAACTCAGATTTCTAACAGCAAATAAGTTGAAAACTGAGATAAAAGTGAACACAATACTTACTTGAATCCTTTATCTTCGTCGACAAGTATGCCTCCGTTGCCATTGTGCAATGGCGGTGCTCCATTAGTCTGGTGTTGAGTTTGTTCACCACTATCAGTGCTTTTACCACCACCGTCACCTGGTTCACCGCCGACGCCTTCGCCACCGGATATATTCAAAGCACGAAGTCGAGGCTCCAAATTAGACATATGGTTATCTTTACCTTACACAAAACGAAAAAATAATGAAATAAATGTTTATCGGATTTATATGATATATTCTAAATTTATTAATGTCGACAAAATTGCAAAATATTTAGAAATAAATAAAACATAACAGTGTAGAAACTATTTTTAGACAAATATAAATAGACTATGTAGATTTAATTTGATTGTTTCCTATACCTGTCGGAGAACCTCCAAGTACATACTCCACCATTTTAACCCCGAGACCTCCCGTTGCATCTCTAGGGGACAGTATATTACCGGCATCTGCTGTTGGGAATGCACCTCTTCGTGCTCCCACCGCAATAGGCTGTGACATTGTGTGGTCCACTAAAAATAATTCATAAAAAAAATATTACAACTATAATTTATTATATATATAGAGATATTAAACACATATTCAACTTTTAACCTTATAACAAATCAATTTAAAAAAAAGAAATATATATATATATATATATATATATATATATATATATATATATATATATATATATATATATATATATATATATATATATATATATATATATATATAGTTTCAATAATATTAATACAGTATTTTCTGAACTTGTCTGACCTTAGAAATTTGTTACAACAAAACGATAAAATAATTTCACAAGACAAATTAGAGAATATGTATATATATATATATATATATATATATATATACATACGTATGTGTGTGCACGCGCGTAGCTAATAAAGTACGGATGTCGATATTATGCTAGATTACCGTATAGCTAACTAAGTTCCAGCTAAAATTTTCTTTTTCTTATTTCCTACATAAACTATAAAGTAAGGAGTTTGAAGGTTAACATTAGAAATACGAGCGACATGGGAAAATAGGGGCAAAAAAGCAATTGATTTTTATAAATTCCATTAATAATTGCAGATTTTGATATTTATATCAAAAAATATTAAGAAACTGATTTACGTAATCATTGAACATTTCAATCTGTATGTTTACACCCATTTTTCTATTGATTTCTATCTATTCATTTATTTTTCCGTACTGTAACTAGGTTATGATGATCATCCTCACATTACATAAATTATCTAGAATAAAAATTTCAAATTCTAATGCAGACATATAAAGAGAAAAAAAATTATCTAAAAACCTAATATCAATTGCAAATAATTCGCTTTGGACTATACAGATACATAACAAACCCCTGATTGTTTTCAATGTTATGAAATGGAGCAGTGATTATTCCAGAAATATGTTCTTTAATTCATTGTTCAGGTTGCTAGCTTAATGTTCCCATGACCTTTGGTAGCATTGTTATGAAGTTAGTGTTGGGGTATTTCTTCTAACCTGACGCGATATGAAGAGCGACAAAAAAAAACTACGCGATGAAATCATGATATTTATTAGAAATCTTTTCAAATGTCACTAACATATACATCATATGTATGAGAAATAAAATGGTTATATTATCGCTGTACATTACGACGAATATGTATTATAATGAATATCAAGTAACTTTTTTCTTCAATAAATAATGTCTAGTAACATAACTTGTTATACAATATAACATTTGCTCTTAAATATTTAAATGGTAATAAATTAGAACGTGTTTAAAACACGGTTAACGATTACCGATGCATTTTTTTAATAACATTATAAATGTCACTGGAAAAATTTAAACAATTTATTCATATTTTTTACAGCGGTAAAAAACCTTCAAAATTGAATAAAGGTTAAAAGAACACCTACAAAAGACCAATACATATAGTTACGGAAAGATTGATAATTTAACCAAACAAATCATAAAATATATAAATCTCAATATAAAACAATCGTTGCACGAAAATTATTAAATACCATATTTTACAATATTTACGCTAAAAATGCAAAATAAAACTAATTAAAAAAATATTTTTTTTATAAGGATAGCGTATGAATATATTTTTAATAAAAAAGGTTAATATTTTATTAAATATAATTGTATTGTCTTTAAGACGCTAATACTAAAAAATACAATAACCATAAATTGTTTAAATTCAAAAAGTACATACTTAAAAATTCTTTATAATCACGAAAAAATCTTTTAGAATTAAAGATATAGAAATAAATTGAATATATATATATATATATATATATATATATATATATATATATACATACATATATATGTGTGTGTGTGTCAAGCGTAACCATTATTACAATGATTGTTTAATCTCATGAGTGTTAGTAGTGTAACATAATATTTCAGTTCGTCATCGTAATCTGATATATATATAATACAATATAATATATTGCATTCTAATCAATTACAAGTAGCACGTCATGAATAAAAAATATAAATATTATCAAATTATATAAAACGACTCGAAAGTCTTTCCATCCAGACCGTATTTTTTATATATTAATTAAACACAAGTTGAATATTTTTATAAAATGTTTTTTTATTAAAAGATAAAAGGAATTTTTATTAATATTTTATTAAAATTTCCTAGTAGTAAAGGTTAGATTTCCGTAAAGGAAAAAAATAATATATATATATATATATATATATATATATATATATATATATATATATATATATATATGTTTGCGTGTGCAATAATGGCATGTATGGGAATCGTCATGTCTCACTACCAAACCGATAAGATTTCAAACTCATAGAAACTTTTCAGTATTTAATAAATCTGTCACCAATTTTCAAAAACGTCGTATGCACATTAATACCCATAAAAATAAACACATTAACACATATAAAAAATAATTGGAAAAAGCAGTATTTATAATGAGCCATATTCAAGGTGACTTGTTAATTTTGATAATGACAATTAATAATGGATCATCAGATCGTAGAAAGGACGGATTCATCAAAAATAAAGTCTTTCAACATTTAATATGAGATTGGGAAAGTATCCAAATTTGGAAAGTATTATAGATACGGCATGAATTATCCAAAGTCAATTTACAGTAGGAAAGAAATATCTGTACTTCTCTCGTATTACGCTTTGAAAGAGTATCATTTTTAGACTATTTGGTAACAGGAAACGAAAAATTGATTATATATCATAACGTCAAAAGTAAAAGACAGTGGGCAGTTAAAGATAAGCAGTTATTTCTAACAGCAAAGATGTCTTTACCTCTTAAAATGATACTTTTATGTATTTCGTGTGATAAATACAGTGTAATTTATCATGGACTGTTAAAACTATTGATGCAGATGTTTACAATAAGACATAGTTCACAATTGGTGAAAATAAAAAAAATGTTGTTTCATCATGATAATGCTAAACCGCATATGACCTAAAATGTGAAAATTGACTTTTCATTTTTTTGGATCAAACCAGTCTTTCTAGTCAGTGAAGGAACATACATCATTGATTAAAATAATAAATTACAGTCAGTTCTCGAGTTACGACCACCTCGACTTACGACGAAAAAATTTCTTCGACGAAAAACTTGAGAAGAAAAAACAAACTGTCCAAACAAAATTGGATTTGTTTATAAAAACAAAAAGCGCTACTACTACACTCGTTAATAAATCTCAAAAAACAGCAATGAATATCAGTAGCTCAGCTGATAATCGACCATAAGCCAGAATAATGCTAATATATATACTTATTTATGAATGTAGTTATTTAATTAACCAACTAAAATAATAACAATTAAAAATTAAATATCAGAAATAAAAGCCATTATATTTTCTTATATAATATATACATATATGTCTATTATATTATATTATTTATTTTTGTATGAAATTCGACTTTTCGACCATTTCGACTTACGTTCAAAGTTGTGGAACCGAACCCCGTCGTAAGTCGAGAACTGACTGTATTTAAAAAAAACAAAAATGCGCACAAATTTTTAGACTAATAAATTTGCAGTTTTTAGTTAAAAGCTTTTACACGTAGAGTTGTAATTTCACCTAGGCATAATATGTTTTTTTTTAAATTTCACTATAAAATTTTAATTGATATTATTTTTTTTTGTTTTTGTCATCGAAAACGAGCAAGTATGCAAAATTTCAGCCGAATTGGATATCGAAAAGTGGTCGAAAAAAAATCGATTGCAAGATTTGCGCTAGAGAAACAAATAAACAGAACAAGTTAAATAAAAGCGTATAAAAATAATACGGTAACATCAGGCTCACATTGTTACCATAAACCTCAAAACGAGAGAGAGAGAAAGAGAACGAACCGTCTTTTTCCCGCCATCATCTCGAGACTGTCGGTATAAATTTTATGGAAAAGCATAGCATTTTTAGCGGACGGCCGAGATGACACGCTCGAAGATAACGTTAGTAATGAGGAGATGGTTTTTTGCGGGGTTGTCGTCGGTCTGTTGCCGGGCGACGGGTGGTGACCGTGTCCCAGACGAGCCCGGTCGACGCCTGCGCCTCCACAGCTGATCCGAAACACTCGTCACAACCCACCCACACCCCTACAAACACGGTGACGTCACTACTCATTCTCATTACACGCGTATCCCACCTTACAATTTATCGACACTAGCAAACGACTCCCGAGTATTTCAATGTCAATATATATTCAATAAAAAAAATCAATTACAAATCAAAAAAAATATCCCATATATAGTCGTGCTTAGCTCCAAACACCTGCACTTAAACTCACACTCTTCTCATTCAACAAGTTGGACATGTCATTCATTATAAATAAAAACCGTTTTAAAATTCCTATACTTTATAAATTATTATTTTTTGAAATTATAACATTGAAAAAGGATTAGATATAACAAATAATTTACAACAATACTATTTCAATAATTTTATAAATACAGTTGATACCTCAATTTACAAGCTGAATTCGTTTCAAAACAATGTTTGAATTTTCAAACCCAGTTCTCTACTATATATGGGGGGAGGAAATACAATATATATTTTATATGTGATAATGAAAACGCAGTTATAAATTAAAGTACAAAAAAGTTTACACCATATATTAAAAAATACAATTTTCAACAAAATATTAACTATTTAAAATTTTGACTGTAATATTATCTGCTATAAAAAGTAACGTTCATAAAATTAAAAATACCAAACTTGACAACAGTTTACATTGAAAATGCTATATACTTGAAAAAAAAACTAAACTCTCTTAAAAATGATTTATAAACGAATAGATATTTCTACCATTTCACGTAATATTTCCATTAAGTAAACTATGTTATTTGCGCTCGTCCAGCTTCATTTCCTTATTAGTTCATCTTGCAGTCGCAGTAAATTTCGTTTAAAGTTAACAAACTATTAGATTTACCGACAACGTTAAAATTACATAAAACTTTATTATTGAAAAAGAAAGCAATATAATAATAATATATGGATAACTTAAAAATGTTTCTAAAAATAATGAGAACAAATCATTAGATTAATATATTTGATAATGGCAATCGTACTATGGGTTATACAACAGTATAATGGGGGTCCTAATATTTATAGGAAATGTATATAATTAAAATCGATCACTCGTAACGAACATTCAGCAGAGCATTCAAAAATTGGTACACGCGATAGAAGGACAAAATCGTACACTTTCTACTGCACTATATAAATGATTCAAAATGAATACCAAATTTTGAATTTAAATAGAACGGCCAAGCAGTAAACTGTTAAAATAACTAATACTGTTTAACAATCGTTACTGTAGTAATTTTCAATTTAGACAAAATTAAATTGTTATTTACTCAATACGCTGCGACAATCATATAAAACAACTAAATGAATGAAAATTACGCACACATTCACAAAAAATATTATCACAAATAAACGTTAGAAAACTTATGTAAAATACATAAATTATATAAAAAGACGAAACTAAAATATAAATAAGAATGTATAAAAAACGAATAATTTTTAGTTCGAATATCGAATTAAATATTATATTAAAATTTGCACCAAATATACCATATAGGAAACCTATTTAGGAACGTATTAAAGTAAAATATTGTAAATAATTATATTTTATTTAAAAATAAAACTAATAAATCAATGCTTTTAGAAATGAAACAGAACATCCGAATTATGCGAAGTTGTCAAGTATTTTATTTGATTTTCATTATTTATATAACATGATTTTAAAACAGCAAGTGCTGTGAATAATAAAAAATAAAAAAAATGATTATTTTTACTGAATAATGGAAAAAATATAAAAAAAATAAAATAAAATTTAATATTTAGTCGTATGTTTGTTTCGGAAAAATATCTCAAAATTAAAATCTAACTTAATTATAAAAAAAATATAATACCCTAATATTACGCATCGTGCAAGTCAATTATATTTTCAGCAGCAGCACACAAAATTATAAATTATTTTTTATTCACTAATAACATTATACATGTTCGTAAAAAATAACGTGAATTTCTATTCATATTTTTGAAAAAAATAATTCTTCTGAAAATATGAAATACGTTACCGAATTTCTTAATAGATATCAATTTAAAATTATCACAAGATTTACGGAAGAAATTTTAAATTACATGCCATACTATTGTAGAATTCGTTATTGTACAATCAGTCAGTTAATAAAAAAATATATAAAATGAATATATATACAATTTAAAGGAATAAAACTAAGTTTATCAAACATATAAATTATTATTATTAATAAAATAATTTAAGAAGGAATTATATTCGATTATATCCACAGAATTCGTAGATTATTATGAATTATTTGTCAAAACGAGAATAAAAATCATACAAATTAATGGAATGTTGTTATGAAGTTAATAATTATTTATATCAATTATTACCTTGTGACCATGTGGGATCACGCCACATCTCGTGGTTAAATTGTAATGGTGGCAGGTGAGGTGGTGCAGTTTTTGTCTCGCCCCCCGTCTTATCCCATAGCTTCTTTGCTGCAGGAGCGATCTGCAATAGAAACAAAATGGCAAAAAGAAAAAATTAGAAAAATATTTACAAACTTATAGTACTTGAATTATATACACGTACAAACATATCGCCCACTCGATAAATACGTCATAAGAATAACGACAAATTCATTCACAAAAATACTATAGCAGTTTGGCAACATATCAATTCTTAACATCTCGTACTATTCCTAACATCGTAGAACGAATAATAGTCGTAGTGAGTACGCATAAATTTACCAAATATTTTTTTTTACATCTCCGAGTAACGCTATTACTTCCTTATATAAAACGTATTCTCATTCATAAAAAAAATCGAATAAATGAAAATAGAAATAAATACAGTGACGATTCATTAGTATAAAGTAATGGCAAAAATAATGTTAATAAAATTTGTCCGGTATTACGTGCCGTCACTGATAAGAAACTTCATAAATATATATAGAAAAAAATGTTTGTTTGATAAAGCTACTCCCGTTGAATAAATTAAGAGGCGACGCGCAGTCTGTCTCGCGCGAAATTTATTAAAACACATATTTTTAAGTAAGCGAAAAAAAAAACGCATTACGAAATAATTACAACAATTTTAAAAATTCTCAATACCAAATGAGTACAAATGATGAATTCAAAGATATTACATTTATTAATAGTCAAAACTATAAATCTTGAAGATTTATAGATTTTTCCATATACTATCTTAATATTTTGAAAAATTAATACAAAATAAAATCTTCTACATAAATAAATGAACTGCAATCTATAAAACTCAAAAACATATCAAAAAACATTTTAATTTCGAATGAATTCGATTCCAAAAAATTAAACATAATGTTATTTTACACGATTTCATAATACACTAAACATTTAATCCAAATTAAAATGATTAGAACCGCATTTTTATAAATAAATAATTGTTGCTGATTCCTTTATTTGTAATGGTTTTTGGATTATCTGGTCTTATCAGCCATACAAAAATACTTTCCAACTTGTATAACTAATACTTATTTAAGAACACATACTGTTTCATTAATTCTAAATATATATAGATCGTATTAAATTTAAAAAAAATCAAAATCTTACATTAAATTTTAAACATAATAAAAAAACTTTCTACTTTTTTCAACATTAAATAATTAAATTATCATCAATACATGCAAATTCGCATATATGTAAATTAAAAGAAATTCTCAAAGCACAATTAAATATTTCACAAATACTATAAAATCATATAAGAATAATCGTATTTCATAAAATTGTAATCAAAAACAAAATATTCTCTTCAAAACTGACACACTACAACAAACTTTACAAATATTGGTGTTTCAACATAAATGATACATTTAAAAAAAACGATATTAATAAATATTCCCCAGCAAAAATATTATTTAATTACATATACAACAGGAAATTAGTAGAAATATAAATATAATTAGTTGTAAAACGAAAACAAAATACATAAAATACACGTAAAAAAGGGGGTTGAAGAAGGTGGGAAAAAGCATTAAAGGGAACTATGAGTATAAGAGAAACTTAAGTTTGATTCAAGGTCGGAAACCACACTCTCAATTTCATTATGCGAGATACTTGCACCACCAGCACAACCGGTACTCGTATGCCCGATACGGCTTTAAAAATCAAAAGCTTCCCAATGTTTAAAATAATCGACATTTTACACAAATTAGAGAAATAAATGGCAAAACATTAAAATAATGGTTAATTGAAATTTGTCATTAATTATCAAAAAAAAAAAATTTTCATATTCATATAAATTTAACTGCAAATAATTATTAATAATAAGAAATGTCAACGGCCTCATCATCGGGCGGATTAACTTTAATAACAATATTAAATAATTGAAACAAGTCCAATATATGATTTGATACCCGAAATTTTAAATTATATATATATATATATATATATATATATATATATATATATATATATATATATATATATATATATATATATATATAGTGTATATATATATATACTGCCAAAAGTTAAGAATAGTCAAAGGTCAATTGGTAAATAAAACATTAATGATTACAAAAATGAAAAGAATGAATATATATCTAGGATGTTAGGATGTTTACAAAAAAAAATTTTAATTTAAAAACAACACTTTTAATATATAAATATCAAAAATTTTTAACTTCTTTTTTCACGCACATCATAATCATTATATTTTGAAATATAAACACTTAAAAATAATTTATAATTTAATAGCTGTTAAGTTAAATATTATCAAAGATAAATTTTGATAGTATATTAAGATCATATTTAGTCAAAAATAATAATGATATTTTGACAATATATATTTAAAAACTGAAAATTTACAATTTTCTTATTTTTTTACAATAATATTCAAGAATTCTTCGGTCGTCACTTCGGGTCACTGATCCAAATCAAAAACCTCAAAAACCAGTTCTTGAGCTCGAGATGAACACATGATGGGAGATCGAACCAGCCACAAAAGAGAATCACTCGTAAACCATAACATGTACACGAGTAAAGAACGAAAGTTAAGAAATATAAGCGCAGAAAATGATTGTATTTTTTTTTAAATTTAAATATTCTTCTTGATGCTACATAACAGGTGCTAGTTATATGTATTGCTCTATCACATAGAAGAAAAGAAAAAAATATGCACGAGTTTTCACTTATGTCGACCTTCAGCCCGATGCAGATTGTGCCCTCCGCTGAGCTTCCTGGAGCCGGCTGTGTTTTTTTCAATAATTTGTAAAACAACAGCAGGCCCCCGAAAGCTTCGCAAAGTGCATGATCGAAGAAACCGAACGACGATATAAGTGATGACTCTACTAAAAAACAAAAAGAAAAGCAAACAAAACAAAAATGACAATATAAATAAAAAAAAACAATAAAATTAATTAAAATAATATATATATCAATATACAAAAAAAGTGTTATCTTGTTAGTAAACAATTTTCACATATGATTCAAATACAAATTACTTATTACAAAATTTAATTTACTTTAAAAGATTTCAATCTTTTTTTAAACAAATGTTACAACACAAGTCTTTGCTAATCTTATCTAATATGCACATTCCAAAAATAATGTTGTGCTCTTAACGTTCTACGACAGTAAACACATTAACAAAAGCAAACGACACGAATACCGAATATTATTAATTTAACCTTAATGTTACAATGATTACGATTCTAAAACATAATGCAAATCGAAGACGACGTAACCGTTACGTTTTTATAACTATTAGAAACAAGTAGAACGAGTTAATTTGTATGTTTATATTAATACACAGTTTAAACGTACAAAAGTAATATAATACATTTAACGTCATATTATATATAAAAATATATATTTTTAAGTTATAATTTTTTAATTATTTTTTTTTCAAATCAATATTATTATTTTTTTATTTGCAACTGCGATAAATACACGCGCTTATCATTAGTTTTACACTAAAATATCAAAATTAGGAGTGATAAATGATATACTGAAAATAAAAGTGTGTAATAATATGTGTGTACGCAACTTACAATTGAACTTAAAAACAGTAATATAAAAATAAATTCAAAAATATTCGCACTTGACTGTAATACTGTTAAAAAAATAATATATTATATATATATAGAAATAGTTACGTAATCTAAATAGAATAATAAAGTGATGTCAACGATAACGTTAATTACACGATCATTACTGCCAATATCGAATAAATCAACGAAATATATAGAATACATACATTTTAAAGAGATTTACAGCTCATTATTAATTAATGGTTTAATCTTATCAAAACGACAACCGACATATTGATTTCATAATTACATGATTGTCAAACATTTTTAAGCAAAAACATACAAACATTCATAATGACAACTCTCAATTCAGAGAACAGAGTGCATGATGAGGGTGCATAGGTGAGTCGAGAGCCAGACAAATCGATATTGGGCAGACGGGGGGCACAAGAAGGGGTTTGAGTAACTTAAAACCACCGAACCACCCAAACACCAACCCTGGCGCACACACTAATCACTGTTGTTGTCTGACTTACAACACCGGTCACAATCGATCATTACTGTCAGAGAAGAAAAACTACATCAAATCAAAAGTATCAAGATGACAAACATAAACATAATAAATATAGAACCAAAGTCGTACTTCTTAAGTGGAAATATTGAATCAAAACAAACTAATATCTGAATATGCGTGTTATTTTTTATTATAAATATTTCTTTCATTCGAAGAAATAAAGTAATGCGGCGACGTAAAATCGTACAAAACGACTTCGAAGCAGACACATCATTAGAATAAGTATTGCTCGTGATTCATTGACCCCAGCGAGTCGAATCCGCAATCTAACAGGTGATGATCGCACGAATAACAAAACTATAATATAAATATGCGTGTCTAAATAATACACGTATATTTCAATGTTTTAAGAACCGACCCAAATATTTATTCGACACCCTATATTTTTAACACTATTAAAACATAATATAATTAAAAAAAAAACATATTTACAAAATATGAAAAAAAACAATACCATAAATTAATATTGATATTACAATAAAAAAATAATTATTTAAATTTATTCTAAATACAGATCGTGAAATCTAATAGTAATATCACTTCAGAAATTAAATGAATAAATGTTAAAATTCGTCATATTTAAGTAAAAGAACAAGTTATAGTTCTATTGAAAAGAAAAGAAAAAAATGTATAAATATATGCCAGGTGATATAGGAACCGGATATGGAAGTATAGAAAAGAATGTATATGAACCAATGATAGAAAGAAAAATAAGAAACATAATACGTGAATGACTGAAAAATTATGAGTATAAATCGTAAACATAAAATAAATGATTTAAAATATGAATATGTTATATTGTTCATAACATATACATTAAATTAAAAAATACAATTAATAAAATATTAAAACAACAAAAATACGAATAATTCTCACTTTTGCATCTAAATGCACTTTAAAAGGAAAACATTGTATATAAAATGTATGTTTGCTTTTATAATCCAATGTATTCCTTAAAACTTCCGAGTTTTACTATATTACACATTATTCGTATAATCTACAATTAACCTACATATAAAGCAATTAATTTGTATCAATTATAAGGAAACGACAACTTTGACTTTTATTTTATTATAAAACAAACTAAATTTGTACCTCGTTATATGTAAATCGTCAATCACAAATATAAATAAATAAACATAAAATATGATGTTAAAAATATACAAAATTAATTTATTAAGAAAATCAAAATGAAAAAACAATTTTTTGGAATTAAACAGGTAATGTAAATACGATGTACGAAATAATTATTTGTATGCACATACATATAGGAATCGTAATATTTGAAATATTAACAAACATGATAACAATGCGGTATATTTTCTGATCAGGACATTAAAAAACGTTCTACGCATCGTTGAACGTAGAGGTCCACAGTAACTCAAACGAGAGGGTGAATGACCAAGTCATACTTCAAGAAAAAAAAATAGCAAGCTGGTTTAGATAGTATCTACCATAATAATTTACTTGTCAAAGAAAAAAGTAATCGACTGAATTTCGATATAAATAATTTTTATCAACTAAAAATAATAATAAAAATAACAATAATTTAAAATGTTATAATTAAACAATACACAAACATAATCCACGTATATATTAATGTTTACCGGTTTGATAAAGTCAAAACGATTCAATCAATAGTTGGAGACATCGGTGCTTCCCCGAGAGGATCTTTGTACCGCCCGACAGTTAAACGTATCGAAAACCAAAACGAAATGCATCAGATTAGAGATGAAATCGCACACTTGCAATAACATCCCAAAATTTAATTAATTAAGTAAACCTCTTTTACATTAAATGGAGCGATACATATTTATTGTATTTCGTAAAATAATAACAAAAATATACGAAATTCAAATTATGAAATACTTTTAAAGAAAACCTACAACTGATAATACGCGCACAAAAAAAAATAATAATATTTTTAACGCATTAATATACAAACTATATTTCAGAAACCGTATAAAATATTATATAAAGAATACCGCAATCCGATGTAAAAATAATCATTGGAAAATTCGAAATCCAACCCTTTTTATAACGATAAACAATAACGGGACACGCGGATACAACGTGACCGACAATGTGACATTTTGTAACGGCGACATTCAATATTTCGAAGAAAAAATCCATACAAAATACAACCCAATTAAATCGTTTATATAAGAACAAAATTTTCAATAATAAGATCCGTTATTAAAAATAAATATTATATGTATATATAATGTATACGCGGTAGTTTGCGTTCATAACAATATTCATCAACGGAAAATAAAAGAGGAAGAAAACAATATAATCGAAAAATCGATTTAATCCCGAATAAAAGACCTATATCATCTAAATATATAGATATAGACAAAAATATAACTTTCATGAGTGTGGAAAATTTACATTAGTCACTGCCGGTGCTATCGGTATTAAACTACAAAAAAGAAAATACACACACACACACACACACACATACGTATGTGTGCGCGGCTAAAAGTTTAAAAGTCGAAAAAAATTGATTCGATTTCGGATACGTTTCTAAACGCACGGTACAATATCAATTTTACTATTGACATTGACTTCTAAAATACTATCCGCTCTAATCGACCGGTTGTTTTACGTTATTCTCGTATGTAACGAATTACATAATAAAATATTCGGTCGGTTTGTCAGCGTGCGGAATAAACGTCAACGGGCGCGACATTATTGCATTTCAAAAAAATCCGGCACATACACATATAATATCGAAGTATCGCATTAAAGCGACAAATATGAAGTCGAATCGCGAGTTCGATCGCAGACCGAACCTTCCCCCGACGAAAGTTTGACGGTTCGAGTCGCGCCGCGTTAAAAGCGAAAGAGAAGCGTCGCGGCGCAGAGGCGGGCCGAGGGTCGAGCGGGGGCGCGTAAACACGCCGCAACACGAGGCGAGGCGGCGGAGGCGGAGACGGGGACGGAGACGGGGCGCGAGAGAAACGCCGGGAGCGGAGGCTGCGAGACGGCGAAGACTAGTGGCGCGTTTACCATGTCCGGGGCGACATCGGCGGCGTCGGTCGCGAAGAAGAAGTCGCCGAGCGGTTTCATTCGAGCGGCGGTCGGCGGTCGGCGTCGGGCGTCGCCCGCGAATCTGATTCCATGCGCGCGCAACGCGCCACACCGACGCGAGGCTCCGGCGCGACCGCCGGCGCGGGACTGTCGCCGTTCGGATCCGACGCCGACCGCCGGCCGTCCGCCGCCCGTCGTCCGCGAACAAAGACGACCGCGACGACGGCGACCTCTCGCGGACGCGCACCCAAACTCGGCGACGACGCCGCGCCATCTACGGCTACGCTACGACGGCCGACGGTCTACGGATCTACGTATCTACGTAGCCGCGGAGCGCGACCTTCGTCGTCCCTTTCCCGCGGTCTCGGTCTTTTATCGCGAAGCTCGACAGACGCGTCGCGCGTCGCGTCGGCGACGGACGCGACGTTCGGCTCTCGCGCGTTTTTCGCCGACGATATTTCGTTATTTCTTCTCAAATCGAAGAGCCGCTCGGACAAAACCGTCGCTCCTCCCCCTTTCGGTCGTCGATTTCGCTTTTCGTTCGCCGCGTCGACCGACCTTGACCATCGCGGATGCGGAGACGCGCTTCCCGCTCTCCGCGCGAGATTCTCTCTAGCGCGCGCCTTTTTCCCGATCGACTCGAACAATCCGATAGAGTGAGAATCGTTCGACCGATAATGTAACTATGACGAAAATTAAAATACGTTCCTATTATATGTATATATATATATATATATATATGTAAATAGTCCACAATACACTCGAACGTACGTACAAAAACGTGTCGAAATTCGAAAAAAAATCGTATTTTCGATACTATTATAATGTGAAGAAAAAAACACAATATAGGAGCATTATATTTATCAAAAAAAAATTATTGCCGACTTTGAAATGTGAATTCGAGCGACGCACGAAAAATAATACTACTATCAAAACGAGCGTTAATTTATCGTTCGATTAGTTGTCGACGCGTTGTAAATTAAAAAAAATATTTTCCGATACGATTTCCTTTATAATTCGCGCGATTATCTATTTAAGTATGTATGCGAAATCGACTCGACTAAATTTGAAAAGAGAATCGATAAATAATTCGATAATTCTTAACTTATACCGAATTACTGAACTCTCAAAAAAAAGAAACGAACAATACGCAGTCGTAACGACTTAAAGTATAACAAAACACACACGCACGCACGCATTCACACACACACACACATATATATATATATATATATATATATATATATAAGAAATTTCAAGAAATGGTGAACAAATTCGTTATATATTTTTAAAAATCTATTCATTTTTAAATCAACAAGCTATTTGAAATAAGGAAAAGAAATAATTAGCTATACTAAATTAATAAAACGCTATCGTAAAACGTGTATATTCATTTTCGTTACATGGAAAATTGATAAAAAATAAATATGAATACAAAAATATTTTAAAAAATTGCAAATTTGAAAAGCAACTAATAAAAAATGTATAATATAATGTTGAAACAAAAAAAAAATATATATATATAGTGTATATATATATATATATATATATATATATATATATATATATATAGTATATATATATATATATATAGTATATATATATATATATATAGTATATATATATATATATATATATAGTATATATATATATATATAGTATATATATATATATATAGTATATATATATATATATAGTATATATATATATATATATATAGTATATATATATATATATAGTATATATATATATATATAGTATATATATATATATATATATATATAATGTTTAACCAAAAAATCGACTCGAGTAAACCTTATGTCGTTCGTTTGTATTATTACGAATGAAAAAATAATTAGATTTTAATCTAAAAATAAATCATAATTAAATCAATTTCAAATGTCAAAAAAAAAGAATTTAAGGAAAAAATATCATTTTTTAAGTAAGAAAGAATAAGTAATCTATTGAAAATAAATAATAAAGAATTATATTATTTGACTATATGCATCTTCATTCTTAATATAAAATCGATTCTACGAAATAATAAAAATTAAATTTTTATCTCCTAATAAAACTCCTAACTCCTTAAAAAAGCGAAAATAATTCTAAAAGTATTTTCGACATCAAAGTTTTTAAACAAAATTAATATAATTTCAATATTTATAGTTAATTTAAATAATTATTAATTTTAATAATTATTTAAAATAACTATAAAATTCAAATATCAAAAATCTGTCTTATTATAATATTTTTTTATACAAAAATGCTTATATATATATATATATATATATATATATATATATATATATATATATATATATATATATATATATCGTACAAAAAGAAAAAATATGAAAATCAGAAATATTTAAACTTCATATTTTAATTAAAATAGAAAGAAATTGAATCAGCATATATACACAACGTTATCTCAATTTACAAATTGTTCAAAGTTCGTAACTCAAGATGAAGTTTTCCACAATTAGAGAAGAAAAATTAAGTTTTTTTTTCATTCTTCTTTACAACACGTGGCCGCATAATACCATATACAGAAGAAATATTTAGAAAATTACAACAAAAATGTCACCATCCTAAAACTCTTACTTCAAAATTAAGCTAAAATCTAGAGATTGTAATAATTTGTCAAATTGTTATAAAATTAAAATACTATTAGAGTTATATTCTAATAATCATTAAATTTATAACATGTAATATTTAATAACTAGCACAAAGAATTAGCTTTAATATAAATAATTTAAATGTGCATAGTATATATGAGTCACTTTATTCTTAGCTAAAATCATTTTTAAAAAAATGATTTTAGCTAAGAATAAAAATGGTAATTAAAGCATTTAATTACCATTTTGCTTACAATACATTTGTAATTAACGTCGCTACAATCAATAACGAAACATAAACTATATTAGTATTGAAAATATTTTAATTTAAGGAAAATAAACAGAAAAAACAACTTACAGGACTGCGAATGCCACTGATATGATTGAGTCCAAGCTGATTTTGATTTTGTTGCAGAAACTGAGCAGGATTAGGTGCAGGCGCTAAAACACCAGGTTGACCGAGATACAATAGATGCTCTGTTCCTTTACTAACTCCATTAACTTGCTGTTGTTGCTGCTGTATTTGTTGATGCATATCATATAATCCTTGAGGGTGATGATGGCCTGGAAGTACAAGTCCAGGATGTGGAGGCAAAAGGCCAGATGATAAATGTCCAGCAGTCATCATCAACTGTTGATTTTGTTGTGATGCAACTGATTTAATTTGATTCATTTGATTGAGTTGGGCGGTAGGTGCAGTATTATTCATTGTTGGCGGAGGTGGATATTTCCATTTATCATGATTCTGAAAATAAAAGAAAATTCTTTCTAAATTTTTCATATAAACCAATAAACGAATTTGCATTTAAAATTCACATTTTGTTTATATTTAAAGATGATATATTTTTTGTAATAATGCTTTTACAAAAATCTTATACTTTTCCATGTTTCGATTATAACTTTTAAAGACAAATGTTATAATATTCAATTAATGGTACATATTTCTAAATTGGTACTTTTATTTTGCTTTGACACTTCAATTACTCAAATATTTTATAAAAACATTATAAAAATACAAAACTTAGTAAAAATCTACATCCTAAATTATCATAATGATAAGAAATAAAACAACATCTATGTTCCATTATTAACAACGTGGTAATTTAAAATGTCCATTTCTAATTTTCATATTGAATTGAGTAATATTCCTATGATCTATCAGTATATATAGTATACGAGATTTTATGCTCCATTCAACTGCAATAAAATAAAACAGCAATAATATAATTCTAATAATCAAATCCCTATCAACTCCAATAAATTATGTTACAATTAACATTTTTTGCGAATGATAATATTTCCTAACATTTTTTTTTTCATTTTAAATCTTTTTTTTTTTAATAATAAATATACTTAAATGTGTTTATAAACCTAAAAAATTCATTTAATTCCAACAATTAATTTATCAAAAACAAAGTTGGTTCTCAAAATAATCTTAATATTTATATTCAGCGTTTTCATAATATTATTGTTCTTATATACTAACTTTATCTTGCATTTCAAAAATAAATAACGACTAAAATATGTTTCATAATTAATGACTAGAATCATAACGTCAAAACTTTATTAAAGAAAACCATTTAAAAAACACTATATTATTTAAATTAAACGAATGATTTTTACCCTTACAAAGAATAACTAGTACATCTCATATAAATTCAGCCAAACTAAAAAAAATATTGAAATTAAATTTATATTTTAAAAGATACTGCTATACTAACTTTTTAAACATTAAACATAAGTCTTTAACTCAATTACTTACTATTTTGAAGAAGAAATAATAAAATATTTTTTAATGTTAGAGCGATAGAATTTAACGATTCTTACGTCTATAGCTGTGTCGTCACCGAGAGCCCATCGCTGCTGTTTAGGTGCGAATTGGGGAAATTCTGGATCTTGCGGTGTTCTTTGAAAGACGTAACCGACAGTGGCATCATCTTGCGATCTACCGGGAGCGGAAGCTCCTCGTGATCCACCGCCCGCTTCTCCCCCTTCACCGCTGCCCAACCACTTCATCAGGCTGTTTTCGGGTTGTATCATTCAACTTCGAGAACTTTTTAACCGCACGCAAAAATCGCCTTTCTGTACACTCGTCTATCTTATTATATTCGACAATAATCACAATACAAAATTTACATTTGTTCAAATTTCTGTACACTTAACACTAAGGTCCTGAAAAAAAAATGAAAACAGTTACTTTACGGATTCTTATGCGGACTCAAAATAAAATATACAAACAATATTTCACGCGAACATAAAATCGTTCATATCAGATAACGACAAATAGTATAACTCATTACCTATCCTTTAATAATGAAAAGCGAAAAGTCATATATTGAAAATAAATTGAGAAAATAGAAACGATTTAAGAAATCGTGATGATAAAACAAAGAGCTCGGAATACATATATTGTTTGACGCGTTCGTATGATAAATTTGCGGGACAACAAAACGGTCACGATATAATAAAACTAAATAATTCTTTTAAGACTTAAGTAATCAATATAATATAATAGCATATATTTTTTAAACAAAATTTTAAAAAAATAAGCGAACAAATAACCGCAAAATATCGGATCGTTAATGGAACATTTTAAATGGATCGCGACGACAGTCGGTATCTGAAAAACGTCATATACAATAAAACGCACAGATAGAAAATAAAAATAAGCGGAGGATTCGAATCGTGATACGCGTCGAACGATTACGGTTAGATATTTAATCGAATAAAATCGACGGAAGCACGTTTCATTACACGATCGTGAACCGGCGTCGCGTTTCGATATTAATTAGTTTAGAAAAAAGGAAGGCGAAAAGTTGGTCAAAATCGGAAACGTCAACACGCGATAAAGCTACGAAACTTATTATAAAAGCTAAATAATATATCGAATCCGAGAACATAATCGAGATGGGAAGAAACGACGTCGACGTCTCGAAAACGGGCCGAAGAATCGAAGAGCGTCACCCGGGGGTCGGTCGTTGTAGAAAAATGACGGGAAACGAGATGAGAAATCGTCAAAAAGCGAGGTTATGAATTATTAAACGCGCGACTAGAGCGCCTCCGAACGCGAAAAAGGGAAACGAAGGGCGACGTTTTTACCGACGGAAACAAAGCGCGCGACGCCGACGACTCACCGTAAAGGTTAGGCGACGACGGTTACGCGGAAGTGCTGCGAGACGACACCGGTCTATCGTCTACCGAGGGAGGGGCGGAGTCCGAGTCTACGAGGGGAGCGCGCCCCGCGACTCCGCCCTCGACTCCCGAAGGTTAGACCACAAAGCGAGACGGGGACGTCGGACGATAGAACGAGGCTGGGAATCGAATTCGATCCGAGCGGCGTCGGACAAAGGGGGCGAAGCCGTCGACCGGCGATAGCGAGTGGGTGCGCGCGACGCGATCGATTCGCCGCATAACCTATACGGGCTGCGGTAAGACGGAGCGCCGCGACGCCGATCCGACGGAGGGCCGATTCTCCGCTCGCCGGACGACGGGAGCGAGTCGGGGGCGCGCGGCGTCGGGGGCGTCGGCACTCACCGGCGGACGCGGCCAGGCGGCGCCCTGCGCCGGCCGAAACACCACCGACGACAACCATCGCCTTTCAAAACGCCGCACAAAGCGGCATACGCGCTCGCTACCCTCGTCACTCTTTACTCGTTTCGATTTATAATTCGATAGATCGACCGCTTTCAATATATACGGATATAAAAATAAACTATAAAATTTTAAATCGTTATTTCAGCGTTACATTTGTATTAAAATTTTCCAATGTATTTGAAGTCAAAATTTCAGTAAGCCTAAAAAATATTTTAAATATAGAAAAAAACGTTATTCACGTTGCCTAAAATGAAATTTATTTATATTTCCTAAGTTAAATTATTTTAAAATTGTATTATTTTTTTTTAATTGTATTCTTTCCTAATTCGAATAACGAATTAATCTATATCGCTCATCGTAATAAATTAATATACGAATTTCGGTACAGGAAAGCTTTATATATTTTTTTATCTATAAAATTTAGTCGCGAGAGCGGTGCCGTTAAGTTGGCAGCGCACCGCCATCTTGAGCTTTGCGCGTTGTCATAGTAACGACGCGCCCGCTCCGAGCGCGCCGTTTCTTGCGCGCGAATTACGATTCGATCGTCGATTTCGCAACCATATTCTTACGTTCGCCGGCTAAACGGACGATAGTTAATCAAGGTCTCGATAAATTTGAATAAAATACGAACTCATGTGTACCAACTAATTTATCTTCAAATTAATAATATCCAAATTCCAACTGCTTCGTTGCAATTTACAAACAAAACGTACATATGAATATATTAGTCATTATAAAAGGGCAAATTTTCGTAAATCCTAGAATACACACATAAATCTTAAAATTTATTACAAGCCCTCTATATAACTATATATATATGTTTTAAAAAGCCCATAGATTAGAATAACGCAATTTTTAAATGATAAAATACAAACGTCAATATGAACTTTTTATTAAAATACATTCAACGTTTCAAGCGGTATAAAATATGTGTTATTCAAAAATTATCGACACTACCATAGTAAAATACAATAACGAATCACACGGATCACACTTGAAATAAATTTCAGGATTATATTCTCAGGATTTGCCAAAATTGTGTACTTTTACAGTAACATACATATATTACACACATATATATATATATAAAGGAACAACTTATTAACGAATCGTTTAAATTTAAAGCTAATGAAACAGGCACCTACGGTCGTTACCTTGTTCACATCACTGGCTTTATAGTTGTTTTATAAAAATTTCACAAAAAAACCAAACTTTACAGGACATACGTCGATCACCAGAAGACGGCGTCTCCTCTCGTAAGCACAAAGTGTCGCTTTTTTAACTTTAAAGAACTAGCACCATAAGTTATTGTTGTTTTTCTCGAATTCTGTTCGCGATAGCGCAAAACTATCGATCAGATTCACGTAAAATCTCTCAAAGTAACAATTCCGATAAACTTTGCTCCCTTGGTTTTTTTAAACACATGAAAACTGACAAATACACGCTATTTTATATGTAACCGTCATAGTTACAGATCATATTTATTTAATTACAATGCATAAAAAAAACGAACAGCTTATGTACATGATTTGTTATTATTCATTAAACAATTATCAAATTCTTTCTTATATAAAAAAGTAGTTTACACCCAATCAGATGCCCATCTTAGTTTTTAGATCATTTCACAATAGTTGCATACATAAAAAGTGATATATTATTTTTTTTTCACTGTACATTCGGATTCATCTGACCTAATTTGTATGTATATATGCAATTAATATGATGATGATCTAATACATAAATATGACAAGAAAAGATAAGAAAAATACCCCAAGAATCAACTCTCATAGAACAAAATTGTCAAGATCTGTAAAATATTTAATATTTATTAAGAGCTGATTTTAAATTTCATATATACTAATACTGTGAGTGCAACACATGATCAAATTCTATATCAAACATTATTAATACTAAAATCCTGCAATAGTATTTATAAAACCAGTTTAATTAAAAATTTGAAATGAAGCTCTCTACACAAAATACACGAATTATAAATAAAAAAAAATACTTATTTTTTGCAAAAGAGATTAAACCTTAACAAAAAATAGTAACCTTTAATTACGTAATTCAGAGTTGTGAGATATTTAGTTTTATGAGAGTTTAGTTCGAGAGTTTTTCCTAGAAGATATAACTGATTTCTCTTATAACATACATAATACATAAATACATTTTATATTATGATGAGTTTTATAAACTGCATACAATACAAAAATAAATCTGAAAGTAATAATCTGTACCGTTAACGTCTTTATATCCTTAAAAAAAGAAAAATAAATAAGTCAATAAAATTTTGTTTCTTAGAGGTGTTATTAAAAAATTTGTGTCATTCAATAGTAGAATCCTTTCAATTGTTACAAAAATATTCACATTTCTTTTAATTCATATCACTGTTTGAATTAAAACATCTTTTAAAAAATTATCATCAAACTTTATATCGTATAAAAGGAAAAGTAAATTGAAATTTCTCCCATGACATTTTATGTTATATATTTCGTATAATGAAAAATCTACAGTATATAAAATCAATGTTTTCAGACTACGTAATCAATAGCTGTTAGTCGTATATCAATAAAAAATCTGAGCAATATCAATTATAGTATTTTTGACAATGTACCACATATTTTATATAATAAAGAATAAATGTTATAAGAATTCAAGGTAATCTTTTAACACCTTCATTTCTAAATTTATTAGTATGTGAATATATATTTTCCACTCATAGTAGCATGTTGTAAATATAAATATACAAAATATTTTCATTCTAAAATATTTTTTCCACAAAAAAAAAATAATGACTTGAGTTGTTTTCTTATTAGACGTAATAATAATTACAGTTGAATGATAGTAAAGAAAATACCTTGAATTCAAAACATTATATTTCCACATTAAAATAAAATATAATTAAAACAGAGAATTTTTTTATAAAAAAAATACAAATATGTGCAATTTTCTGTATACAAGTCGCTATAAATAGAAAAATTTATTATCACATTAAACATAGCATATATGGCCATCTCAAAAAATATCGTTCCCTAGCAAGTGATAAAATCAACATAAGATTATTCAAATAGAAAAAAAAAAGAATCTATATAGATGACAAAAATATAACGTTTTCACAAAAATTCTTAAAATTTCAACATATTCATATATATACAACTACATCAGGGTAAATTTAGTAATAAAAAAATGAATATCACATGCAACGAAAAAAAAAGAAATTCAACGACAAATTTATATTAAATAGCAATAAAAAAAGATTACTGTCTTTCTTCGATTAATAAAAATATGTCAAAAACATGAAATCTTCATTAATTTGAAAAGGATAACATTAGAAAATAAATACGTAGAAACCAATTAAAATTGATATATTCAAACGAACAGAAATGAGAATGCTTATAATTTCCAAAATAATAGAAAAATACAATTAATTGACATATTGAGCTAATATTTACATTATGTATGTATGTAAACACATTGCACACCATTTTTTTATACATACATTTAACTACAATGTGGAAATGAGAGTTTTTACAAGAATAATTTTAAAAATAGTATTATTATTGATATGTAACAAAATTTTCTATATGTATTTTATCATTAAACATATATCTTAAATGTACATATATATGGCTCAACACATAATAAGTAACAATTAAATAAATATAAATTTACAAATATAACACTGCATACAAGATACTGGTTCTAAACATTATATTAAAATAGAATATGTAAAATGCAAAAAAAAAAAATACGATTGAGAATATTCTTATTGTCGTAATAACATATTACTTATAAACGTCTACCGATATCGTTTATGTGTTGTTTTTTTTTTATTAGTGTTTTGACTAGTAACTGAGGTAACAGCATTTAGTTGAAAGCAACTAAAGTGTTCAAAGTATAAAAATAGATGACCAAAATATCTTTTTAATAATTATTAGAAATATAATGCAATTGTAATATGTATATTATAACCAGTAACTTGATATGAATGTACAAATAAATATGAATGGGAAACAAAAAGAAAACGAAACAAATTTCATTCATAATAATTAGTATAAAATGGAAACAATTACACTATTTAAAATCAGGATCAAACAAATCCCTAAAACTCTCATCATTGTCTAAGGCAAACATATAATCATATTCAGATAATGGAGGTTCTAGTTTCAAGAATGGCTCCAAACTTTCTGATGTAGATAAATCTGCAACACAACAAAAATAAAATATTATACATAATATTCTACAACCATTGTGTTTCGATACAAAATCAGAAATAATAAATATAATATATATTTTCTTTTTAACAAGTGCTTAAATTTGATATTTTTCATACAAACCTTTCAAAATATCTTTCATACAACCTTCGAGATATAAATTCAATCTATACAAGTGCAAGAAGATTAGAAATGTTAAGACAATCCATGCGCAAAACCGTATTAATTATGGAACAAGCTTGTTTATATTTTAAATTCTGATGAATCATTAAACATTAGGCAATTATGAAGAGAAGCAATGAAGATGAATAAATGAGCTGAATCCCATGGTGCTACATTTAAATAGATCCCAAGAATCATGCAGCCCCTCACAAGATCCAGCTCAAACACCCATCTCAGAAAATGTTCAGGCACAATTGTTATATAAAGCCTAAAGCCCTCAAGCAAATAAGCTTATGTTATTCAATTTGTAAGATAAAAAGGGGAAATAAACAAATTATATATATATATATATATATATATATATATATATATATATATATATATATATATAATTGGCTAAATTGTTCACATCACGACTTATTGCAATAAGTAACATTTTTAAAATTATTTTTTTATTAGTGTTAGTATTAAAAACTACATTTAACAATAATGAAAATAATTATATTAATTAATGAGATTTACAGAATCAAGACAATTGTATTTTTCATATATTTTATATATTATTTATTAGTGATCCTCAATAGATATTTCAGAAAAAAGAGAATAAAAACTATAAATTAGTTTTTGAAATAATAAAATATCCACTAAAAGCTACAATTATCTTATATAATTTATGATATTAACTTCTTTATTGTAACATTTTTTTTTAAATGAACAAAATAGATTAAAATTAACGATGTTCTAGAACTTGTAATTGGGAACCAATATACATTTTTATGCAAATATAAATTGATAACATAATTATTTATTTTTAATTAAAATGTCGTTAAATATTAATTTAATAATTCCTATGTTATGACTTATAATCAAAGTAAGAAAATATTTAAACATGCTGTCAAAACTGTAACTAAAACTTTTGAATACTGATAGTCTCTGATTATATATATTTATATGTATATAATTAGTATTAAATTTAGACATATGCAATGTATGATGCACTATAAATGTACTCATAATAATGTTATCATTGTTATTATCGTTACATATTTATTAAAGTTAATTTACTACAATTATGCCGTTGATTCACATTTCTTTTACTTACCACCCATATTTACGTACTATTTAAAATAAATTTTGCTAAACATTTAATCTCCAATGACGACAGCAATGTCCTCCTAGCTAGAACTCTGACTGTGATGTGAATTAGTAACACAAGTCACAGAAAAAGTTCTAGATAGGCTGACACAAATTTCTCCTTTTTGATAAAAAAAAAAAGTAAAAAAAAGTACGTATTAAAGGCATAAAATACTTTCTATAACATCCTTGAATCATAATACGCCCATATATTTTTAATCCCATCACTAGGTTTCGCATAAATTTAGAACGATAAAATTAAAAATAAATTACCTGGCATGTTCTGATCTTCTGTCTGGAATTGGAAACAATCTTCTCCAAAATCATCACTATTACTAATAAGAGCATTCTTAAATCTGTTATATCCCGACATACCCGATGGAGATAGTACTGAAGATTTCTTTTCAGTCTTAATCTCTATATTTAAAGTAGATGACGATGTAGCAGTCTCATGTTGCACAGGCAAAGTGGAATTCTTATTATCACTACTACTAGAATTACTGGTATTGCTTGTACTAGGTTGGTCGATAAGAATTTCTGTGAGATTTCGTTGTGCTTTACCCATTACGACAGTTCTATTGAGTGCATTTAATAGTTTTGGACTTACAATATTAGGTGAACATAAGGGAGTGATAGGTTTGGAATTTAAAGAACTACTTTGTATCTCATCAAAAGTTTTAGATAAAAATTTGTCATCTATTATAGGAGTGTTAAGAACAGGCGTTAATGGGGGAGAATCTAATTTAGGACAAAGATACACTTCTATTTCACCAGAATCAGTCGTTAACCGAATAGAATAATTCTTATCATTTGGATGATGAGCCTATAAACGATATAATAGATTAATTTCTTTAACATCTACATAATACCAAAACATAATACTATCAAATAAACTTGCAGCTATTTCTGTTGTGGGAGGCGCTCTGATTGGTATCACTGTTTGGTCTTTTAATTCTGATAGACCTTTAAGGTCAGCATAAGTTATATAAGCGTATTGTACATCATCTGGAAACTTTGATAAATCGTAATCAGCTTTAGCGATAGCATCATCAAGTTGGTTTTCTTTGGCTGCTAATAATCGAATTTGTCGAGCGAGCTCCTTTTTCTCTTCAACTTTACTATTATCTATATAAAAAAATGACACATTATATATATATATATATATATATATATATATATATATATATATATATATATATATATATAAGACAAAGAATATGATAAAAATAGTAAAGAAAACCTTAATATTCATAAGTAATTCTTATTAATGTGAAAATTTTGGATATAAAATAAATTATAGCATAAGTAGATAGAAAAAAATTACCAAACTTCCATTGAATATTATTCTTCGATTTTTTTTCCAAAATACCAATGCCTTCTAAAACATTCGTTATATCATATATTCTTCTTTTTTGTACTTCTAATTTTGTGGACGCAGTGTTAAGATTAATAACACCATTTGGAGATGTTTGTAACAAATGAACGAATTTTTTTGTAAGTAAACTGAGTGAAGTGTCGTATCGACTATAGGAAAACAAAAAAATATTTTAGCTGTGAAAATTAAATAAAATATAAACTTTTATTTTACCTATTTCTCTCAGAAAACCTCTTTATATTATTTGTATTTCGCCAATTATTACTTTGCCCCTTAGCATTTCTTTTGGATTTTGGAGTCTTGAAATCGGCTTTAAATGGAACTAAAGGGAGAGAAGGCTTATCATCTACTTCACTGTCTTCATTCAAATTCAAACGTCGCTTTACTGCCTATAAAATAAAATACAATTTTATAAAACAAAATTCACAAAATAAGAAAAACTTTAATATTGAAATAATTGTTTAAAAAATATTAAATATGTTAACTTATAAAGTTTTGGATGATTAGCAAATAAAAAGTTTGATTAATAATTATATTTAATATACAACTAATGTACATACGATACTACATAAAAATGTGTCGTTATACGCGATTCTCAACTCGTAAGTTATAAAATATCATCCTAACATCCTCTACTTAGGGGATCAACCCTCAGCTGCTATAGTAAAAACACAAAAGTACCATGGTTGATTCCTTACCGTTATATAATAATAATAATAATAATAATGACAAAAAATAGCTAAATTGGGTAACGTCTTCCTCATTCCAAAAAATAGTATAATCAACTATTAACGTATTTTTTTGTCTTATCACAAAACACCTGGCTAATTAATATTATAAGCTAAAAATATTTTTTCATTCTATACCGAATGAAAATAAAAAGTAAAGTGGTTAAAAATTTATTTTTTTTTTTAACAAAAAAGTGTTTAAACATAATATAAAATCTCAAACACAAACTAAGATATAAGGAATAAATAGGAAAATGCCAATAAATTAATTGTATAAGAATCGAAACTTATTGAAAAATTAAGCATTTTTCTCATATTCTATATTTGAATATATTTATATCAAACATAAATGGAAATGACATAGTTTTGAGAAAATAATAAAACGCGAAAGGGTTAATAACAATTTAAAATATGCGTCTTGTGAATGAGACTTATAATATGTATGCACATATAAACTTCAATATATATATAAAAAAAGAAGAAAAAGCGCGCGTATACGCACGTGTATGTGTATATGTGTGTGTACGTGCGCACGTGTGTATATGAAGGGACAATACGCGCGAAGTTCAAGAACGCGTCTGACGCGCATAACGGAAAACAGGGGTAGGAAGCCGTTAAGGGTTGTCCATCGATCTGCCGTTTTCCCTTTCTAAACACATTGGCAATGCAATGCGATGATTTTTATCGCAATTTCAAAAATCCTATACATTTTCGCAATTGGCTCGGATTTTTCTTTTTTAATATTCGAATATTTCAATATTAAAATAAATAAAAATGGAACATTAATATTAAAAAAAAAAATGGTAAATTGGTATCCCTTAACGCGCTTTGAGAAACATTAACGTAAAATATTTTTTTTCCTTATTTGCAAAAGATAAACATATTATAAAATAAAACCATTTCTAGAATAGAACACAAAGTGAAGTAAAAATTAAGTAACTTTTTTGCTCTGGAAAAAAATTGAATATATTTAAAGTTAAATTTGCCAAATTAATTATTGAATTTATTGACGAAAGTTCTCAAAAGATTCAAAAGAAATACGCTGTTCAATGAAAAAAATATCATACTCGCAAAAAACATACATTTTCAATATTATATGACAAATCTATATTTTTTCACATTAACCTCATAAATTCTTTTAAAAATCAATTTAAAATTATCGTTTACTATAAAATATATAGGCAAAAAGTCAAATGAAATTATAAAAAATGGTTTGCAAAGATAAATTCATATTCTAGTAAATATTAATATTAAAAAAAAAAACAAACTTTTCATAAAATAATTTATAATAATAACTCATAAAAAAATGTTTATACCATATTAAAAGCTACAAATATCATACAGAATAGCGTCAGAATAATAATTGATTATATAAAATTTAAAAATTTTCAAATTAAAGAAATATAAAAATAATTGGATTTTTATAAAGAAATAAATATATTAAAAAAAAATAATAATAATGCGCAATGTGACAACCCTGATTGGGGTCAGTGGCCACATTGGGGTACAGCCTACCCCAAGCGTTGTTGAAAACGAATTGCGTGCGAGCTATTATTCCACCAAACAGAACATCGTTGTCGTCTTGTAAAGGATAACTTTTGTTTAAAAAAAATATTTAGCAAGAAACGTTAGGAATCAATAAAAAAAAATCTTCAAAGGATTTATTTTAAATTATATACTAAATTAAATTACTAAAAACTGGAATAATATTAAATGTACAGTAAAATTTTATTCAAATTCGAATTATATTCATGGTTGTGAAATGTTAATGTTTATTTACTGCGCGATAACAACCACATGTTGCTTTTCAATGTTTGATGTAATTGGACGCCCACTTTAAAATTTTTGGATAGTTCAAGACTTATAAAATTGAAGAATTTTTTTTATGTGATCCACTAATATTTTAAAAATTATAAATCGTATTTAAAAGAAATTTTTAGCAAATGTAAAAATTAAATATATAATTTAAAAAATAATAGTAATTTCCTAATATTAAAAAAAAACAACCATTACACGAACCATGATACTATTGATCTTTTCATTAAACATATTAATATATATATATATATATATATATATATATATATATATATATATATATATATACACATCAGTAATATTCATTATTATCTTTTAATCCAACATTAACAAAATCTACCAAAGAGGCATCTTGAAATTTGCAAAAATTAAGACTCAAATCAAATTAATTATAACTCAAAAAATATTACCACAAAACGTAATATACAATAATAAATAACTTACTTCTGACGTTTTAGGAGGTACCAACGGTTCTCCGTTTATAATTTGATGCTTTGGAGTGACTCCATATTCATGGTCGACGAGATGATATCCGACAGTACGGGTGGGACTATCTTCGTCAGTTTCGCATGACGTATTCGTATGTGATTTCCTATAGAAGTCTGGTGATGAAACCACATTTCTGCATCCTATATTAGTAGCCGTAGCCACCTGTTTGGCTACAGTACAATCCGAACGTTCAATGTCCACAGGAGCCGATCTCTTTATTCCCCGAGGCATATCTTAAAACAAAAATATTAAAATCAACACTATGCTACTAAAAAAGGTGATATATATATGCGCGCATATTTACCAGTATTTATCACTACCAGTGGGGGATGAAACTGGCAGCTGAATCACTTCAGTTACCTAAACTGGAACATTAGTAGATCAATCAAACGAAATCTTAGCTAACTCTGAACAATGTCTTTGATTTCTGTTGATTTTTACAAATGGGCTTATGCAAAAATCATACTGCAAAAAAAAAGCAACAAGAATAATTATTAAGAGAAAACATAGCGGAAGGTTTTATCGTAAGACATGTGGACGACAAGACGAGAGACAGGTGAACGTCCATTTACATTAATAGATGTCTAAAATCGCTTTACAAATACACACCTACCATGTGCCAGGACCGGCACATTTATGCAGGGTTGCCAACCTTCATACGTTACGAATGAATGTGCGATAATTATGATTTTTCCCTTGTCGATTTTGTTTTTCTACATATAAGCTTATAGCTAATTTTAAACATTTCTAAAATTAATATGAAAACCGTCAAAAAAAGAGATCGCGAGTGCGGCCCAATTGCAAACATGTATACGATGATAAATTACATATTTTTCCCCTAGAAAACGGAACGAGTTTACTATTAATTTAACTGAAGGAGCTTATTAACAATAATAAACGTTCCCACACCCGTAACGACTTTCCAGTTATGCAAAATCGTTTTCAAAATCTTTAAATTTTCTAAACCTTTAAAAAAATGTACGGAAATAGAACTAAAAAAAAAAACGTGTCGAAAACGTGCAATTCGAACGTTTAATATCCGTAAGAATGGAATTCATTATTTACGTTTAAAATAGACCACAATTCGAGGGGTTATAATCGGGATTGCGAATGTTCGAAAACGCATTCCGTTCGACTAGGACCTCTTAAAATACAAAAAAAAAAGTTACGACACCGCTTCTACAGAAAACGGAAAACCCGCGATAATAATCGCGTCAAAATAGCCACGAAACACGATGCAAAAGCGATTAAAAATCAAACGGTCGCCCGACTCGACGTCGCTTTCGGCGAACGCGGACTATTAACGGACGAAGATTTTTAGCAATTGTTAAGAAGCGAAGACGTTCACGATTCGAATCGAGTGCGAGTTTTAGCACGGAACGAACGAACTTTCGGATCAATGACGACGCGTTCGAGAGCAGCACTTCGCGCTAATGCAGGCGTTTTCCGCTCGAAACGTCCGCTTCCGACTCGGAAGCGATACGATCGATCTCGTTACGATTATAGAATAAATATCGACGGAGCGTAAAATTAGGCACGAGAAGCGAAATAGAACGGTCCGCAAACGGAGCTTCGGGTGCACGCGCGCATCCCGAATTCTCAATCGTGTCAAAAGCGCAAAAGATCACGGAAGTCGCTCGGGAGACCGGAGCGGGGACGGGGTGAGGGGGGCAGCGTCTCGCGGTCGAGATACGCGAGCGTGCGCCGAACCACTGCGAACCAACGCGACGCATCGAAAAGATGCTCTCCGAAAAGCGACTTCGCACCCGGAGGGGGGCGACGAAGCGTCGGGGGGCGAAGGCGCTTGCGACGAAACGTCAGCGCGACGACGACAGAGCGGCCGCGTCGAAACGGGCGCGCCGCCGCCGACCGGCATTTTCGCGCAATTTTGGCGCGGGCGTCGCGCGCTCTCTTTCTACCTGGGGTGTGCGCTTCGGGAGACGAAGAGGCGCGTTCGCGGCGACGGCCTAAACTCGCGGCACCGCCTGAACGCGCGCCGAGAGGACTCCGAGGGGCGCCGCCTCGACGATCGAGCGTGCGGGGCGTCCGGCCGCAGCGGCGGGCGTCCCGATCGCGGCGGTGGCGGCAACTGGCCGCGCATGCGCCCGAAGGACCGATCGCGTGCGCCCGCAGCGACACCTGCCGAACGCGCGCGCAAACCTCGGGGGAGGGGAAAGCGACGACGACGACGCGTCTCCCTCTCCCCCCGCCGAAACGCCCTCCCCGCTCGACTACGCGTCGCTTTCGAATCGACAACCACTTTCGCCTTCGTTGCCCGAAACTACCCGAACGCCCTCCCCATTCGCCGCCCTCGGCTCCCGTTTCAGGGTCGGCAGAGACGCGTTACGTTCGATTTCGTCGAATCTAATCATTGCCGCAAACGTATAAAAGCTCATAATATTTTCCCGTCGAAAGTTCGGCTCCGTTTCCCGTTCTTCGTAAACGATTTCTTCGCTTCGTAGATCCCGACCGCTTTTACCGGGATTTTTTCACGTCGCATATCATTTTACTCGTCGCTTTATCGTCTCTTAAAATACTTACCGTTTCTATATATAGCGCATATGCGCAACTTATTACGGCGGATCGTAACGAGAGCCGTTAAAATCGTTACCCGCAATACTTCCCTTTCGGACACCTTCCGTTCGAAATATATTAATAAAATAATTCGCATTAACTTTTTCTTCAAACTATTTCCATCTAGAATTGTGCTAAAAATTTGCGCTACAAAATATGAACCGACAACCCTGCGAAAAGCCACCCCTACTGACCGATTAATGAAGAACCCGATGAATGAAAATATTTCAATTTTACTCGATGCGAAAAACGCTTTCGTTTTTGTTAATAATTTCTTTCCATTACTCGTTTTCATCCGGAAAACGTCCTTAACAACGTCGTTTTATACATTTCAAAAAAAAAAAAAAACATTCATTTTCATATATGCCTAATTATTAATAATTTAACGAAAACACAACTAATATGACTTCATATCATATAAATTGAAAAAAATCTCAACAAATCCGTAAAAAGGTTTTAAACACAACAATTTCGCACACAGTGTCAGCCAAGTTATATATAATATTGATAATAAATGAACTTGTAGTGCATCATTAACAACGAAAGCTTATGGAAACCTTAATATGGAAAAAAAATATTAAAATCGAGAGATCCCAGACAATATAAAAGTATTTTTTGCTTTTCAACTTTTCTAAGATATGAAAAAAAAATCGAAATCCCACAAGGATATAAAGAAAAAATTCCGAGAAAAACAATACAATTTTGCTTCATTCGTATGTACTATATAATTACTAAATGATCGACTAAGAATGATTTTTGTTATTATTATAAAAAAAAAATTACCATTTAGCCTTTGATTATTATAAAAAAAATAAATCAAATTTTATTAACGTAAATAGGTTAAAAATATACAAACAAAATCAACATATATAAACCGTTATAATAAAATAACAAAAAAACAATCTACTTAACACTTTAAGTGTTAATATAAAATAAATTTAATCATGAAACAGTAAAAATACAAACTATTTTAATCTCATAAGAAATCCTAAATATCGAAAAATACATCATTATATAAAATGTGTATTAATTTAAAGAAAGTATTAAAAGTTTTCCAATATTTTAATATCCGGCCTATTTTTATCAACCCTTATCTCATAATATTAATATTTCTATTACAATAAAAAAACACTCGAAAACCTTCAAAAATAAAAAATAATAATTAGAAAGATAAATAGCTTACGATCTTTGCATGATTTATATAACGAAAATAAAGCAGGAATCCATGTTTTAAAAAAGAAAAACACATAATAAAATTTTCCAAATAAATTCACTGTAAAACATTAAATGGGAAATTAAGAATATAATAATAATACTAAAGAAATATAATTAAAAAATAATTTATTTATATATCGACGATAACGAAAACTTCAAACGGATTATTTTCAGTCTTTTCGACGATTTGCATCGCAGAATATGTAATGGCTTTCACTTCTGTGCCCTGAGGATGCTTACCAAGAGTGAACTCTTCACCGTAACATTTACACCTGATTCTGAAGTCGCTCGTGTCGAATTCGGTTATTTTTATTTTTTTACATATCAAAAACGGTTCAGCGGAAAACATAAACAGCAATTCGTCTAAAAATTTATAAAGAAGTCCTAACATATCGTCTGCCTCGGCTTGTATTTCGTAAGTTTGCTTTATTTCCACATAGGGCAATTCCGTCATATAACCGAACATCCCCATTCCGCATTGTTCGAAAGCCTCTTCAAGTGTATCACCCCAAGCATGAATCCTGCAAAAAGAAAATTGTAAAGCATTATTAATGAAAAAAATGTGAAAGTTACAAATTCAAACTAATTAACTTACTGAACATCAGCCGTATGATCCAAGTCTGAAAATATAATTACAAATATGGAATGAATAAGTAATATTTATTCAATTGAATATATGGTACATGTGTTAATGATATAACACTGTGATGAAAAAGTAAGGTGAATTTGTTTATAAAATGAAAATTCTTTATTTATTCTTCCAAATAAATTTCACCCCCTTTAAAGTAAACCACGTCGGATAAAACGCACTTTTGCCAACGCTTTTTCCAGTGCTCGAAAGAGTCGAAATAGTCTTTTTCCGGTACAGCCTTCGAGACCTTCTTCGATTCGGTTTTTACCTCGTCAATCGTGTCAAAACGACGTATCCGCATTAGCCTTTTGAGTTTGCCAGAATAGCCGGAAGTCACACGGAGTCAAATTAGGCGAATACGGCGGTTGCAGAATGATACGAGTCGAATATTTGACAAAAAAGTCACAAATAACCAATGCAGTATGACATGATGCATTATCGTGATGAAGGAACCAAGATTTGTAAAAACACATATAACTCGAAGATAATTAAATCTTTTGTCAAACAGACGCTTGGCAAATGTTATAGACAGTCCTATCAACCTAGGAAAAAAATACAATTTACCTACCTTCCTTATGCCCGGAAGTTTTAAATGACAATTTCATCTTACTTTTTGATCACAGTAGTATGTGTGTTTTTAATTGAAATATCCTCATAAAATATATAAATTGCAACTCGCATCATCTCAGCTACGAATATGGTCCGCGAAAAGAATATAGAAACATGAATGAAGATAAAAAAAGAGGTTTAAAACAATTTTTGAAGCAACTAATTAGATGACTCAATCCAAAATATAAAGTAATCCCTCGATTATCGCGGGTGTTACGTTCCAAGACTCCCCGCGATAGATGAAAATTCACGAAATTGGATTGCTAAAATTATTTAAGTGTTTATACACTATTTTAAGGCTTTATAAATCCTCCCCAATACTTTTACACTACATAAACCTTTCCCATTCCCTTAATATATTGATAGATATATATGGTATATTTAATATGTAATAAAATCGTTATGAAATATTAAATATATTTTCAATCGAAAGTTATTAATGAATTTTATCATATGTAAGACATATCTTGTCAACCAAAATATTATGAAGTTTTTTTAATACAATATGAGTAAGAATATCTATGAATCTGTATAGAAAAAAAGTTGGAAATTTCTGATATAATGTCATTAATACGAGTCGCGACATTCGAACAGCATATGGCTACGTATTTCGTAAATTTTCATTAATAGTCTCCCACGAAGATATTACATTATTTGCAAAATTGAGACTGTATAAAATACATATTTATAAAGATATATAAATGTGATGAAATCAAAAATAATGTAATTTTTTTTTAATATTACATTTTTATATCGTAAAATACTTCAAATCGTTTAAAATATCAACTAGGTCTTTTTTTTAAACTTCGAAATTGTAGGTTTAAACTGATATCCGCGATAATTTTGATAAAATAAATCCACTAGTTATATGATTAAGATGTGCATGTATTAAATATATTAAACGAAAAACATTTTCATTTCTGTTATACATATACGTACGAATATATAGATTGTGAGCCGAATTTAAAAAAAATTGTCTTTGTCCTTAATTTTTCACATTATTCGTGTCTCCATAAGGACTTTCAAATTCTCTAATTTATTTCCCGTAAACAATAAAAGAAAGAACAACAAAATATTTAATAACTAATGATAATGCCTCTTATATAACCTGACAAAACTTTGATTTCCGCACTTTAGTAGTAACATATACAATCTTTTATTTTAAATAAAATATAACCATTTAATTGTCGATTTTGAAGACTTTTATATATATTTTTTGAACGATCTAATTTGATTTAGACAATTTTTGAAGGATGAAAATAAAAATTTAACGCCGAAATTAAGTGTTACGCTATAACGAACAAAATGGATGAATCAAAAAATGTTATCGAAATTTTTAGAGAAAAAAAAACTAGAGATATTTCATTTAAAATTTAACTAACACAATTTCAATGTTTACATAAAATTAGATAAACATGTAATGTTTTCATCAAATAACGTTAAACAAAAATATATATTTTTTATGTATCATCAATAAGAAAAAAATATAATTCATACTTGAAGTTCAAAAAAGTACTCTAAAGGGTTTAAAAACATTAGTATCGACTGATTTACGTTAAAATTAAATTCCTAATATTTTTAAAAATTGTCTGGCGAGAATTGTAAAAATACATATTTTTGATAATTCTCCTATAAATATTAAAAAAATAAAATAAGTTGTATGTATATGTTAAATATATTGACATATTTGTAATAATTATTAATAAATACTTATAAACCGGAGATTCCCAAAGTGCGGGTCGCAAAAAAATGTAAAAACATAATAAAAACTATAACATTTTGCTCTAAATTTAATATTTAGCGAAACTTTTTCTAGTACTGCAGGTGGAAATCCGTTACCACCGTTTTTGTTATATTTTTTTTGAAATTTTTGCGTACAAAATAAACAAATAAATAACTTGAATTTTGATTTTTATTAAAAAATAAAATTTATTTTATAAATAAATGTTTTTTTATAAGATGGGTTGCGAAAATATTTTTTATTACGTACCGGGCTAAAAAAAAAATAAAAAACACTGTCATAAACTATATTTATGGACATTACAATGTTAACAAATTCGTCATAAAAGCTCCATAAAAAAAATCAATTTTGAAACGTTTGTATGAAATAAAATTAATTACTAATAGAATGCACATTATTTGTATTAAAATTATAAAGTATTTAAATGTAAACAAATGTTAATTTGAATTCATAAAATAAAATTTGATATAATAAATAAAATCGAAAAGGGAACGCGCATTCGAAGCGAACGTAGTGTACGAAGGTCGCCATGTTGACGTTTTACGCGCCAAAAGTCACATATGGTGGATTGACGCAATGTTTAGACCTGCATGATTCATATACTCCGCGTTGAGGTTATGTATGCGGCGTGCGGAAACTTACATTCGAATTTTACAGGCGGTATCCAAAGCTCCTCCCCGGACAAATATTCCTCTTCCATTATAAGAAAAGGCTAACGCGACTCGTTAGATAGAAAACTAACGAAAACAAACTCTCCGGCACTCCGCAAACGTCCAACTAATGTCGGTCACTACTGACTCACTCATACGATATTGGATTACGATTACAATAAATACGGACTTTTCTATTATAAATGTGATCGGTGTATTTAATTTTTAATTATATCGACGAGCTTATTAAATGTAATTTCGGGTATATATTTTTTTAACTAATTCACAAAGATAACCGAAATGAAAATATAAAACTGTTAAACTTTTATAGATTAATTTCTTTATGAATATTTAGTATGAAAGCATGATTGAATATATTTTTTTCTTTTGAATATCTGATTTTTAAATATATAGAATTACTTACTATTAATTTTAATGTAAATAGACTTAAGTCATGTTAATTTTTATAAATTTAAAAAGTAAGTAAGTTTATGTATTTTTTTTAATTATTCTTAAAATATAATATTTTTATTTTTACAATTTGTCATGAATGTAAAATATATTTTATACTTTATTTTTATTTTAACAGACAAAATTGATTAAAAAAGAAATTTGAAAAATTTGATAATTATATTTATAAATAATATTGAGAACTTATATTATGTTAATTTTAATTCTAAAAAATAATTAAATCTAATGGAATATTTTATTACATTTGCATATATATTTTTGGAAAATGGTAAAATATTTTATTGTTAGAACCAAAAGTTTGACATTTATTGAGACCTGTTTTTCTTCATTGTCGCTCCTGTCAATTTTTCTTTTATCTTAAAGAATCTCTATAAAAATCCAAAGTTTGTATATTTTCATGCAAATATTTTTTTTTTTTTTATTAATATTGTATATATAATTTTAAAACACTTTCATTACTGTATAAATGTATTTCGATAACTTTTTTAAATTCTAGCATGGATTCCATTACTGTACTTGAAAATCGACTTCAGCAGTTAGAAACCAAACTTGGATATTCACCGGAAGATCCACCAGATAAAACTGTAGTAGAGCAATTGTCTGCTGTAGATTCCGTACTCAACAGTGTTATAGCAGGGAAAGAGAAAATTGCAGATGTTAACAGGCGAATTGAAGAATTAAATAGTTATCTTGATCCTCAGTTCGTCAATCAAGTATTTATCTTCTCGTTCTTTTTCATATAATTATAACTTATTATATGCAAATACTGACATTCGTGCATTTGAAGATCAATGAGAATAAATTGAAAGGCAGTTATGTCATCACTAATGAGCCAGATATTCAATTCTACTGTCAAAATATGGAACTCTGCAAAGAGAAAATGCCTGTGCTTAATTCCGATGCTATTTCAAACATTCCACAATTGAATAAAGCTTTGGAAGAAATGAAAGCTGCAAACATCGAAAATAAAGAACAATCTGATCAGGTCTATTTTTTTAACGAATTAAAAATAAAATAAAATTATCAATAGTTTGATTCATTTTTTATTCTATTTTAGACCGAAAAATGTATACAACAAATGATGGAAACTTGTCATCAAGTATCTCTTTCGATTATGGAAAATCTTGTAGCTGTTAGTAAGAAAATTGATGCTCTTGAAAAAGCCAATTCAAAATAATTTCACACAATTTATTAATCTATAGTTTTATTTATGTTATAAAATATTTAAAATGCAATATGAACTAACATATTCAATTATTTAATCAATAATATCAACATATATTTTGCAATGTGCGCTTAATTTTAAAATATTTATTTAACGTGAAATGAATATATAATATATTCTATTTGAAACAAGATTGTTTTTGATTTGCAGCGATTTTATTCATTGTCATCTGACGCTTTTTCACTTGTCTTTCGTGTGTTCGTTTCATTTCTAAAATTTCTTTCATTTCCTCCTTATCTTCATCCTAAAAATAGTGTAATTTTTTATTTTAAATATTTCAATTTATTTTAACGTTTCTATAATTTTACCGATTGATGTAAACGCAAAACTAATGCGCGCCTTCCATCGGACATTGGCTGTGAATATGTTAAAAAATTTCTTAATCTTTCGGCTGGAGGTACTCCTCTTTCTACTACTAAAACGATTCTTGCCCATTGTCTTTGCCATTCATTACGAGTTTCCGCTATTTTTTGATAAGTATTTCCCATCATGGCAATCAACATGTTTACTAATAAAATCGCAACGATAACCATATAAATTACGAACAGTAACTAAAATATTTTGTATATAAATATTTGTTATTTATTTAAATTTCTTTTCTTTAATATATTATTGATTTTACTTTTGCTTCTATTTCATGATCCGTCCTTTCAAATGCAACATAATAATCTCCAAACGATGTCAATGACATGAGAAACATTGCCATTATACTTTCCATTGGACTTGGCATTGGATTTGAAATCGAATCGTCAACACCCTCGGGTGTATTTGGATTATCAAATGATAAAAATATTATATAATAAGCTTAAAACATATAATTAAAATTATATTTTATTTATCGTATGTTATATAGGACAGATACTATTGTTTACCTTGAGAAAATCCCATTACAAATACCAAATAAATACACACAAATCGTAAAAGATCTCCCATTACCATACGATATATCATTACTACGAAAGGTCCAACAGTTTTAAAACCTCTGGAATTGCAACATTGTATTATTATATGTACACACACACGCACACACACACACACACACATATATATATATATATATATAGATATATATATATATATATATAGATACATTATTTTCAGAAAATGACAGATTGTTTAAATTACCTACAATAGAATAGAAAATAAGGAGCAGTTGTTAACATGATTATCACGGCTATATGGTCTTCAACTTCATCCAAACATGCTAATCGCAGTGCAGGAAGTGTTAACATTAATATGCAAGAAAATAAAAACATGACTCTTGAAGGAGCAGTCATTAGATTTTCTATAAACATTTTATAACCGAGAAAACGAGCTTCTCTTAATGCTGCAATTATGTACAATATCGCGCCAAACCACAGTGTTATTTCTGCCGTTATTCTTATCTGTAAATCAATTATGTTTCGTTTGATTTTTGTTCTATATTTTCAATATAATAATTATGTTAAACCTTTGATTGATATGAATTTATTTGCATTAATCTGCATTCTTCAGTTAAATCATCCCACCATTCTTCAACTTCGTTATCAGTTGAGTTTTCCGTTTTCTTCGGTTCTATTAAATTAATTGATATAATTATAATATTTTTTCCATTTTTATTGAATATTTATCATTAAATTACCTTTAGGCAAATAGTCTTTTGAACCACCACTATTGCTTCTTATTCTCTGACACGGCGACGTGTAATTACTTGATGAAGCGTTTTTATTGTTAATTTCAGAACAGTTTTGTTTTAATTCATTACCACCTTCTTTGTAAGAACTGAATTTTTTCGTTTTATTAAAACTGTTGAGCCGCGAAACATTTCCATATGTAACAAATTCTGGTGAATGGATATTAGTGATGTTTATATCTGTAGTATTTAAAAAGCTGTCGTCGATTGGTATTTTTGTTTTATTGGGAAAGTTTTGAAAAATCGTATTATTCTGTGTAGTGTTAGAAGGGGGCGCAGAGCTTTTATCCGGTGGTCCAGGTCTCAGCGTGAAACAAACTAGAGATATTAGGAAATAAAATGAAAATAAAATAAATTGTCTGTAAAATCTTCGCTTAACGAATGCATTCCATTTGGTTTTTAATAAGTCTATCAACACACCGTCCATTAATTCAAGATGCTCATCCTTATCCTAAAATAAATATTTTAAATAATTTGTTTTGTCGTATTTCAATTTATTTTTCCAAAATATATTACGTACCCCAAAAACTACTAAATTTAATGCGGAATCTTTGTTAATATTTCCAGTTTCATTGTCAATGGTGTCGATTTGTGAAAGGGGATATGCCGCACATGTAATGCTTCCTATTTGCCAGTAAATTTCTCTTTCAATATTTAAAATGTGAAAAAACATTTCAACTCTTCCCAATTTTGATGCTAACGTCAACGGAGTCATATTCAATACGTTTTTTATTGCTAACGATGCTCCCATCTCATATGCCATGTCAAAAGTGGCCTGCGCAAAAATTATCACTAGTATTTAGTTTCTAACATTATTAAAAAAAAACAGCAATTAATTTCTAAATATTAAAAATATAATACCATTTTTTCATAAATAACCAACATGTGCAAAACTGTATTTCCATTGGTGTCTTGATTATCTGGATTTGCACCTCTGGCTAACATTAATCTGTAACATTCTTCCTGACCGAGACATGCTGCAAAACTCAACGGATATTCTCCCCAATATACATAACTGAAATTGTGATATTTTGTAAAACAAATATTTATTAAAATTTGATATTTTTTACGATTTACCCTTCATAATTAGTAATTGGCTGAACGTTAACCCATTCGTGATCTTGTGAATCGTTTCTAGACGCTTTTTGATCCTCCGGACACATAAAGTTTCCGAAGCATCTCTCGTGATAATTGGCACCGGCGTCCAATAAAAATTTAACCATCGACGGATCTTCGTTTACAATCGCCAAGTGTAAAACGCTTTCGCCTTTTTATAGTGAAATAAATTTAAAAATTGAATAATTATAAAATATTTGCATAGCATTTCTACGTACCATAATATTCATCGCACATGTATATATCGTTTATAAGTTTTGGATAAAATTTCAATAATCTTTTTCCCAAATCTGCATGTAATGATGTGGCATTAAGTAAACATAAGTGTAAAATGGTTTCCCCAACTGCCCCCCTTTCCTTTTACATAATATATATTTATAAAACTACTATTTAAGAAATATATTTTTATTTATATACAACATACTGACTTTAAGATCCCAACATACGTCTCGATATGCGCTTGGATTCCTTTCATATTCCTCCTGTGTCACATCCGGTAAATCCTTTTCAATATCGAAATCTTCATCTGGATTTTCCATATTTCTTAATACGGGCAACTGTTAAGCATTATATACTTAAAATAATTGAAAATCAATATTGTCATGAAAAAAAGCTATATATATATATATATATATATATATATATATATATATATATATATATATATATATATATATATATTACCAATTTATGTCTTCCCCTTTCTTTATTTCTCAGTAAAACTATTTGTGATATAGGAATATATCTACCTTTTCCTTTATTGTATAGATAAGGTTCGACTTTAGTTTTAATTGCGTGATCAATTTCTGCAAATTGTTTATTTTGTACTGCTCTTTTCATCATGTCGACTAGTAAACCTCCACCTGCACCGAAAAAAAGAAGAAATATTTATATTTTTCCATCAATTCAATACTCTATTTTTTTTTTTATAATGTACCTTTTAAATCCGCTAGCTTGTATACTTGACATGTTGTGGCTCCAGCTTGTTTTTTTACACCACTGGTGACATTGCTTTCCGTGTTTCCCATTTTTTTAAATCAGTTTTTGTATAAAATATCTTTTTATTTTTATTGAAATATGTGATAATTGATACAACTGTCAGAGGATATATTTATATTATTAGAATATTTTGAAATTATTGATCAAACATTGAACAAGTACAGGGTGGCCATTAAAAAAATTGATAATTCGTATACTATATTTTATTTCTTTTTATAAAATCTATAGCTGTAACATTCTGAAATACTCAGTGACATTTGCTGTATATTATTTCAATTTAATAAAAAGTAAGAACTATTTTCATATAAACAAATTTTAAACCATTAATAATTTTAAAAAATTATAATGTTAATCGTATTTTTAAAAAAACCTCTATGCAGTATTGATCTTTACATGTTAAAAAAAATATATTCACCTGCGTTAAATTTTTGTATCAGCTAGTCTTCCAGTATATCTACCTTCTATTTTGATAAGCCTATGTATATATATATTTGGCATGTATGAAAACATTTTATTTATTTAATTGATTGAATATTCTATTACAATCAACAATTATAATTTTTCAAAACTATTCTTTACAAAGGTAAAAAAAAAATAAATAAAAATTGTTTAAGAATGCGACATGTTTATATTTAGTTCATTCTAAATCAAATAATATAAAAACGCTTATAATATTTAATGACATCAACCTTTCTTTACATTTCCTTTTTTTGTTTATATTATACAAAATTACGTTTTCATACAAGAATAAGTTATACAAAATATATATATATATATATATATATATATATATATATATATATATTACGAAAATTGCTATTTTTCTAAACATATTAGTTTTTTTCTGAAAATGGAATGATTTAAAACAATGAAAACAACAAAAAAATGTTATTTTTTATTTGATTTACATTTAGTTTTTAATATACAGATTCCTTGATCATCGCGCAGATGATCAGATATACAAACGCACTGAGGTTGACATTCCCTTACTTCAGCGGTGCATATTAAAGGATCATAAATACTTGTACATTTTTCGTCTAAACATTGTTCCGGACAAGAATCATAAACTTCGTTTGGATTTGAACAAACTAATGGTGCTGATGAAACATAATGAAATCATTTAAAGATGTTATTATAAAATTAATATTATTCAATAGAAAGGAAACTATGATTGGGACTTACGACAGGTTTCAATGGGCACACATTCACCATCTGCATTTCTTCGATAATTAAACTTGCATTTACAGGCCGGTTTGCATTTTTCTGTATCAATTGCAGAACATTTAAATAATTTTCCAATCGCTTCACAAGTACGAGGTGGACAAGGATTATGACATAAATCTAATTCTTCATTTGGGTCACAATCTATAATTTTAGCATAATTCGTGCACATTATTATTTTTATTAAATTTTTCATAAATGTGTGTATGAATTACAAACCGCATTCAGTGGGTGAGACACATTCATTTTTGGAATTTCTATAAAATCCAGGTTTACAATCACATCCAGGATTGCATACAAGGAAATTACAAACAATGTTACGTCCTAAAGTTGCACATGTTTCACCACATGGCGATACACAACTGGAATATATTTCATTTTTTCCATTACATTGTTTGCTTTCTAAAAAATAAAACATATTTATAATTGTAATTCAATCCTGAATATATTAATAACTAATTAATATAAAATTAGACGAATGATTAAATATTTAAAATTCATTCTCATTGGAAAATTGGCAATAGAACTAATGACAATTCCATAAAAAAATAAAATATTATATTAAACCAAAAAAATACACTTACCACAATCCTTAGACAAAACGCAAACTCCTTCAGAATTCCTTAAATAGCCATCAGCACAAATGCAACCAGATATACATCTTGCTCTGCAAACATAAGATATTGTAGGATTCTTACAAGTGTTTTGACAACCGTTATTACCACATTCTGAATACACTTCGTTTAAGCCGCAATCTGTAAAAAATTAAAAGAAATATTTGTATATAAACGGAATTTTCAAATGAAAAATAAATTGTTGATATTAATTTCATATTTTGTTGATAATATTACAGTATAAAAATAATAGTAAATGGCCCTCAAATGTATGCATTAGAGCAGTGTTTCCCAACCTTTTTTAGGCCATGCCCCACCTTAACATTTCTAAAATTTTTATGCCCCCCTACATAATTTTTAACCTTCAAAAATTGTTTTGTTCGTGTCGAGTCCATTTTAAAATTGCCCCCCCTTAACTATCAAATTGCCCCCCTGTGGGGCGTAGGCCCCACGTTGGGAAACACTGCATTAGAGGGTTTGCCGACTATACAATGATAAATATTTGGTCAACATTTACCTGTTATATTGGAACCCAATACAAAACTAATCGATAAAATTAAAAAATATCCCACGACAGTCAACATTGCGAAAAACCTTCGTCGACTGACCTCTCTCTAATAGACAACTCGTACATATATTGTGATCAGTTGACAGAGCCGTAACACGGATATTATTTTTATTATTCGTTTAAATATTTAAAAAAAATAACATAATATCAAAAATTATATTATAATAAATTTCAGCATTAAATGAGGTTATGAAGATAAATAAAATAGAAGTATAATCCATAATTTCTGTTATAGTAATTACACTTATTACAAAATTCGTTGAGTTCCTTTTATTCCTCATCTTTAGAAATGCTAATTTCGATACCATTATTTACTTGTTGTTTTACTATTGTTTTAAGATCTTCTTGAGAAAGGTTTTCACCTCTTATAACTTGCAATAATTCATCAATATCCTACGCATTTATACTGGTTTTTTCTGATAAGCGTTTTTTTTAATCTATTCCAAGACTGAACGTTTATTTTTTTTAATAAAATGACCTCAAGATTGGAGGATTTTTTTAATACTTTTCTTCACAATTTTAAAATCTACTCAATCAATCTCAACGTATCTTCTTTTTAAACAAATGATTCTTCACTATGTCCCAATTTTTATCGAAAAAAAATTGGTCACCTTAATTATATTTTATTCAACTCTGTTTAATCAGCTAGCTTGACATTTTCATCATTAGTCGTCGAAATATTCATTGTAAGTAATAATTTTAAAATTTGAAATTATGCTTTGCTTTATCAACTATCATTTATAACCAATATAAAAACAGTTTTAGTAATGATATATTTTATAAAACGTTCCAATTACGGAACTGGTTATACTATTTTATTATTATGGGAAATACCATTGTACAAGACAATCGCGTAGTTGGGGATTACCCATGAAAGATTTTTTTTTTTTATTACCCTCTTGAAATATCTATATCCTTGGTCACATAGGTTCTCTTCAGCTGACTTAAAGTCTAGCCTATCCTTTCTGGAATACTATTCTTCAACAGCTGGCTGCTTCCTTCCAGAAGCATGTGTTAAATTAGTCTTGGTTTGAGTGTATTATCAGACACAGCACCATATCGAGGATGTAACAATAAATGTATGCGTTATATTAGAGGATACTATTGAGGACCAGATCTGGACCTACTCTTCTCCCAAAGGAACTATTTACTCACTTCGGAATTTTTTTTATGATGTCATTGACATCTATCGATTCTATAATGAACTTTTTCTAATATATATTATTGAATTATTATAATTACTGTTATTCATTTGTTTATTTTTAATTTGTAGAAAATAATAAATAAATTCAATTCACAAATTTCATTATTATATTTTATATATAAATATTTTTGTAAAAATTATCCAACTAGTTTTTTCTTAGAAATAAATAAAGAATATATAAAAAGAAATATTTTTTATTCGAAGAGAAGAATATATATATATATATATATATATATATATATATATATATATATATAAAATAATAAATTCACGTGTATATTTTTTTACAATTATATTAATCTAAGTATTTGTATAAAAATTTAAATGATATGTCCTTTATAGCGTGTTTTTTTTAAAGCTTAAATACATAATACTAAAATAGTAGTTGTTTAATAATTATTTACCTACTAATTGTATAAATATTAATTTAATATTTTCCTCATAAAAATAAGATATATGGCTTCGACTAGACTTAATAATGATGCGCCATAAAATAAACCCGCCAATCCTCCGATAGATACTGAAATATTTTCGAATTTTTTGTTATTCAATTGTGACCTTTAAAATTATATAAATTAAAACGTATACGAAGCAACTATGTGCCACATTTTTTTTTACCGACTAAATCTAAATTTGTTCTAACAATCATTCTTCTGTATCTAATGTTCGGTAAATGTGCCATAATTATATCGACACGTGAAAAATCATCATCGGTTCTGAAATTAACATGCAGTGATTAATTTAATTTCATTATTATTTTACGATAAAAAAAATATACTTTTTTTGTACTCGTATTTATTAAAATATATCCTTGATAATTGTACTTCTTCACATGATGGCACACAATGTTGACAATGTTTATTGATTTCTTCTAATTTTGTTTGAGACATATCTTCGGCTAAAATTAAATACAATCTATGATCGATTGATTTGAATATTGAATATTATTATATTGATAAATAACTTTAATCACCTACCGTATGAATTTAAACATGTTAATCCTGTGAAATTGCATGTAATATTTTTAACTAAAATTAAAAATATTATTGATTATTTAACAAAAAAAAAAACAATTCAATGTATGAAATGTAAGAATACTTGCATATTTTATCTCTCAAATGATAAACACATTGGCAATATTTAAACATTATTTCTGTTTCACATGTTACCATACAAGTGGAATAACTGTAAACCTTGGAAATAATTAAATCTATTAATAATCATTTGATTAAATATAAATATATAATTTATTCATCTTGTTTGAATTACCCGAAATGATTGTTCAAATTGACTATTTACTTTTTCACTAGGATAACGACATTTTCTAATGCTTAAACTGCTGTCTTTAACTTCAATATCGTTGGACATTTCTATTACCTGTATTAAAAATTAATATTGAAAATTAAATCTAAATTTTAAAGCGAAAAAGTTTAATAAAACGAAACTAATAGAAAATTTATTTAAATTTTATATTTGAAACAAGTTATTTTTGAATGAATACAGACTATTTATTACATAAATCTATTCAAAAGAAGAAATTGAGAAATTGATATTTATGATTAGGACTTATATTTAATTATTATTAGAAGTATTGGTTCGATTTAATCCAGTATAAAAAGGAGAAGTGTGAAACATAACACTGTGATTAAAAAGTAAATTAAATTTGTTTATAAAATGTAAATTCTTTATTTATTCATCTAAAACAATTTCATCCCCTTCAAAGTAAACCCCGTCCGATAAAACGCACTTTTGTCAATGCTTTTTTCAGTCCTTGAAACAGTCAGAATAGTCTTTTTCCGGTAGAGCCTTCAAAACCTTCTTCGATTCGGTTTTTATCTCCTCAATCGTGTTAAAACGACATCTTCGCATTGGTATTTTGAGTTTGTTGAATAGCCAGAAGTCGCACGGAGAGCCAAATCAAGTGAATACGGCGGTTGCGGAACGTTGCATTATCGTGATAAAGGAATCGAAAGTTGTAAAAACACGTGTAACTCAGAGATAATTAAACTTTTTGACAAACAGACGCTTGGCAAATATTTTAATGGGAATTTTAAATGACAATTTCACTTTACTTTTTGATATAATGTATTATGTATACCTGAAAATGAAATTCTATGTTCTCGGTGACGTCAAATCGCATATCCAAATCGGTTTTAATCCATGGTATATCGTCCACGCCATGGACAAATACCTAAAATAATATTTTATTTAATTTATAGTAATAATTAAATTTTATTATAAAATTCGTGTATTTACCAGTAATCTTTTATAGACTTGAAACGACATGTGACCCGGTCCCGTGGTACGATTGGAGTTAAAACGAGGCACTGTGCCCGACAGCCTACATATTTATAATATATTTTCATTGTATATAATGCGTAATTATCTAAATATTAATTTTGTAATCACCTGCTTTGCAAAGTATTGAACGAATAACACATACCATAATTTGAATCGACCGGTAAAAAAAAATTACAACAATCAAATTCTACTCCTAACCAACTGCAGGTGTGAATCAATTCAGAGCATGAAGCTCTCACCTTAAAAAATCACATAAAAATTATATCAACATCTTGATAATTCTATTTCTTTGTTTTATTGTGTAAATTTTAAGTATTAAAAAAACTAATACTAAATCGCTAAAATAAATAAATTCTTTTATAATTATAATATCGGTTAAAAATACTACTTTATATTATAAATAAATAGTGAAAAAGCAAGAAAAAAAAAACAAATAATTACTTTTTCATTCATCTCTCTAAAATCAATAGAACAGTTAATTGATTTACAATCACTTTTACATAGATTACAAGAAGTTTCACTGAAAAATACTTCGGCCAGACTTTTTTTGTGATCAAAGTCCACATTTTGCATATAATCAGCTAAATCAAAAATATATATTGTTTAACGTATGAAATAATGATTAGATAAATAAATCGAAAAAGTTTGTTTTTTTTACGATAATGCTTATTTAATTTTCGTAGAACTTGTAAATATTGATATTTTTCACAAATTGTAATTGATGGAAATGCTGTATTCCATAAAAGTCTATTGGTGTCCAATGTAAAACTGATGGTGTCTTGGCTTATACTCTTCAACGTTCCTTTTAATATGATAAAAAGTCCCCATCCACACATGAATAGTGCTGTTATCCAAAAAGCTCTGTATATAAATTTAAAATTATATTAATTTAGATAATATTGATCGAGAATAAAAAAGATAATATATATATATATATATATATATATATATATATATTCTTAATTTTGTAAACTTACCTGGAAATTAAATTATATTTGTTGTCACTTATATATCTCATGCCATGAATATTACTATTCACTCCAAAATATGTTAATCTAAATTTTGCTCGGGACAACATTTGATTAAACATTGTGAAGAATTTATTTTCAAATATTAAATCTAATCTGAAAAAAAAATAAAATCAGTACATTTTCATAAAATCATATCCATTTAGATCGATTGCTGATATATATTATACTAACAATATTAATACACTCAACAATTTTTGTATTTAATTCTTACGAATAAGTTGATGGAATTAATCATAAAATTTAAATAATTTATTTGTTTTTTTATATATTTTATTTTGAATATTTATCCGTGAAACAATATTAAAATATATATTATATCAATATTTCGACTTAAAATATATTAAATATATAACGGTATATCAAATCCTATTTAAAAAATAATATATTTGATGTTTGGATTTTAAACTGGATCTAGAATAAAAAATTAGCCTATATTTTTTTATTATTAAGGTACAATTGACAAGCGTCTGTTTGTCAAAAGATTTAATTATCTCCGAGTTACACGTGTTTTTACAACTCTTGGTTCCTTTATCATGATAATGTACCACGTCATACTGCATTGGTTCTTCGCGACTTTTTTGTCAAAAACTCGTCTCATATCGTTCCGTGACCATCATATTCGCCTGATTTGACTCCGCGCGACTTCTGGCTATTCGGTAATCTCAAAAGGCCAATGCGGAGATGCCGTTTTGACACGATTAAGGAGATAAAAACAGAATCGAAGAAGATCTTGAAGGCTATACCGGAAAAAGACTATTCCGACTGTTTCAAAGACTGAAAAAAACGTTGGCAAAAGTGCGTTTTATCGGACGAAGATTACTTTGTAGGAGATGTAATTGATTTGGTAGAATAAATAAAGAATTTACATTTTATTAACAAATTCATCTTACTTTTTGAATACAGTGTTATATATGAAATTTAAAAAAGTTTAAAACCATTGTTTTCCTTTCGTGTAAAAAAAATATTTGCATGACTATGTCGTCGATGCACTATTGAGTTTAATATATGATAATGGAAATATCTTGTTCACACTGCTAATTGTAGAAAATGTGTTATATAAAAGTGTATTTATAATCATTAATATTGTATAGCAATTTAGTATTAAATCGACTCACATAATTACAGAGTTTTGTAATTATAAATTCACACTTCATTATTTAGATTATTAAATAATACCATTTTTTAAGAGTAATTTAATGTTGCTTATGATTTACAAAAAAAAAAAACTTTATTTTTTTAGCATTGAAACATTAAGTATATGAATTCTAGTCGTACAATAAAGTTCATCATCTCAGTATTTTCAATCAAGATACTTATCATATGCTGACAAATCATTAAATGCGTTATCATTGCCGTCATCTATTGATTTGTATTACTATGCTTAGATATTACGTTTATTCTGTTCTTCTATATGATGCTGAATCATGGACACCCTAGATCCTAGAACTGAAAAATGTCGGGAAACCTTCGAGATGTGGTGACACCAAAAAATGCTAAGTATATCTTGGACCGTTAAAATAGTAAATAAAAAGGTTTTGGAGAAAATTAATAAAATTTCAGAAATATTAAAAACAATTAAATTGAAGGAAATGCCGTACCAATACTATTTTGACCACATTTTATAATTATGGCCACATTTAATTTTTCGAATAAAACTCTAAATATTTGTACGGCGACATCTGTTTAAATATTTGAAAAAAATATTTTAATTTTTGTTTTCAAAAGATGGCACTAACAATATTTACAACAGCATAATAATTTATTAATAATTTATTTCGTTATAAATTGTAAAATTATTTTTATAAATATTTTTACATTATATATATTCCTTATAAATATAAAAAGGTAAAATTAGTGTGATATCGAAAAAATAATAATTTATAAATTTTTAATTTCTATTTTCATCATTAATTAATTTTGATCGATGATCATTCTATATTAGAATATATTAAAAGTATTTTTTATGTAGATTATCGACAGCATAAAAATAATACACTTTGAGAACCAATGGAATAACCGTAATAGTAGTTTGGAAGTGGGTCAACCAATGGGAATACGACTCCTGGTCACGTGGTTTTGTTGTTATAAGTCAGCTGGCTTGGCCTGTGACATTTAACAGTCTATTTGTCAGCCATATTGTGCTTCTTAAATATTATACAATAGACATCAAATGATAAAATAATTATTTAAAATATTTTAACATTGTTTCTTTTTATTATGTCGTATTAAATCAGTGTTTCTCGATATTTTCTTGTATAACACTTTTTTTTTTTTTTTTGAAGGAAAAGGGAATGTTTATTTTTGAAGACTATAAGTTTTTCTACTTTTTTTTAATAATATTCAGTTATATTAAAATGATTGCAATAAAAAAGTCGTTTAAAGTAGCGGATTCTAAACTTTTTGCAACCACGCTATCTTAACTTTTCGTAATTCCTTGCTACTTCGCGGTTCATTTATCGCGGACTCGCTATTTTGCAGATTTTAAAAAACTGTTAATATAAAATATTTGTTGCGATATTTTCTTTTATTCGGGTTTTTAATAAGTTCCAATTTCAAATATTTAAAATTTAAAACATTTTTAGTGTATATATGAAAATTTAAAGTGAGGTGTTTTACAATAAATAAAACAAGTATAATACAACTACAGAACAGTTAGATAAAGGAAGAAGGTTTATAAAGGCTTAAAAAAATATTAAAATAAATATAACGTTACTATTTCTCGGATTTTTATTTATTGCGAATGGTTCTGGAACGTGACATCCGCAATAAACGATGGATTACTGCAATGTTTTGCAGTAATACTTTAATTATTTTACTGGCAAAGGTTACAATAAAAATATTCATTTTTTTTATCAACTGCAATGTATAAGTTTTTTGAAACATGAACACTATAATTGAACCATTCCTCACATTTTTATACATTTTATGATTTTGTAAGGTAAAATTCAAATATGTATAAATAACCAACAGAAAACCCACGAAATAGCGAAAATCCGAAAAGTATTCTATTCTATTAATATTTTTTAAATATATGTGATTGATAGGTGAGGGATTACTGTATACATTACGACAAGTTTTTTAAAATTTGATATTTTATAAACTGTGTAAAAGTGATATCGTGCAAAAAAGGTACCGTGTAAATAAAAGGATAGATGTAGTTCATAAATATTGAAAACGGTTAAATTTAGAAAAATGCAATACTTCAGCCACATCTTGAGTAATGATAAATACATGCTTCTCCAGATAATTTTGAAAGCAAAGATCAATAGGAAGACGTCTAAACTTGTGATCATTATCGTTGATTCTAACTGTTTATCAATAGAATTCTTTTGACATTTTCGTTAGTCGTGTAGATCACTATCCTTCTTAAGAAAACAAAAAGAAGAAAAATTTTGTAAGGTCTCTTTTTATGCGGATTATTTTTTATGCGAAATTCGGAATTTACTCAGAATTCGATTTACAATCAAATAAAATTGATTTCCACTGATATATACAATTGATTTATAAAATGTATTTTTTTAATTTATTCTTCCAAATCAATTTTATCCCCTTCAAAGTAATCCTCGTCCAATGAAACGCATTTTTGTCAATGCTTTTTCCAGTCTTCGAAACACTCGGAATAGTCTTTTAACCTTGAAGACCTTCTTCGATTCGATTTTTGTCAAAATGGCGTCCCCGCATTAGTCTTACAAGTTTGCCGAATAGCCAGAAGTTGCACGGAGCCAAATCGTGCGAATACGGTGATTGTCGAGTTTTTAGCAAAAAAGTCGCGAAGAACCATTGAAGTATAACACGATGCATAATCGTAATGAAGGAAACGAGAATCGTAAAAACACGCGCAACTCGTAAAAAATTAAACCTTTTGACAAACAGATAGTTATAGACAGTCCTATCAAGCTAGGAAAAAAAAATTACAATTTACATGCCTTCCTAATGCCCGGAAGTTTGATATATATATATATATATATATATATATATATATATATATATATATATATATATATCTTCTTCTTCTTCACGCCGTCTCCTTAAGAAGGTTGGCGATTCACACGGCCAAAGAGACCTTTGATACAGCCATACGAAAAATTTCTATTGACGAACATTTGAACCAACGACGAAGATCTTTAAGCCATGAATTTTGACGTCTTCCTATTGATCTTTTCCCCTGAATTTTTCCTTCCAAAATTATCTGGAGAAGCCTGTATTTATCATTTCGCAAGATGTGGCCGAGGTATTGTATTTTCCTTAATTTGATTATTTTTAATATTTCTATAAAGTTTTATTAATTTTCATCAAAACCTCCTTATTTGCAACTTTGTCGGTCCAAGATATACTTAGTATTCTCCGGTAGCACCACATCTCGAAAGCTTCCAGACATTTTTCGGTACCAGGGTCTAGTGTCCATGATTCGACACCATATAGAAGAACAGGAAATTTTAGTATCATATCAGTGCTTCTAGATGTTAAAATTATATATATATATATATATATATATATATATATATATATATATATATATATATGTAATGTTGGATGATAATGCGCACGTGTGATGCCGGCTTAAACCGTGGACAGCGGTTGACGTTTGCGTGCATTTGCCGTACACAGTCGCCGGCCGGCGAACAGCTGAGGACCAAAACAAAGCGCGAGCGAGACGCCGCTATAGCGTCGGAGCGAGACAGAGCGCGCGCGAACCGAACCGAGCGTGCGAATAGCGACTCTCGTACAAAATCGTGTTCGTTCGTTTCTTTCTCTCTCTCTCTCTCTCTCTCCGACGTTCCGATTCGCGACCGACGGACAGTCGCGTTCTTGCCGTCGTACAGTTGGTGTCGGTCCGGCGCCGGTTGCGTCTTAACGTCAACTTTCTTTGTTCGCGGGCACACATCGCGAATTATGACCGCCGTTTCGGTTTCAGCAGAATGTCTGCCGATCAGCGTTTCGTGTCCGACCGTTGCGTCATATAAAACATTGTATTTATAAAAAATAAATAAATAAAACAAAATATAAAACTTTACTCCCTTATTCCACAAATCTATCTCTATCTGTCTCTCTCTCTCTCTATATATATATATATATTTTCTCTTGTGTGTACTAATGTGCGGTTGTAGTTTGTGAATTTAGTTTATTTATATTGTGTACGTTGTATATGTGTTTAGGATATATATTATATATATATATATATATAAAATTTATATTTAATGTTAAAAATGTCGACCGGCAGACGGCTCGCTAAGAGGTCCATCGTCGGCACTAGAGTGGTGGCCCGCGGAGAAGACGGTATGTTCTATTCGGGAATAATTCACGCCGTCAAAACTCCAGCGATCGGTTATCCCGAAAACAACAATTGCATTAATCTGACGCCGAACACGAGGTTCTCCGTTCGATTCGACGCCAAGAACTCCTCAGGGAAACGCGACAGTCGAGAGTACGCTGCCCACGAGCTAGTCGGTCCAGGATTTAGAGGTATACAAGGTCTGGTGCTGTCTCCTGGTCAGAGGGTTTACCTTACATTCAATGGACGCGAGGTGAGCGGAGAAGTCGCCGTCCACGACGCTCACACTGACGAAGTGTCCGTCCTCATTCAGCCCCAAGGTTCAGAGGTGAGTCTACCGATTTTCTTCTTTTCATTACGCTATTCAAAACGATATCATAATCGGTCTTATCTTCAGGCATATTATCATGTATGCTGTATTCTATTATCATTCCTACGTTTTTATTCTATTATCATTCCTAAAGAAAAAAGTCGTTTTTTTTGCATTTAATAATATAAACGTCATATATCTATCAGTTTGTAATACATACATCAAAAACTGACCGTTTATTGATCGCGCATTTACAATACTCGGAATGATAAAGCGGCGATGCATCGTTTCTGGAAAAACCAGGTGCATGTACTATAAATATATATAATATAAAAGGACCAAAAAGCTGAATGCATCCGGTTATAGAGGCCGTATACCTGATATCTAACTACAACTTTTGTTTTTTCTTTTAATATTTTGACGTTTGAAAATTGCATGATTTATATCTAATGTCCACATATTTAAATTTCAACCAGAAATAGGCGTTTTCTTTGTTTTTTTTTTTTTATTATTATTTTCCTTAGTATTTTATATAATACCGGCCGGCTTCAGCATTTGCCGGCCGGTATTATATATTATACCGGAGAATTGCCGGCCGGTCGTCGAGCTCCAACATTTGTACTGAGTTTTGCCAAACCGACCGACCGGTCTTGCAACTCAACTTTAAACGTACGTTCTCCGCGACGCCCACTTCCGCTTTTCTCGATTGATAACGTTTAGAAATGCGTCTCGGATGTCGAAGAATATTTCGGCCGTTGTTATCATCGTTCGTTGATACCGGTTTAATGTGTCTTCCCCCCTTCTTACACCAAAAAAAAAAAAAACGACAAAAATCATGACATATCTTGATAAGATACACCTTCATGTAAATAATTTTATTTTTCATATTTATATCAACTTTTCATTTACAGTATCATGAATCGTCCTGAAAAACTTCATTGTGTGCGACGCATTGTTACAAAACCATCGAATAATATATGTTCTCTATAATATTCTTTTTTTTTTCTATATATATATATATATTATAATTTGAATAAAGTATTAAATCGAATTGTTGTCTCTTTGAACATATCGAAAGTCGAGAATCTCTGTATTTTTTTACATAATCTGTATCCATATTTCTTTCGGAGCATATAGAACTAGGTACGCAGTCCCACGCATGTTTATCCGAGATACTACTTATGAACCAGTTCTTTTGACTACATTCTTTTTTTTCCTATCTTTTTTTTTCTATTATTACTTTATATAAACAAATAAATACCGTCTCAAGCCGGTCACAATATTTTTTAATTCGGATTCGGTTGGAAAACGTTTTTATCGCTGATTAAGTGAAAAAAAAAAGATAAACAACTTATTTTTCAGCAATAAAAAAAAAATCGATTTATCTCAAAAACGATTGGCAGATTAAGGTCATGCAATAAAAATAACTGCCGTTTTTTTCATTAGTCAGTTAACATTTAACACTTCTTTAGCTCTAATATTATTCAAAATGTACGAAATGAATATTATTACAAGGATCTTTTTTAACTTTTTTTATGAACTTTTTTCTTAATAACCGAGTTTACAAATCGGAAATAATTAAATAGCATGACGAGACTTCCGTTATTGATTAATGATTTTGACCATAAATCACAACAGGTGCTTTAGCAGTGTTTCGTAGAGAAAGAGAAATTAGTATAGATATGCAACTTTCTCTAATTACGTCTGCTTGAACTAGTTGGTAACCGGCTAATTTTTATGAGCCACATCATAATATATATAATTTATATTACCAAAAAAAAAAAAAATGGCGACAATCGACGACCGTAAACGATCATTAAACAATGCACATTTGTGGAAATCGATAAGCATCTCTGTAATTTTTAACATTTTTTTTTTTTGGGTTATTAATTTATTTTTTAACGCTAATTCTGTGAAAACGTTGCAAAAAATCGATATATAATTGCTCAAAAATTAATGTATTTCTGAGAACTGAAGTTCATCGCATTTTGTCCTAATGGACCTCTAAACATAAAGGTTGCCAAGATCTTGACTCTTCAAGTCTGAGGTGCTGAACCTGTGCAAAAATTAATTTTCATTTCGTAGTGGATACAAAAAAGTGCCATATAGATGTAATATTAGTCGATTTCAGATGCCAAGCCAAGTGAGGGAAGAGGGGAAGTAAAATATTCGTAGATAGGACAAAGTAATCGCGTCACAAGTGTGTATGAACAGTGATAAATGTTGACGTTCGAGGCATATGTCAAAATTGAAAGTAATCGCTGCTGACCAAATATTTGCTCTAAGGCAATTCAATGCCAAATATGTGCAAAGCGCTTTTAACTCAAAAGACAATGGTGTTGCCACGTGCATTGACGTCGACTTTAATATTGCGGTTGACCTCGATGACGTGTCGTAACCAAAATTTATGTACAGCTATGGAATTTGACGATTTTTTTTTGACTTAACACAATGCAATCGGATTCTTTGAGATTTTCGCCTTCAAAAGAGCACAATGTTTGTTTTGTTAATAAGGAGGTTTCCGAACGAGGACACCGTTGTCGTTCATATACATTTATCAAATCTTATTTTATAATTTAAGGATGTATTAATCAACGCGTGTCTGTCTGTCTATACTTTTGGAAATTATTACGTATATCCCCGGGAAGGTTTTTGAATTTTTTTAAAATCAGATTTGGGATTCTAGATGCTCCCGAACAAATATTCCAAAAATATTAAAGTAACATTTAATTAATAATATTTTATTAAAAGTGTAACCATGAATAAATTAATTTTCATTTTGATGTATTATATATATTTGATTATTAATAAATTATGTTTGATGTATCAAAACTGCCTTTTTGTTCAGATTTTTAATTAGATATATTGAACATAGCAACGAGTGAACGGATACAGCTAGAGATTACAATGAGATCAAAATAAAAGGAATTATTAACAAAAATGATTTCATTATCAAATCTGCAACAAATCGTCTCACTTCGTAATATAGCCCAGTTTTATAGCATCAGAATAGATCTTGAGTAATGGGAACAAAAATAACCTGGCGTGAAATTATTATTTTGTATTATTTATAGTACATAATTAAATCGTAGCGAACACAATGTTGCACGAATTAAAATTTAACAAATTTAAATTGATTTATCCGTACAAGCGTTTGCAATATTCATATTACTGAAATCTGCCGCTGTAAAATTGAACACAGATTTCAATTTGCAAATGTGAAAAGGGATGTTCAGTCAAATATTCACTATTCAGTTGAACATGTCGGTAACTAGTATTGTACTATTATTGATTTTGTGTATTTCGTTCTCCCGTTTCCTGTCAATAATATGTCATGTAGTTATTATCGAACATGTTGGAAATCTCTCATTTCGATAAGAGCTCCATTTTCGCTAGCCACATTTATTTCTGGACATGACAGATAACGTATAATTATTACATATTTAATTTTTCACTATATACTACTATGATCAAAAAGTAAGGTGAAATTGTCATTTAAAACTCTCCGGCTAACGCCGGAAGGCAAGTAAATTGCATTTTTTTTCTAGGGTGGTAAGACTGTCTATAACATTTTCCGACTGTCTGTTTGTCAAAAAGTTTAATTATCTTAGAGTTATGTGTGTTTTTACAATTCTTAATGCACCATATCATACTGCATTGGTTCATCGCGACTTTTTTTGCCAAAAACTCGACTCATATAGTTCCGCAACCACCGTATTCGCCCGATTTGGTACCGTGCGAATTCTGGCTATTCGGCAAATTCAAAACACCAATACGAGGACGCCGTTTTGATACGATTGAAGAGATAAAAACCGAATCGAAGAAGGTCTTGAGGGCTATACCAAAAAAAGATCATTCTGAGGACTGGAAAAAGTATTGGTAAAAGTGCATTTTATCGGACTGGGATTACTTTGAAGGGGATGAAATTGATATGGAAGAATAAATAAAAAAATACATTTTATAAACAAATTCACCAAACTTTTTGTAATATAAATATATATAACGTATTTTCCGATTGAAATTATTAAGGGTCTCTTTTTTTCTATATCTAGACGTTATCGTATCATTTTTTTTTTCAAACGGGTCAATGTCGCAATATTTGTTGATTCTATAATAGTTTTCTAGCGCTTGATCCACTTTTACGTTCTGAAAACCGTTTTCGTATAATTAAAATCGGATTTTTTTTTGCTGATCCACGTCGACATATTTATATGTTTTGTTTGTTTCGCGAATATTTTTGCTCTGCTCAAGTTCAATAAACTTTTACGTAACAGGCTTTATAAATATAACAGATCGAGTTTTTTTTTTTCACTAAACACTATTAATTTGAGCCCACTTTTATTTTAAATTATTGATACAATACGAATATTATTAGTGATAAATATATTTTTGCCTTTACAAAAAATGTAGTATTTGCCTATCTTTACGTAATTGTTTATATGATATGAAATGTGGGTCATGACACCTTTAATTAAATATAATATATGAAAAAATGTTTTTTTTTATGTATATAAAGATTTCATTAATATTTAAAAACAATTAGACATACTCTAAGCATTTTTTTAATATATATTTTAAATTCCAAATTTGTTTTTCTATAATTATATTAATTACCTTCGTTTACTTTATGGTAAATATTAATTTTAATATTATATTATAAATGTTATGACTAAGTTTGTCTATCAAAATGTCTTCACCAATCACTAACAACGTCTTGTTATAGATTCGGTTGGATGCTGAATTTTCGTGTTAACCTGAAATAATCCAGAATTAAGCTTCTTTGACGGGCAGTCATAATTATAATATTTAACGTTTCCTTACATGTCATTCTCAATGATTTTAATCGCGTAAAATAATCGCAAATCGATTACACTTTCGATTAGCCTTCAAGACCTTCTTCGATTCGGTTTTTATCTAACTCAGTCGTTTCAAAACGGCGTCCGCGTATTTGAATTTTCCGAATAGCCAGAAGTCACACGGATTCAAATCGGGCGAATATGGACATGAGTCGAGTTTTACCTAGGAAAAAAATACAATTTACCTGCCTTCCTAATGCCTGGAAATTTTAAATGACAATTATAATAATCGATTAAAATCACGCATGAAATTAAAACTGGCACGTTTCCTGTTTGATGTAAACGCTTATAAGACCCATTGGCTGCCACAATTATATGTAAATTGTACGTCGGTTGAGGCATTCATTCGCGATCAAAATTGACTACCTTTTGCCATAGATGTTGTCGACATTAACCGTTATTTTGAATGAACGTGCGCGTTCAAGAATGAAAAAGAAAAGAAGCCAAATGAATAATAAAAAAAAATTGAACAAGAAACGCACAATGGTAATTTTTGTTTCGCACGATTGTCGACGATGGTGGAACGTGAAAGTTGCCATGTTTAATTGCCGCCATTTTAAAACGTCTATATGAAAATTCATTATATCATTATGATTTTACATTATATATACATACATATATATATAATAATAATTGGTAATTTTATATTTACAGTATGGTATGTAGTATATATGATTATTAACACGTTGACTGTCACAGCAATTTTCAGAAATCTGGCCAATAATAACAATATCATTTAATCACATTATATTATTAAAAACTTTAATTTTAGTGTATTGTAATCAATGAAAAGTATTAAAAAAAATTTTTTTTTATGAAAAAAGGTGGCACGAATTATCTCGTCGTTGGTTTCTGTTGTCATTTATCGATTTTGGCACTGATATAGTATTTCGAGTTTAATCGCAGCTACACAAAAATGGCAAGTAAACACGGAGCAAGATAACTCGTGGTTGGAATGCTGAAAATGAATTCAAACTACGAGTTATCTCGTAATTGGCACTCAACGTGTTAATCAAAATGCAAACCAAAGGTTTAATTTTTGAACGACACATAGAATTTCCAATATGATAAGTCCTAACAATTTCGAAAAATGTTACAACTCCAAATAGATTTCTGTTACAATGATAAGAACTTTTACTCGTATATATATAATATTTTTAACAATTATTTTAGAAACTTTTTTAAAGTATTTCAATATTTACTTATTATTATTTATTTATATTGATTATTTTAATACATAAAAAGCTTAAATTTGTACGTCTTATGTTTTAGTCGAAAATATATTATATTATATATGGTAAACATGAAATCAAACACGTACGCCCATCAAACCTGATTTTCGAGCTTTTAACAACAAGCTTTTTTTCGGTGAATATATTTGATTTTGTTTCATCAATAATTGTGAAAATAAATTTTTCATAATAATACTAATATTTTCGTCGTTTATTTATAACGAGAACGAATAAATTCGTCACACAAAACAATAAAATATAAAAATTATTGTTTAAAACTGCGTCAACGGTGCTGTTGCTATGTTGTTGTTTTTGTACTGTTTTTTTTTTTAGTGAAAGAATATTTTTATTATTATAAATATAATTTTCTGAACATTTGTGGCAAATATAATATGTGTATAAATCGACAGTTGGAAAGTAATATTTTATTGAATTTCTGAATGTTGCTTCTTTGTGTTTTATTATTATTATTATTATTATTCATTTTATTTTCATTCGTTTTGCTTGATTTTATTCCGAGTTAAGTTTTTGCGCTCTGATTGTTGACGTGCGTGTGCATGTTCGAATTTATTTTATTATTATTATTTTTTGGACATTTCTAAAATGGAAAAGCATTTTTCCAAATACATATTTTTCTAATAAAAAATACAATAGAAGAATCGAATGCGTTCACGCATTTTGAAAACAATGCGTTTTTCTCAGAGGAACAACTCGATATTTGCGTTTGTACCATTTCAGGTACGAAACACTAAAACAACGGGCGATAATGATTTAATCAAAACAATGACATAAGTAACGTTAAAAATTGTATATACAACTTTCTCCAAATTTTCTATCTAAAACCTTATGTTGCTTAAAACATTTATCGTCGATTTGCGTCGTTTACGAAGTTGCGTCGTCAATTAATTCTCGTCGTTGCAATATCGATTTGTGTTAAATTTTTCAATGTTTTTAATTTTCAAATTTCATGTTAAAATTAAGGGTATCGATTTGTATTTGTAATCCTTGTGGTGTTTGAGGTTTTGGTGTATTATCATCTAAAGCAGCGGTTCTCAACCTGTGTTTAAGATTATTTAGGAGATTATCTATTATATACATATTAATGAAAAAAATATCATACTTAGTAATCTATTTAATATTTATTTTTTTTATTATAAGTTTTGTCTAGAAACATTGATCCTGTTTTAATTTTAAATGAACATTTCATCGTAATTCACATTTGTAAATGTATCACAATGAAATGAAATGAAAAAAAAACCAGTTGTGTCACTTGATAAACATTATTATCTATTGTGCTGCGATATAGAACGAAAAAAAAATGGCAATAAATAAAATCGAACATGAAATATGTATGTAAGTCGATTAATAATAATCTATTGACTTTCTTTCTCCGCGAAACGTGACGTAAAAAACACAATCGAATATCACGATATAAACTACGAATGCACTACGTAACGGTAAAATAGCATATTTATACATATATTTATATACTGTTTTTATGGTCTTTCACTTTCGGCGATGGAGCACTGTTATTTTCATATTTTTGTCATAAATTTGCAATTTTACGCGATTTAAAATTGTAAATTTCTCGCGCGCAACTCGCCCCAACCTCTTCTCGTTGCGCACATCTATTTTTCTATTATTCTTTTTAATCGATAACAAAATTGAGTTTTATTTATGTCTGTATAATTTCTCATACGGCTCGTTTTTTTTTTAAGGTTTTCACGGATCACTGATTCGACTACAAACGATCGTTTTTATTTATTTATACTGTATTGACATTTTTTTTTCGTATATTTTTATTCGTTGCTGCCGAAATCGACATGAAAAGTTTTTGCAAATCATCTCAACTCATTTATTTGATTTTGTAACTGTAAAAAATCGATATTTTCTAGTGAAGAAAGTATCGATACTGCAACAGAAATTACACACTATTATAAAAATGTTTTATTTGAATTATTTACACAAGTAGGCATATATTTTACAAATAATTTGAAAGCATCGATTGTATAAGATTTATTTATAGTTTTTTACTGTAAATAATTAAAATCAGACATTTTTGTAGAAAAAAAAAATTTTTTTCAGGGAAAGTCGCCCAAACGAAATGAACAGTTGATTTTTTTTTACAAGTCGTCGGTTAAAGAATCGATTGCTCTCTCTTTGCATAGAAAATCAACGTTAATTTACAAAATTTTTGCGAAATCGGAACGTTCTTCAAATTTGCGTTTTTGAAGAAAAGAAATAAAATTAAACCGTTATATCACGGGGCTACCTTCGTCAGAAGTGAAACGTTCCTATGTTGCGAATATGCGTACAGGAAACGGAATTAACGTGATCGCACATTCAATTGACCCCTGAAACATATAAATATATACATTTTTATTTTTATTTTGTACTTAAAAAATAATTATTGAAGTAACTGTAGAGCGCAATTCAACCGTTTGGACCTATTAATTAACACTTTAATGGCCGATAGATCAACATAGGATCCATTTTACCGTCGATTGTTAATGTCAGATGGATCCGCATAAGATCCAAGAATACAATTTAATAATTTATAATGCGGCCACGATAGTGTTTTTAAAGAAAGTCGAATATATATATATATATATATTGTGAACGATAATTTTCAAACCTGTTCGCGAGCGGATTCTAGACAAAGAACGGCGAAAAAATAATGGAAAAAATATATGAAAATAGAAGAAAGATGATAAAAAAAAAATAGTGTACAGAATCTTTTTAGAGTACAGTTAGTTTTTTAATGGCAGCGAGCAGTAAGTGGAGTCGACGATGACGCAAACTAGGAAGTGAACGCTATAAGCAAAGCGGTCGCCGGCCTAACCGGTGTCTTGGCCTATTCTTTTTTTATTTACCTCTTTTTCTTGACTGTGTGTGCCACACTTGCTGTTTTGCCTGATTTTACTGTTATATCTCTCCGTGTGTCCGAACAGGTATAATGTAATCTTCGGATTAGACCGGTCGTTCTCGACCGAAATCTTGGGATTCGCTTCGAATTCGAAACTGCCTCATATACTGTTTTATAAAATTTAGAATAATATATATTTATTATTATATAACTAAAATATTAAAAAAAAAATGATCGTGCGAATTGAAAGTTAATATAAGTATAATCAGATTTCATCTATATTTGGTTCACGTTTGTAGGCGGTTACCGATCGAGGTCCTGAACCTTGAACCTGACGAAGTGGTTAGAGCCATGTAAACAGCAAAAAGAGGATGAGCCCTGTGAGCTCGTTGGTTTTATTTGACCGTTTTTGGTCATAACGATAATGGCAACTGCCATAAATATTATATATAAATTCTTTCAGCATTCCATTAAAATGAAAGCAACAGTTTTTCTAAGCCGGTTACATGCGATATAATATATATATATATATATTTCATTATATTATAACTATATATAATTTAACGTTGTCGAATACCGATCGTTTACAACTATTTTAATCGTAATTACTGGTATTGTGGATCTTTAATTGATCTTAGATTTATGTTCCCTATCTGTCTTAGCTAATCTGTGCAATGTTACATTTTAGTTACATGAATATTTTCTATAGTGTTGCAATTCGAATTGTCTTTCATATTCTAGTTAGTTAAGTTAGGCTTCTCAAATTGAACCTTTGCAAATATTTGTAGAAGTTCGTTTCTTTTAGCATTGGAAACGTTGTCAACTCTTCGTCGTCAATATGCGGTATTTTTTTTTTCGACACTTTCGCATTCGCAATTCTTGCACAATTTTCACATTTTGAGTTACGAAACGCACTCAAAAGTGATGATGATGCACTTGTTTGCACAGTTTTGCGCTCGTGCTACTTGCCTCGATTCCGGTTCCTCGTCGATAATTGCCGTTTACTATATAATAATAATATAACACTTAATTTTTTTTTTTCAACGAATCAGTTCACATACGGCACACCGTTCATCGTATAAATAATTTCAGCGGATTTTAAATTAAAAATTTTCTTTTGGAATTTTAGAAATCTTTTTCATATGTTCGTCGGAAGCCGGTTTTCTTTGGAATAATGCGTGCCCTCATATTCTTAGTGGCTATTTCTCATTGTAAATTAACGACCTCTATTCAACGATGGCTACTAGAGGAAAATGATAGGTTTGACATACATAAATATATTCAAGCAAATGCCTTTTATTAAGTCATCTATTGCAACGTTTCCCAAAGTGTGGGTCGCGACCCGGCACCGAGTCGTAGAAAAATTCAACAACTGGATCGTGGCAAATTTTTTTTAAGGTGGGTCGTCTTTAAAAAAGTTTGGGAAACGCTGATCTATTGCATTGGAAACTAGGATACAATCAATATAATATGAAATTATTTTATAAATTTAATATTTTGAATCGATTTTTGGTACTATTTTCAACCTCAACAACCTAAATTCCGAAAATGAAAATTTCAACAATGTATACCACATGATGATATCAAAGATAATTTAGTTGATAGTATACTATATATATATACATATATTTAATTTCAAGTTTAAGTTTATTATTTTTATTTTACATACATGATCTTATCTAGTTTTCCATTTTAAAACTGCTCTACCTCGAGATTATGATTTACATTTCTCATATAGATGTTGTTTGTCATTTGAATATATTTTTATGCGTACACACACACACACACACACACACACACAAATGCGTAAAGTGAGTGGTGAATATTAGTTTTCATTCGAGGTTGAGTACCATGGTTCTGGTCATACTTTCACTCGTCGATTTGATGCTGGCCAACAATATGAAACCGGACAAAAACGTAAAACGTTACAAATCGGACACGAACCGTATCTGCACAATTTTCAAAGGTTTACCTTGCTTACATCTAAAATTTATAATGCGGTATAATGTTTTGTTGTTGTTATTTTTTTCTTTTTTTTTTATATTATTTCCATTTGGGATTTTAGTAATCATGCCGGTGTTTCTTTTTCACTTTTCGTCCATTTTGCAGAACGTGCAGCACGATATCAAAAGTGTCGAACGGTGACGAACAAAATGAACGTTGTTCTTATCGTCGATGAATAAAAAAATGACGATGGTCATCTTTGAAAAAAAAAATTATGCCGTTATTTATTCCCTTTATTAAATTCGTGTTTCGATTGACGAGCGTGAAATCGAAACATATTGAAGCGTTTGTTGTATTCCGAAAAGCTGCTTTCATGACTAATCAAAATATTATAATTATGAAATACACAAACATGTTCATTACTTTAAATCTAATATGGTTATTTTTTTTATTTCGTAATCAAATTATACTAATATATCTTGTTCAAAGATCGGACAAATAATTTAAAACGGATTATTACTACATATACTACCGTGATCAAAAAGTAAGGTGAAGGCAGGTAAATTGTATTTTTTTCCTAGGTTGGTAGGATTGTTTATAATTTCCAAGCGTTAGTTTCTGTGTTCGGTTCCTTCGTCACGATAATGCACCGTATCATACTACATTGGTTCGAAAATTCGACTCATATCGTTCCGCAACCACCGTATTCGCCCGATTTGGTTCTGCGCGACTTTTGGCTATTCAGGAAACTCAAAAGGCCAATGCGGGGACTCCGTTCTGACACAATTTAAGAGCCAAAAATCGAATTGAAGAAGGTCTTGAAGGCTATACCGGACAAAGAATATTTAGAGGACTGGAAAAAGTATAGGTAAAAGTGCGTTTTATCGGATGGGGATTACCTTGAAGAGAATGAGATTGATTTAGAAGAATAAATAAAGAATTTATATTTTATAAACAAATTCAAGTTACTTTTTGATCACAGTGTTAAACACAATTGAATGTAAAAATTAATCAGATTAACCGTGCTAAAACAGATTAGGACCGGTTTAAAAGAAACACAAATACGAAATTTTTATATAATCGAACAATAAAAAAAAACGCATCACTTTGTGTAAATAACCTTCGTTTAGCTTTAAATTACCATATAAATATCTTATTTTTTCGTCAATTGTGTAATAATACTGAAACATATTCAAAAAATACTGATGATTATTGTTTAAATACAATAGATTATTATGTTGAAATTTTATTATATTATAAATTTTTTTTTTTCTATATCATTTTAAACTCTTGTGATTTTTGCACTCCATGATAGTTTCCTCATTGCCTTTTACGAAGGTCGACGGCTGTCTTTTTTATTATTAATTAATTCATATTATAGAATGTATCAATTAAAACATTATATATATATATATATATATATATATATATATATATATAAAGGTCAATAGCATTACTAATATAAAACGTACTAAGTGAAATTTGGGTACTTTGTAAAAAATTCTTTGCCAGATGACATCGAAGTACATAATTCATATGATTATACTTTTGTTGATTATTTTATTTTTCGTTTCTATTAACGATATATATATATATATATATATATATATATATATATATATATATATAAACTTTTTAATCAATTTGTTGACAATCGTAAGTGCTGTTGACTCGTAAATTGAATATCAATCGATTCGTGTACACAATTTTTTACGTGACTTTTTGTACAAAACGTCGAATAGCCATTTATGCAGAAGAATGCAATTTTCTTTATAACGTTAAAATTTCGTTTTTTTTTTCATTCGTTTAATTTTCCGCAATCGTGTTTTTTTATATTATAATCACGCACCAAAAAAATAAAAAATAAAATAAAACTCATTATTTTTTTTTTCATAATTTTCTACGACAATTTTGCAACAATTCCGTCGTCCTCGTCGGCGATGTTTAGCGCGATTTGACTGTCGAAATCGTGATGTTGACCTAAAAATGAAAAAAATATATGTATGTAAATAAATAAATAAATGAGTTGAAAAAAAAAACAACACGAAAACATCACGTTTTTCCGCATATCTACGTCATGTGTATTTATTTAGGTGAGAATCTAATTATTTTATCACGTTCACATATATCGAGTACGTAGTATATAATGCGGATGATAATTCACGTTCACTTTTCAGCAAAATCGACGTTATAAAATAATGCTAACGGCAGATGAAAAAAAAAATTATACTGTTTATCTATCATCGGTTGTTTCAGCTGTTTCGTAATTTTAATATCGTTCGCCTTAAAGCGACTCGTTTAACGGCTCAAAAAAGTAAACGGCAAATGCACCGGTTTCCTTCACTTTTATATGCGGCTTCAACTTTCGTTGGAACATGAAAATGTATCTAAAACCGTTATTCGTGTTTTAATCTATTATATATTACAACAGCGAATCTCAAATATCACAGTACAAAAAAAATATATTTTCATTATTCGTCTTTTGACACACAATCAGAGAATAAAACAGAATAGACGGACTTATAGAACCTTAAAGATAAAGACACACACGTGTACCAGCGGACTCTATTGAGTTAAATAAAATATAATTCTGTCGATGTGCGATCATTTGACCAAGACGCTTTAGGTTGTTTACTATTTCAATGTACCAAAAAATCGATCGCTTATTATTGGGTTCAAGGTGGTAAACTAATACTAATGTATTACATAGAAAAAAAATGCAAACAGTAGCGTAACTAGGTCGGGGTAACTTCGGAAATGCCTCAGGGTGTATAACGTACTTTTAACATTGTTCTATTCATTTCTAGTCAATATTTGATATAATTTTAAAATGTTTTCATTATGCATAACATACATCATTTGCAATAGAATTTTTGTACTAAAATTTGATATCATGAAATTTAATTTACATTTTATAATATCACCGTTTCGTTCTAGAATAGAACGAGCTAGAACGCAATTCGTAGACATGAAAAAGTTTTCAACGTCTCAGAGCACTAAAGCATGAAATTAAAAATACGTATGCTTATGGTAGATGTTACATTTTTCCTGTTCTTCTATATGGTGTTCTTCTATATGGTTCTTCTTTGTGGTGGACCAACAAAGTGTAGCAAATAAGAAGGTTTTGGAGAAAATTAATAAAACTCCAGAAATACTAAAAACAATTAAATTGAAGAAAATGCAATACCTTGGCTACATCTTGAGAAATGATAAATACAGACTTCAGAAAAGATCAATAGGAAGACGTTAAATCTCATAGCTTAAAGATCTTTGTCATTGGCTCAACTGTTTGTCAATAGAAAGAACTCTTTCGAAAGTTTCATTATCCGCGTGGATCGCCATCCTTCTTGAGGTGACGGCCTGCATAATAGAAAGTGAGAATGCATCGAATCTAATGTCTTTCTATCGTTTCATTTCACTCGAGTGGCGATTCCAATTATTTCGTGTTCTGACAATACTTTTGTCGCCTCCGATATTATAAAATCCTTTCAATATAACCATCGCACGCCGCTGTTATCTCGGTTTTATCAGCTACCGGGTATTTTATTCGGCCTGCGGCTCCGTTATTCGCAATCGGCCTTCGTTCATGTTTTCGCCGATTGGCCTTGCGTGCCACCATATAGTAGTAAACAAACAGACGTGATAAAAAAAAAATCTCTTCGCTGCGACTTATTGCGTTACCACTGCCATAAATCGACCATTATATTATAATGCTTTTGACTCTCTTTCTCTCTCACACACACACACACTTTTGCTACGAAATTACTACGCGACTTGCTCGTCCGCATATAAATAACGGCATGTGCGCGATTCGGACTCCATTTTTTTTTTACGCTAAACCGGATCGTACGGTACTTTTCACGTATCGGACTCATCGTTGATGTATTTTTAATTTACATCTTTGCGACGTCCATAAAAATATATCGGTACAGTGAAATTGATCGAGCCGAATTATGCATTCGTTCCAATTTTTTTTTTTTTATGTAGCTTTACGGTAGGCCTTTACGTATACAGGATATAACTGTAAGGCATTATCAGACGAAAAATCATGTCGTATAGAATTGATTCAATCTTAAATTGATGTATCAATAGAAAAATATTTTTTTTTCCAAATACGCGTACACTTTTATCGATTTATTTATTTATTAACCTCTATTGAATTGCACAAATATGCATTCGTGCAATTGTGTAAATATATTTTTAATGCACTTGTTTCATTTTGCAAATAGAAAAATTGTGCGGGTTTTTTTTGTGCAAATTCAATAAAAAACTGTATATTTTTCTATTTATTTTTTTTTTTGTTATTTATTTGCAAATGATAACGTGGTATGATATCGTCGAAAGGTCATTCATCCTCTCGGGGTATTCTTTATCTGATAAACGAATTTATGAGACCACATATTTTTTTTTTAAAGTTTATGATTATAAATTTTCATGTCATCGTAAATAAGAAACAATTTAATATTTGTATTATTTTTTTCTATTTACTACAAAATAATTATTTATTTTCAAAAAAAATTACACTTTTATATTGAAAAATAAATTTATAGAAAACGCTCTATATTTTGGTGTTCGAAATGATTAATTTTATATTTTAACTTGTCAATTATTTATGCTCTAAAAATTAAATATATGTATATATAAATACGGAGAAATATCTGATTTATGTAGATCCGGCTTTAAAATTGTACCACGTGACCAAAGCAATATATTGTTTTTTTGTATTTAAATATTGAATGTTCGTTAACGATTTTCACTTTTCAAAAAATTATTGCGTATTTCGAAGCAGATGCTACGATTGTGTTCGTTCAAATTTTTGACAACGGAATCAAATCGTTTATTAGTTCAAGTGTTTCATAATATTCACGTATCGCTAGATTGACGTAATAATACGTCTTTAGGCCAACATTTACGTATATTACGCGTGTGTTTTATAAACATACATGTTTTTTTTTTTAACACATTTCATCTTCTTTGCATGTAAACAAAACTCACGAATTTGTCAATAAATATTATTATTCTCTATTATTTACACGTCGCACAGTTAGTCAATTATCCAAGGGCAAGTCTATGTTTCTTTTATGGCGAATAAAAAAAAAATAGCGTACGTCAAAACGTCGATTTGCGTCGTTAATCGGAACCGGAAGAAGACGACGCAAATCGAAACAAATATACAAATCGATATACTCTTTCATTTATTATGCGAAATTTGAAATTAAACATGGAAAAATTTAATAAAATTTTTGCAAGTGCTTAATCGTAATTTTTAACGACGCAACTCTGCTGAATTGACGAAAATTAATTGACGACGCATATCGAGATTTCGACGTGCATTCTATTAATTTATTTATATATTCTATTAATTTATTTTATTTTAACACGTTAATATTTTAAACTTGTATTGTTACATTTTGCATATAAAATAATCTTGAATTATTTTTATAAATATTTTTTAACATTTACTGCTTGTTGTTAACTTGTTATATGGATTATGAAAAATAAGATTTCACAGATTTTAGGAATGAAAAAATAAAATGTGTATTATGTCAAAAAAAATATATATTACAGATCAAGAATCAGGGATCTTTAAAGTAAGAGATTTTTCACACAAATTAAACGTTCAAATGAATTCACTAAACAAATCAAAAACATAATATTTATCTAACTATTGAGCGTTGAACTTTTATTTATATAAATTTAAACATATTTTTTTTTCTTAGTAATTCCTATAAATCCGCATTCTTGTTTTCTTCGTAACAGAATAGGAGATCGATCTTGACTATACTTTGACCACTTTATACGTGATCATGAAATCATTATCATCATCGTCGTCGTCAACGACCGCCTTCTTCGTCATCATCATCGACGAAACATTTGTCAGAACGTAATTTTTGACGTCATCGTCGAAAACAGATGCATCGTTGACGTCTATTTATTATATATATATATATATATATATATATATATATATATATATATATATATATATATATATTTTTTTTTTTTTTTTTTGATAATGGTGAAAGATCATTCATCATCATCCAAATATTTTTTTTCAATGTTAAAATGCAACTAAAATTAAATATTTATACATATAATTGAAGATGATACTATTTTTTTTTGTTATATCATTGATTGATTCAATATGTTTTATCATGTAAAGTTGTCAACATTATATTTTGATAGATAAAATAATATATGTGTATGTGATTATTTATGAATCTATTGTATTATATATAGTTATGTATTGTGTTTACAATTGATTTTTCTTCAAATATAATAAAATAGAATACAATAACAATTTTTGAAGATGTAGTTTTAGAATACATATTTTAACACAATAATGATTTTTTTTATCAATTACACCGCAATAAATTATGTTAAAACAATGACAATATTTTTTTAATAAAGGACATTCAATCGAGATAAGATATTTTTGATAATATTGTACGAGTTAATCGATTTTAAGGAACATTCGTAAAATTCACACTTTTTTTATTTTGAAAAAAAAAATCAAACGATTTTCTTGATATTTTTCTTATGACGAAAAAAAAACTTGTTTTTATATAACTTTGAATATTATAATATAATAAAAACAACGGTTTCTAATAGAATTTTTTATTGAAAATATTTTTTATATTAAAAGTTACGCAATCAAAATAACTTAATTTTTAGGTTTTTGATTTACAAAAAAAAAAAATTTTTTTAATAATATATATATATATATATATATATATATATATATATATATAATACATTAAATTTTATTTTTCAAAATAAAAAATTCGTATTATTATCATTCACATTTAGTTTGAACTCCGTTATTTGATGCGCACGATTATTAATGACTTTGTTCTTTCAGTTATTTAATAATGTATAAATAAAATTTGTATTTCGTGAAGAAAAATTGAAAATTTTATACAACATAATATTATCAATAATAAATCGCAACAAGTACTCACAATACTGAAAAATATCGTGATTTATTTATTTTTTATTTTTTATTTTTTCCAACATACACACAAAGTATCATTATTTTAGAATCTAGTTTAAATTGTAACCGAGTCACCTGAAATCGTCGTCAACACGACATTCCTGAAGATCTCGTAACGTTTCGTGACGCAATCGCTTGCTGAAAATAAAAATAACACGCTCGCACTGCGAAACGAACGGTCGCCATTTTTCGCGATGCGAGAAAAAAAATGGCGTCCTTTTTTTTCTTTCTTTCTTTAGATTCTTCTCTCGTTATTATAACGTCATTCGGTTAGAGCAGATTTTACGCGTGTAAATAAACTCGGGAAACCGCTTAGTTATTTCGGAACGGATTAGTCATCGTTTTCGCTATATAATATGTATATATATATATATATATATATATATATATATATATATATATATATATATATATATATATATATATATATATATATATATATATAAAGTTCATCTTCGTCGTCGTCGTCGTAGCCGATTTTGGTTCGAACGAAATGTTAAATTTAATTCGATTTTTTTTTAAATATTCTCTTATTCCCGATCGGTATAAAAATTGTTCTATATAAAATAAATGCGCGAGCTGACATCATTTTCTTGGAGTCACAGCATCTCGAATAGAACCCGCTGTCAGTTTGCCAATGCTGTAACCTTCCCACACCATTTCGTGATGTTAAAATTATCAAGTATCACAAATGACACCTTCGATCGTTTCTACTGCATCAGTATATATAATATATATATATATATATATATATATATATATATATATATATATATATATATATATATATATTTGTTCGTGTAAATCGACGATGGTTCGCCTTTTTTTCTACGCTCGTTACTAACTGCAATATTTGAAGGTTGAATATGATTTCACAAAATACTGTTAAAATTGTATTTTTTCAAATAAAAAAAAAATGATTAATCATTATGATTTTCTCTTTTAATGAATCGATAATTACCATATATATATAATATATCAACTTCCTGATATTCCAAATGGAGCAAGCAATCCTTATCAAGTGCATTGGTCATTTGACATCAGCACACCTGAGCCTATAACTCATTAAGCCGCATTCGCACACCTGCAAAGTTTTCGATATGGTCATGCAAATTCCCATCATCACATCCTGCTCCAATCCGTGGTGTCCGCGTCCACTTTTGTGAAAGTTTTCTGGTTTAGATTCACATATTTCTTCTGCGATAAACGAGCATTTTGCGCGCATCGCTAAGGCATTCTTTGACACACCTGCGCAAATATAAATATTAAATTAATCAACCGGCAATGTTTCGATCCTTTTTTTTTCTTCTCTCGGTCGTTTTATGTAAATTTATTTGTTGAACGTTGGTTGAAGAAACATTCGAACGTTCCAAGGTTTTGACTACTGAATAACTTAATGTGTGTGTGTGTGTGTTGACAAAGTTCAATTTCTGCCTTGTCACAGTTACTCTCAATTTTTGATGATTTCTAAATAATACACGTACAGATTTTTATTTAATTAATTATAAATATATAGATATATTTATGGATATTCACATTTACATGACGTTTTATAAGAATGCAAATTAATGGATAGAAGCAAAAGTAGCGTTGACTTTGACACTTCAATATATGAATTGATTGCATCATCGAACTGGTTGAAATGTCAGGAAAACCACTTGTCTATTTATGTTTATTTGGTTTATATTAATATATAAAGTTAACATTATATATATATATATTAAAAAATAATAAAAAAGACGTTTTCATTTTTATAATGTAAACAATTATGACCTTTTTTTTGACATTTTTATTATTGTGATCCTAATTCTCGAAATATTGCTTGAAAATTATATGAATTTCGTCAAAATTTTAAAATTAGTCGTTTTAATGTATTTTTTTTCTAATTATATAATTTATGAATATATTTTGTCAATATCATACGATATGAAATATTGTAAATATATATATATATATATATATATATATATATATATATATATATATATATATATATATATATATATATATATATATATATATATAATTGAATTGTTATTTTTTAAGTGATATAAATAGATAATCTTAGATGATCAAAAAAGAATCGTGGAATGAAATTTTGTTTCGATTTTTGAATGATAAAAATAGAAGTCCGTAACCTGTGCAAGGTAGCGTTTTTTTTTTTCACGATAGTTGGCCTTAATATTGACACACTGGCACGGCCTGCCCTTGTACGGCGACCAACCATCTTCCTGGACCCGAAGACTGGAGGCCACCCGATGACCTGACCTAGAATCAAGAAAATCCACCCTTAACGTTTCTCACCGATCCGCCCTTGCAACGAAACTGGGTCACGTCTGTACCCCAATTACACACACACACATATATATATATATATATATATATATATATATATATTGCTGGTGGACTTTTGCCGAGGATAATCTGCAAATACGCGTTTTATCCTAATACCAATATATATATATATATATATATATATATATATATATATATATATATATATATATATATATATATATATAATTTTTGATTTCTTAAAAATTATTCCTATTTGATTGGAAAGTATCACTAATTGCATACTCATGTACAGGATTATAAAATGCCCTCCAGGTATAATGATATTTAAATGGATATTAATTTCAGATCTATATATATTTATATATATAATTTTCATAATGGCTTTCTGGTCTTTGAATTTCGATTTAATTTTATTTATTTTCATTAAAAATATTAATTTATTATTAGTTCTATTATTTCCTAGAATATATTTTAAATTTCGGCCGATGGTTATAATAGAAAAAAAAATTATATTGTTAATTACAATTTTAAATATGAATTAATATTTAATATATTAAAAAAAATAAGAAGCGCATATTGCTTTATTGAAAACTCTACGCTGTGGTCTTTTTCTTATTTTATTGGCGCCGTTTTTATCTTTATATATTTATGCCCAATTTCATCGAAGCATAAATTTTTATTTTATTATATAACATACGCGCGTGTGTGTGTAATTTTATGGTGTTTTGTCAGATGAACGCATCAAATATCATAATGACTGGATGCATTTATGAAAATAACGGTTCGCTTTGTATTCATCATTATTATTACTGGGAAAAAAACTGGTCATATTAAAATTCTATTATGAAGTGATAAACGGTAATCGTTAAATTTTATATATACAGCCGGCGCTATATTAGATTATGAATTTAATTTTTTTTTCAATAGTTTCAAATTAGTATACAAAATATGAAAAAAATAATCCACAATTTATTTTTTATCATATTTATTACGAAAAATGCTATTACAATAGATATACTACAGAAAATAAAATAGAATATATGTGCTTTCTGATAAAAATCATATGATAATGTAACATCTTGTTTATTGATAGAAATAGCCTTCGTTTTCCAAAAGTTTTCGTCGATTTCTATTTGGATGCCATAAAAATAATTAATCGTTTCATTTTTAACATGATATTGAAATTAATTAATATATATATAAATATATGAATGTGTGTCTTTACTTAATAGATTCAAAAATCATACATCCCGGGAATGTTTTTGAATTTTTTTTTAAATCAGAATTGGGATTCTAGGTATTCCTGAACATTTAATTAGTAATATTTTTTTTAAAGTGTAACTATGAATAAATTTATGGATAATTTTCATTTTGATGTATTATATACATTTTTTATCATTAATAAATTGTGTTTAATACATATTGAAACTGCATTTTTGTTCAGTTTTTTTTTTAATTAAATACATAACACGACAACAGCTAGTCTAAATATAATTTTTGATACACAAATAAAATAATTTATAATAAATTTCTGATGCAAATTATCCTTTCAACAAATATGACCCAGTTTTCCTTTATATATGAGATGAGAACGAATATAAACATGATATGAATTAAACACAAAGGTATTGTGAAACGTCCATACAAGCCGATTATTATTGATTTGATGATTTTGGTTACTTTCAATAACAATGAGCTCTAATATTATATATATATATATATATATATATATATATATATATATATATATATATATATATATATATATATATATATATATATATATACGTGTTTCCATACAAAATAAATTCTTTGTTATAAATATGAACATTCCATATTTGTGCGATCAATAAGGCAATTATTGTAGATACTTTGATCTGATATATGCCATAAATAGTTTTGTCGTCGTTTTCGAAATTAGTTTTGTTCACTGTTACATTTTTTTTATTTAGTTGGGTCGCATTCTTTTGTTACTAGGCGTGTCCCTTGGGTAAGGACCCTGCGGCGAGTCATTCCTGGCGGCACAGTTTTCCAATTTGACGACCTATTTTAGGTCAGGTCGATCCGCATGCGCTTTGCATGTCATCATATACATATATATATATATATTAATCGGACGAATACCGGTTAAAAAACCGGCCGGCCTCTTCCGACGATTCGTCGATTGATTTCGAGTTCAAACGCGCGTTTTCCGGTTTTTCATGTGAAAGCGGCACTTATACAGGTGCTATTTGCCTATTTGTTTGAATTTTTATGTGTATATATATATATATATATATATATATATATATATATATGCATATATGTACAACGGTTATTATCGGTCGTTCGAATAACGTAATATTTCGTTTACATCGATCGTAAATCGTTTTCGATTTCAAAATCGATCATTTTTCGTCGTAACAATCATACATTTATTTGTACGTGAAAATGTTGACGTTTTATCGTGCGTTTTCTGTTTGGCAATTGATTTTTTTGAATATATAGAAAAAAAATGTTCGATTTTCAATTCAGTTTTAGTAAGATAAAGATTATCATAATCGCTTTAAAAATATTTAAATCAACGGTTCCCAACTTGAGGTACGTGAAAAATTGTTTAGGGATACGCAAAAAAAGTACACACTAAAGAAACAATCAGAATTGCTGATTTAAATAATGTCATTATATTTAGAAATAAATGAGCTATTTTAATAATTAAGATCTATGATATTTGACAAACTGTTTAAGCGTTTTGTAAAATAAAACAATAGATTCATTATGTATGCGATTAGTGTTGCAGCTATTATATTTATGCATACAATGCAATTTATACGTACTTTGAATTAAATACGTAACCTCCGTTACTTATTTTTTTTTATAAACGATTCTCAATTAATAAAGAAATAAATGTTTTTCTAAATGTAAGGTGAATTTGTTTATAAAAATGTAAATTCCTTATTAATCAAAGCAGTTTTTCCAGTCCTCGAAACAGTCGGAAGATCTTCTTCGATTCAATTTTTATCTCCTCAATCGTGTCAAAACGGCGTCCCCGCATTGGCCTTACAAGTTTACCGAATAGCCAGAAGTCGCACGGAGCCAAATCGGGCGAATACGGTGATTGCGGAACGATATGAGTTGAGTTTTGTTGTAAAAACACGAGTAACTCGGAGATAATTAAACTTTTTGACAAACAGACGCTTGGCTAATGTTATAGACAATCCTATCAATCCAGTAATAAAAATTTACAATTTACCCGCCTTCCTAATGCCCGGGAGTTTTAAATGACAATTTCACCTTACTTTTTGATAATAATTTTGTTCATCAATCTGAAATTAAATATATATAAATATAATTCGTAAAATATTACAAATTTTAAACCTCTGTCATCGTTTTTTTTTAATCTAATTATCAAAGAAATATATATATATATATATATATATATATATATATATATATATATATATATATATACATTGAATAATATTTTAATAACACATCGTATAGACGAACAATAAAAATTGAAAATTGATAATAACAATATTACAACCGGGAGACAGACCGGATTAACCGTCTTAACGTATTCCAAACGTTTCATCGGGCAGCAAAGCCGGTTAAACCGATTCATTTATTATATTTTCGTTAATTTCGTCAAAGCTATACATTCTGACATTCGTCATTTTTTTTGTTTTTTTTTTTTTTTTTTTGTACGTAAGACGTTCGAATTATGCAAGTGTGACGACGACGAAGCCTCGTCATGACGTCGTCACCGCTAGCGTCACTGTGACGTTTCCATTCTAAGAATTACGCCAATTTTTTTTCTATCCGCTTCGCACTCTTGATCTGCATAATATTTATTTTATTGCACTATTTACGCGAAAAATATAAAAGTACTATATAATACTTCAGATGAATACGTAAAACGATAATATTTTTCAATTTCATATATATATATATATATATATATATATATATATATATATATATATATATATATATAAAATCATATTACAACTTTTTGATATGCCAGAATGAGAAAAAAATATTTTTTAAAAAATACAGAATAAATTATTATAATCTAATCTTTTGAAAATCCAACAACTAGTGATATTGTTCATATTATGTGGTGTTAAAACAAAATTTTTATTCATAATATTATGTATCAGGGGTAGCTAAAATGTGGCTCAAAAGGATTATTTGTGACTTTCGAGTGAATGAATTATCGAGAAATGTTGTCGCTAAATTTTAAAAAATTAAAATATTTTTTTTTATTTTTAATAAAAAATTCAAATTTTTGTAAAACGGCTCGCACTATCAAAAAGCTTGACCACCCCTGTTATATACAATTTATTCATACTGAAGAGTGTTAAACTCATATCAAATAACAATTTCTAAAATCGAAAATCTTCGTCGCCATTTATAGCGACGAATCCGCATGAAAATAATTTTGCAAATAAAATTTATCGATTAATTTTATTTAAACGGTAATAAGTCACATTATCACAGATGCGCACCATTCTTATTTTCATCATAAAATAATTAACACGATAACATCGTATCGTATTACACAATTTCAACCAGTTTCAAGTGTATTATAATATTATAGTAGAAGCGCGCGTTCGAAATTCGAAGGGATAATAACAGGTTAATTTATCGATGTAATCGATTATATATTAATATAATTATATTTATATATCGAAGACGATTCAGTCTCTTGTATACTTTCCACTTTTGGCGCCGTCGGAATTTCGTAATGTCGAAAAGCCGGTTCGGCAATAATTTTTTAGTTGACCGACATTTTGAATACGACGAAAAAAGCACGCACAGGAATTTCCCTGGCATTATTGATCAATAATAATAAAATATTCTGTATGTCGCCGTTGAATTTCTAATATCTATCTATGATATCGTAGATAAGGTTTTCGATTTTCACTCTGTACGCTTTTCGATTTATATATCACGCCTTTTCTTTCTTTCTTTCTTTCTATCTATCCGTCATAATTGTATTGTTGAATTGAAAAAGGCAGGATTACTTATTATTATAGACATGCCACGAATGCATGCCTTATTATCATATCATTACAGTGCGGTTTCTCTTAAGGCTTTGTTGTGATTGTTATTATTATTATTATTATTTCTTTTTGTTTCAATTCTTTTTAACGTTCGTGTTCTACTTTAGAAAATATAGAAAAATTTCAAATACACCAAAACCTCGATTTGCGTTGTTGAATTTTATTAAATTCATGTAAAAATGAAAAAGGTATCGATTTGCGTCGTCTTCTTCCGTTCCCAATTAACGACGCAAATCGAGACTATTATTATTAAATAACTATTATTAAATATTACACATAGTAAATAAGACAATCTGATAATTCTTCTATAACCATAAAAAAATCCAGGGAAAAAACTGAGTTTAAAATAGAATTAAATTATTTATGACTAATATTTGTACATAAAAAAAATATTTCTTTATCGATTTCCTTTATCCTGAAATTACTCATAGAAAAAAAAAATATTTATATTATAATTATAAATTTATATTTATACGCTATTAAATCATAATTTTATTTTTACGTAAAATTGAAGCCATTATACATTTAATATTTTTATTGATTTTGAAGTTTAATCGTCACATATATAAATTTATACGAGATTTCTATATTTAACTATACGCGTTATAGAACACGATACCTGTAAAGTGTAGTTATATTTAATTATTACGTCATTATAATTGACTAATTCATCAATAAAAATTGTAAAAATATGCTCTCCTTCCTTCAAGTGATATCATATAAAATTGCGTCATATCATTTGAAATCATATATGGTATAATGTCTATATATTTTCACATACACAATCCTGTGCCCTTTTTATTTATTTATATATATATATATATATATATATATATTTTTTTTTTTTTGATATCCTCCTACGAGATGTGAAACTTTAATGTCAGACTGTCGTCTATTTTTGTCATCGGCCATTTTTCACACTGCAAGAGTTGGAGTTAAGTACATCGCAGTGTGTCTAAATTTACATCGTCGTCGCGGTCTGGCGACGTTACATCTCCCTCGAATTACATATTTTCGGGTGGGGCTCTAGCGCCCGCTTGGTCCTGACAAGGAATCGACCCAGTTTTTTTTTTTTTAATATTCCTAACCCAATTCCTGGTCGACAAATGGGTCAGGCTACTGGAGCACCGGGAATCGTCGTGCCGACTGGTGGTAGGTTAAATAGGTCGTCGGTTGCACGTGTCATCGCCGATACATTATAACCCGTTTTTTTTTTATTTTGTTATTGTAATATTAATTTTATAATCTCTGCATTTTTATATGAGTTACACTTGTCCGTTTGTCCTATTGGAATTTTGTATACGATTTTTCGAACACTTTCCAATGTCAGATTGAGTTGAAATTTTGCATACTTGTTCACTATCGATGACAATGCAAGAATCAATCGACAGATTTATAAAATAATTGACCAATTGGTGCTAATTAAATTTAAAAAAATATTTTTACACAGTAAATCAATGTTTGACGAGGGAAAAAAAATTAAAATATTTAACATTCGATGCATCAATTGCCAGCAATATTGGATCGCATTGCTCACATAAGAATTGCTATGGCCGAGTTTCGTTAATTGATTATGAAATTGTTACTAGTTCGCGGTGCTGGGGTTTTAAAACTAGGTTACGAAGCCGGCCGGCGTCTAGTTCGCAGCAATAGTAAATAGTAGCTAGCTTCATCACTAGGTCACACGACGTGGAAAACGCTAAACAATTTCACAGTATGCGACCTCCTCTTGTTTTTTTTTCATTTATGTATGTAAAAAAAAATACTTTCGATGACAACAGTGGTCGGCGTTACACTAGAGATTGATTTTGATTTTTAATCGTCGTCCGCCATTGTTTACGAACGCAAATGCGTCTAGAGATCGAATTCGAACTATGATCTGGCACCGGCTTTATGTTTATAATGCGTGTCAAGGGTATATACACAACAATCGGTGTCGTTTTTCTTAGTATTTTTATAATCGTATGCAATCCGAAAAAAAAATTCATTCAAAAAAAAAATGGCACACAATTTGTGCGTCATCAGTCACAGATTTATCAAGTAAACACATATCTCACATACTTGGACCGGTTGGCGTTTTTTTTTTTTAATAATCCAATTTTAGATGAGCACGCGTTGTTTTTTAATTGTAATAACGCGATGTAAATACAATTACGTGGATGGTAATTAAATTAGAAGTTTTAAGATCTTATTCTATATCATATTATATAGAAGCCGATTCATTTCGAACAATAATATATTTTTAAATAATACGCATTATTAAAATTATTATTTGATTCGTGGATTAAACGATCGTATTAATAATTTGTTTATTGCTCACGAACGCAAATATATTTTTATATTTGTATATGGCGGGTTTGTTATACAATAAAAAATAAATTTTATATCTCGACAAATTGATTTCGCAACGGCGAAAGGCCAGCGGGTGAATAAAATTATCTACCCGCTTAAATGTCTTTCGAACGCAGTCAAGAATTTGATTTAAGTTCATATTTAACCCACTTTTTATCGGTATACTATTTTTTTTTCAGTTTATATAGATTAAATAATATTGATCTATTTAGAGCGTTTATATCCGCGGTGGCCTTGCGGTTAACACGTTGACTGCCACGACAATTTTCAGAAATCTGACCAAAAATGACAATGCGATTTAATCACATTATATTATTAAAAATTCTAATAATAATAATCAATAAAAAGTATATATATATTTTTTTAGAAAGAAAGGTATTACGAATTATTTATCTATTTCATAAACGCTGTACAAGATAACTCGCAGTTGGCGTCCTAGAGATGAACGCAAACTACGAGTCACCTGCTAGTCGGCAATCAACGTGTTAAAGCGTCAAACTATTGTGACACAGATTCTCCGGGCGAATCCTAGATTATCGTACATATCATATATATATATATATATATATATATATATATATATATATTATATAGTACACAATATAATAGTAAAAAAAGTCGTGTGCTAACCCTAGTTTTGACCTATTTAAACGTAGAGGTACATGTAGTCGATCGCAATGCTAGCAGTGGGCGCAACATTCACCATTCTAGTAGTAAACCGAGCTAAAACTAGGCCATGTGCACATTACGAAATTCAGCACGTGCTGTTGTTAGCCGGCTGCCTTGGGTCTTGTAGCATCTTCTGTACATGATCACCTATGAGGACCTTCGATTCTTTTTTGTTTTGTATTTTTTTTTTAATATTTACATATTTTTTCTCATTTTATTTTGTGCACGCGCAATGCGCAATGCGTCTTGTAATATATATATATATATATATATATATATATATATATATATATATATAACAAGTACATAAATTTTATATATTAATACTTGTTCATTTATATAATATAAAAATTGAATACTTTATGCAATATTTTTCATACATTTTATACCTTCAATAAAAAAAATATACTTACCTATTCTCAATATTAAGATCAATAGTGTTTATAATAAATCAAAATGTCGCTTTGTTTATAAATATAATTAATATATATATATATATATATATATATATATTTTTATTTAATTATTTAAAATTTGGAACAATGTATTGTAGAAAAAAATGGCACACATTTTCTAAAAATCAAAAAAAAAAAAACACGCACAGTAGTGCGTGTTATGCGTAAAAGGAAGCCATTTTCTATTGTTTTGAAATTGGAACGGTGATATTGTAAAATTGAACGCAATATATGTTAAAATTGAATTCAAAAAATACACCAAAATCTCGATTTGCGTCGTTAATTGGAACCGGAAGAATACGACGCAAATCGAGGTTTTGGTGTATTTTGAATTCATTAATGAAAATATTTCATTCGTTTTACTCCATCCTTTTCAGTCTTCCTTTGTTCAATATACAAAATTTCTAAATATTAGTTTCGTCTAGATATAATGTAATAACTTTCAGTGATTCCATATTCGAAAAATAATTTAAATTTTCACCGGAACTGAAATTGAAATGCGCAAAATATGAAGTTTTCACGCATACAAAATGCATTAGACGAACCGCGACACGAGAACTTTTTCAGCATTTTCCAATTTCAGCGGAAAATTGTAACTCGAGTCGAACTTCTTCGTGACCCATTTTTTTTTTTTTTTGTTTCAATTTTCATATATTTCGCATGTCGCAATACATATTTGCGGCAGTGACTCCATGGGTATCGTCTCACAAGAAGATTTGTCGTGACGACATTCACCATCATCAGAGATTCTGGTGATTATTCGAAGATTGACCAACCGCTATGTTGTAATATGCGAAATAGATCGTTTTAAATAATACAATAGAAACGTAATGTGGCGATTTTAAAAGAGAAATGGCCTCCATTGTTCGTAATTTCTCATCTGAGAGAAATCGGAATAATTTTTTTTTCTCACGTATTGATATATATATATATATATATATATATATATATATATTTAATTAAAAATTACAGTTGTTTTATTTTCACATTTGCATGTACGATAATAATATATTTCAATTGATATTTTCTCATTTTATTATTGTAACAAATCTAAACTCTATTGAAAATATTCACAGTTAACGTTACAACTCCACTAAATCTTTTCAAATATAATCTCATAAATCTTAGATTTTAAATTTAATTCGACGGATTTCTTTGATGATAAATTTGAAAGAATGATAATATAAATATGATTTATAGCGGGCGTTTTTTTTTTAGCTCACTATTCTAAAAACATTTATAAATTTAATGTGTCACAATATTTTTGAAATTAGAATACGGCTGATTTTAATAAATTATATAAATATAAATATCATTATAAATGTACAATAGAATTATTTATATGTTTTCTTAAAATTTTAATACGTCGATTTGTTACAAAATAATAGTATTTGTCAATAATCGTCTATTTGATTGATCGATGCGTTTATTTCGTATAGAATTTTCAACTAGCATCCATTTTATATATACATTGATATTTATATTTATGCGATCAAAGTGGAAAAACATGTTGTAAATCTCACTGGACAGTTTTTTTTAACGAGGTGTGGTTAAATCTGATCAATCAATCGTGTAATACCGGTAGTTAAAACGTTAAACTCGAAATTAATGAATAGCATAAATAGTATATATAATTGAACGCTAAGTTTTATTACAAAACATTGATAAAGGTAGAGAAAATATGTTTCCTTATATATTTTTTTTAAGTATTTTAAATTGCGACTTTAATAGTCTATTGAATTGATATACTACTGTGATTAAAAAGTAAGATAAAATTGTCATTTAAAACAGGTCATAAAAAATCATATCTTTTCGCAACCACCGTATTCGCACGATTTGGCTCCGTGCGACTTATGGCTATTCAGTAAACTTAAAAGGCCAATGCGGGGACTCCGTTTTGACATGGTTGACGTGATAAAAATCGAATCGAAGAAGGACTTTCGAAGGCTATACCGGAAAAAGATTATTTCTACTGTTTCGAGGATTGAAAAATGCGTTGGCAAAAGTGCATTTTATCGGACGAGGTTTTTACTTTGAAAGGGATGAAATGAAATTGTTTAATAAAAAAATTAAATTTTACAGACAAATTCATCTTACTTTTTAATCATAGTGTAAGAAAAATTTTACAGAACTGGCATTTAACAGTAAAAAAATATTTAAATATAATACAAATTACTAAAAAAATATAATTTTTCACTTTTAAAATAAACTTTTTCAAAATTGACACTTGTATGTTGAGGTCGTGTCTAGATTATTCCCGGTAATTCTTCAAGACTCGTTCCCGTTTTTTTTTTTTCGTTTTTCAATAATGAAAATGAGGTAAGGCTGTCTTCGAAAGTTGTTTGTTGAACTAAATAACATGGAAAAATAGACGTTTTAGAAATAGATTGAATACCGAATATTTATAAATCTGGGTCGTCTTATGTTCGCTTTTCTTTCTTCTACAATATATAAAATTGCGTCATAGAAACACTTTCCTTCTCTTTTCTACTATTGTGTATTTTGACTATTTTTTGTTTTTATATTTTTACATTTTGAAAATTTGAAATCCGTTTTCCGGTAGGCGTTGGTTGGTTTTGCTTACTGATTTTAGAAATTGTTTGCACACTTTATTATGTTGTATTTATTTGTGTTTACTCGTGAAAGAGTTGATTTATTTGATTTTGAATGGAACTAAAGCGGTTTCTTTACAGCTTCTAATTTCTCATTTCCTATATTCACATATATGGAATTGATATTATCATTTTTACAATATTCAAAAATTATGTCATTGATTTAAGCCATTCATAATAATAAAGGTGTACATGTTAATATTTTTAGTCAACTAATTTATTCTACAACATAGTAATGATCTATTTAATATATTGTAAAATTAATACAATAATATATTTCAATTGTATGAAGCAATTTTAAATTGATTCAATCCACACGTAGACCGAAAAAAAGACCATTTCTGCAAATATTTAGGTCACATTGTTTTGTAATCTAGCGGATTAACAATTTAAAACTATAACGAAGGGATTGTGACATACTTTTAAGCGATATCTATCTCATTAATATGTAAACATTAAATAAACACGTACACGGTGGCCTTCTTTTTTCGGATAATCACTCCATTTTTATATAATACATTTCTCGTTTTACAAAATATACGTGTTATTTTACGTTAAATATTTTTTTTTCTAATTTATTTGTGTGTAATAATAAAGAAAAATATGCCCAGTGGCGTTGAACAACAATTCAAAGACAACTTTTCTTTGCCGGCCGGTCACCGGTTATTTCATAACTATTTTGAAATAAATCAGTGACGGGTCATTGATGACCTCAGTTAAACATATTAATAAATTTAATCATTATAACTCGGTATATATTTCCTCTTGTCTAGGTCGTTTATTATATATATATATATATATATATATATATATATATTTATTTATTTTTTTATATATTAGTAAAGGACGAATAGAGCTAACCGTAATTCTATTTCTAGATTACCAATTTTCATATACAAACTTTTCTTAATTAAATTCGAAACGGGTGTGAAAAGTTATAAAACTAATTCGAAATATACGTGAAGCGTTGCAAATTACAATGAGGATAAATTCAAAATGGTTCTTTGAATGTTGAATATTTATCATATCAGAAAGTGTGTAGTATGTGATTAAATTTTAATTATTTTTTTTTTGACAAAAGTCATTTATGTCACATCCTTAATGACTGCAAGTTTTTCTAAAATATCTATTAATAATTTGGCAATTTCTTATATGAATATTTATTTTGTCATTGCAATTCAACGAATACGCTTCCGCAAAGCGTTCACCGCATATACGATCTATAAATTTTCATTTATATTAACCCGTTAACCGGGCAGGACGTGTATAAGCGCCCAACGAAAATATAGCGATAACGCGCAGAACGCGTATATACGTATTAAATGTTTTTAAAGTGCGCTTAAACGAATGAGACGACTTTATTTTTTTAATTAATTTATTAAAAAAGATATTTAATATTACTTATAGTTATAAGTGGAATAAAAAACTCCCGTTTAACAGATTAAGTAATGAAGTGGTGGTGTTATTATTATTATTATTTTTTTTTGCAATTATATATGAACAAAAGCAGAACGTGCATATTTATCAAATCACGATTTAGATAGATAGTTATAGGAACAACTGTTGTGCAAGTGAAAACTAGACTCACTAGCGGACCCGTCCCAGTTTGCCTTGCCAAATATCTATGTATCAGGCCTAACACTTGTCGTAGTCGTGACCAACATCTATAATAGTGGCCTACCTTACATGGTGCAATTTATCAGCTCGGATACTATCGTGGAGCAGCGAAGAAAAAAAGACCTTGATAAAAAAAACAGTTCTAAAATACCATCATCATCATCACTTTTACAAAAAAAAATCTACTTTTGGGTCTATGTTTTATATACTATACTGGCTGTACACGTTCACGCGTTGCTGTGTTAAAATCTGAACAAAAAGGCAGTTTTGATACATCAAACATAAAATAATACAATATATCAAAATGAAAATGTACAATAAAATTATCCCTACATATATATCATTTATTCATGGTTACCGTGGTTACACTTTTAACAAAATAATACTAATTAAATGTTATTTTGATATTTTTGGATATTCAGGCGCACCTAAAACCCCAACTCTGATTTAAAAAAAATAAAAAACCTTCCCGGGGAAGGTTTAATAATTTCCAAAATTTTACTATAATAATTTCCAAAATTTTCTCGACCATTAATTATATGGTTTTTGAATCTATCGAGTACAGATAGACAGACAAGTACACATTCATTTTTATTTATAACACTGTAATCAAAAAGGTATGGTAAATTTGCTTATAAAATTTAAATTCTTTATTTATCAATTTCATCTCCTACAAAGTAAACTCCGTCCAATAAAACGCACTTTAAACCAGTCGGAAATTTTTTTTTTCGGTATACCATAGCCTTTTCAAGATCTTATTCGAGTCAAAACGGCGTTCCCGCATTGGCCTTTTGAGTTTACTGAATAGCCAGAAGTCGCACGGCGCCAAATCGGGCGAATACGGTGATTGCGGAACGATATAAGTCGAGTTTTGACAAACAGACGCTTGACAAATGTTATAGACAGTCCTACCAACCTAGGAAAAAATACAATTTCACCTTACTTTTTGATCACAGTAGTATAAAGTGATTGAAATTAATGTGCTAATTTATATAATTTTTTTTTTCGTTTAAGAATATCTAAATATTAAAAATGTATTCATATGACGCGATATTCGATTCGCGTAATACTTCGCAATCTGGGTTATTAGGTTGTCGATACGTATTTATTATATACGTCGTTTTTTATTTATAATGTAAATATACTTATAAAATTTACTTTCGAAAAAAAAAACCATTCTGAAAATTCGTAATTATTTTACACGAGCAATATGCATATTGTCAAAATCTCGACTGTATTGACTTTGTGTATATTGTTTGTTCTTCTACAATATTGATGAATTTGTATTATTTTTATAATTAATCGATCAAAAAAAAAAAAAAATATATATATATATATATATATATATATATATGGTATATATATTTATTAGAAAGTGAAATACTTAAATTTGGGTCATCATATACGTGTATGAAAATATTAATTTATTTATTTTTATTTTTTTGAATCGGTCAAAATGTAAGTCACGATGTCATAGATTAACGCAAATTATCTATAATACAATGTTCGATTTCGATGCGAATTTTCCGTATAATTTATCGATTGACTTTTCTTTGATAGATTTTCCTATTCAACGCGTGCGATTTTCACGGAAAATTTGTCAAACAACAATTATTTAAGCGTGCGCTATAAAGAGTTACGCATTCTACTGTGAAGAAAAACACAGAAAAAAAAACACTATTTCATTCATATATTCTAGAAGAAAAAAAACGATGAAATTCAAATCTCATAAACTGACAATTTTATTTCTAAATAAATATTGCGATTACATTTTTTTTTTAAATAAACTATTAAAGTGAGAATTGTGCTTTATAATTTGATTTTCAATTCAATATTGAAATTGAATGTGCGCTTTTCTGTTCATGACAGCGATTTTAAATTGCTAACTCCCAGTCTCTCCTCAGTATTTTTCAATCCTTCCTTTTTACACTAGTGGTTCGTGTATTTTTCAATTCACGGTGTACTTATTAAATCAATACTGGCTAAAAGTGCATTGAACTAGAACAGGGACATTTAACGGGATCTATGTGGACCCCTATTCATCTTCAGAGATTTAAAATGATTGCGTTGTATTATCATTATTTTTTATTATTACATAATTAATTATTATATAAAAAAATATCGAGTATTTTTTTTCATTATTATCGTTTTATTATAAATGGGAACAATTGCATCTTGAGAAGATTCGACTTCCGCACATCAATCAAAACGTTTATGTCAAATCTATGTATCGTAATAAAAACGTGCACGTGTTTCTTTTTTTTATTATTTTTATTTTATATATGTGTGTGTGTGTGTGTGTGATATTACTTATTGAATTGGAAGTGAAAGAGGCTAATGCTAGTGAAAGTGGCAAGAGATTGTCGGCCTGCCGGTACATCTTCTAGAGGACGTTGGCCACATATTTTATCCGATTTTTTTTTTATATTTTTACTTACAAAAGACACCTTTCTACAAAAATAAAACGAGAAAGAAAAGCGTTTTTCTTTCGATAGCGCTTACACACACACACATATATATATATCTATCAATAATAGATTCGTTTTTCGTTATATTTTTTGAGATATTTCGATCGGCCGACACTTTTCCCATTAATGCGAACGAATTTTCTTTTTTTTTCTTTTTTCTTTCTTTTACATAATGCAAATTTGTCGTCTTATAAACGCTTTCGAATCGAATGTCAAATGGTCAAATGTCGAAACATGGATGTCGAACGTGTTTTACAATTGAATATGTCCGATGGAAACGTAGAAAAACCTAGGAGTTGCTTTTTGTTGTTGTTGTCGATTTTCACTATTTATGTAATGTGAAAATGCAATTTTATTTTTTATTCTTGTCCTTTTTATAAACACGTATTTTGATAACGTTTTAATAATGTATATATATTTTTTTCTATTTTAACAAATTATCGGATACACCTTTAGACTCTAATTGCAAGAATTGCTTTTGATTTCAGATCAAAGATCTCGTATTGTTTGACTTTGATTCAATATTTCAAAAAAAAAAAAAAATCATTTTAGAATGAATATTTTCATGAAATATTCATTATAATAGAAATAATTGTAGAGACGTACTTTTTGCAATTTTTTTTATTCATTCTATTTCTAATGAGGTTCAACGATCTCAAAACGATTTAATTATTTTAACGCATATTTTAATGAAAATTGCAAATTTTCCGTCTTTTGGACTTTTATTTATTTAATTCCGTTTATATATGTATATATATATATATATATATATATATATGCTACTTCCTTATCTATAATTTATCATAAATTATAGATAATCTATTATGAAAAATTCATCGACGTCCTCACTTTAAGTGTAATATATATTTTTTATTATTTATTTATATATAAATATTAATTTTACGACACAATATTTTTCATAAAAAATTAACTTTTTTTTATTCTATCAATTAATGATTCAAAACAGAAATTGCTTTTAAATTCGCATATAGGATCTATGTTACTATGACTTTATAAAGCTGAATAATTACTCAATTTAAATTAACTGAAATTCGATCTGCTTAACATAGAACGGCCATTGACCTAAAATTATAATGTTTTTCAACCTTGAATCCGTCCATGAAAATAATAACCTTTAGTTTAACATTTATAAAAGAATAAGTCTTTCCTTTCGAATTTCCTATAGCCGGTTTATTTATTTATTTATTTATTTATTTTTTACAAAATCAAATCACACACTCCATAGTCAACCTTGGAGCATATTTGTCGATCTTCATCGACTATTTCTATCTGTACGCGTGTTCTTTTAAAAAAAAAATTGACGTGTACCGATATCAGATATTTTCAGAAATAGTCGTGACCTTCTTAGTCACGAACATTACTGTTCGACGATGACAGTTCATCGTCACCTTTTCATCCTCATTGTTTCATACTATATAATAATAATGAAGTAAAGAGTATTTATTATTATTATTTATTTTTTTGGTCGCTTTCATTATTATGTGGAACGAACGCGAGAGTTATTTCGTCGACGAGTGAAAGCGGATTCCGCATCAGCCAAGACTCACTTTTCACCATCTAACGATGGAAATTCTTCGAATTGAATGCATTCACCTTCGCCGTTCTCGCTCTCGATACTAAAAAGTGATAATCGTTATGTTGATCGAAATCGTAATAATCGAAATACATTATATTTACTATTAGCATGCGTGTGGACATTTATCAACTTTGTTATGCAGTATATGATATATGGTATTTATATATATATATATATATAAAAATGCATTTGTGTCAATGATAGGCGTTTTTGAATATTGTCATTGTCAGCCGGTCAATGCTATTTTAGATGACTGTTTTCCGTTGTTATGTCGTGTCAATCAAAACGTAAGCCAACATTGATTTATTATCATTGCGCCATCGCATTATTGCTGTGACCTCAGTTTTTTTTTTGCGATTTTTCCCCGGTTTTTCTTTCTCGTAACGTTCGCGATTGCGCAATCGCTAAACCGATTTCAAATGCGGACCTTTCACCGGGATTGCGCTCTTATTGTCGTGTATTTTATTTTTTCATATTTTATTTATGTTCGTTCGTCACAAATATATATATATAGATGGAATACACTTTTGAATGCGACTACTATAAATATTTAAAATCATCCATTAACATTTTCATTTTTATTTTTTTTTAATATATATATTATTCATATTACAATTGTAAATCTTTTTTTTTTGTCATACCACACTCTTATCAAGAATCATTTGTGTACTTACAGCAATGACAAATAATCACAATTAGATTATTTAGAGTTACAAATCAACTCATCTAGATATTAATTGCGTTCATATCTTTTTTTTTTTCAAAACATAGATTTTTATGGATCATACTTTTTTTACACATTTCGTTTATATATATATTGATTAATAAAATAAAAATAGAACAATGAACAATATCAAAAAGGGTGCATATGGTTCACGTATTCGCCATTAAGTACGTGCAAAAAAAAAAAAAATTACAGGAAATTTACCGTTTCTGTTTTATAATATAATTATTTTAATAACATTGCAAATGAACGTAACGATAATTTTCCCCCTCGATAATGGCGAATTTAATCGTACACAATATTTATTATAATGAAAATAAAGCAACATTTGTCTATTTATTTATTACTTGCATAGCAAATGGCGTAACCGAGCGCTCTTCAAGCGTGAAGGCGAAAATGCCCAACACAATTACACATTCATTTTATATATTATTTAGTTTTGAACCAAAATAATAATAATAATAATAATAGTAATAATAAAAATAGTGCGTTTACGGTTACTTTTGCTTATTATTATTGTACTTTTTTTCCCCTCGGTGCGGATTCTAAACAATTTTCTTTTGATAGAACGTTTTGCGTTGTGCCGCTTTTGCAATATAATTTACATTTTATTTAGCATGATATGATTTCACTCGTTTAACCGTATAAATGTAATTAAAAGCGATAGAAACAAATCGGTTATTATATAGAAAGTGCTTTTACACTATTTATCTATTGACCAACTTTGTCCGTGTTTGAGCTGCCATAAAACATATTATTTTTATATATGAAATGAAATATAGTAATAGATTCAATTTTTTTTTTTTGAGAGATTATTATACAATATTGATTAAATAGACATTGATAATCCATTTTAAATTAAATATTTTGAATATTACTTCCGATTTCTAAACTTTTCCGCTTGTAATATATAATAAAATGTGAAACGTAATTTAATTAAAATTGACTTGTAAATTTCGACCTATTAATTAAATGGAGCTTTCAATGAGATTCGCAGATTCAATCTTTATAACAAAAAAAAAAAAAAACTACACATTTCATTGTTTTATAATTTGTGTAGTTGAAATGCGTTGTTTTCACACAAAATTGCCAAATATATTATTATACAGTTTGAGAACGTTTGAAATTACGCGTTAATTTTTAATATATTCAGCGTATAAAGTGTTATAACAAAATAAAAACAACGGTTAGCGACCTTTATAGCCGTAGTTCGCGGATGTCGAGGGTTACAGGATGTGACGCAACGTGTTAACCGGAAGTTGTAGGAGTTGAACCGAGTATAGTACACGCGAATCGATGTAGCATTTTCACTGTCATCAATTTTCGCGTTCGATATACAATTTTTATGCACTTGACATAGTTTTATATGTGACGTTGGTGAATTGTAAATAGGAAAATCCGCATTAGTTTATTTTTTTTTTCAAATCTATCATCTGAAGGATAAGTCAAACGTCACACGATCAAATTTAAATTAATACGACAAAAAAATATATTCACATTCTCTTTTTTTACTGTGATAGGACTGATTGTAACATTTGCCAAGTGTCTTTTTGTCAAAAGTTTTAATAATCTTCGAGTTCATTGGTTTTTCGCGACTTTTTTGCAAAAAACTCGACTTGTATCGTTCTGCAACCACCGTATTCGCACAATTTGGCTCCGCGCGAATTCTGGCTATTCGGCAAACTCGAAAGATCAATGCAGGGACGCCGTTTTGATACGATTGAGAAGATAAAAACCGAATCGAAGAAGGACTTTCGAAGGCTATACCGGAAAAAGACTATTTCAACTGTTTCGAGGATTGGAAAAAGCGTTGGTAAAAGTGCGTTTTATCGTACGGGGATTACTTTAAAGGAGATGAAATTGATAAATAAAGAATTTAAATTTTATGGTATAAGCAAATTCACCTTACTTTTTGATCACAGTGTAATATATGATTGAAAATGTGTGATTTTTTTTACAGTGTGTGTGTGTAATATTTTCGTATTATATTCAAAGGTTAATTTCAGGTCATAGACTTGAACGTAAAAGTCGACCGCATTAAATTTGTACATCGATTCCCCACACTGTTGGGTTTTTTAATATTGCATAATATTGTTGTTGCCTTTTGTCAGCGTTGTGTATTAGGAGTCATTTAGGGTTTTTCGTGACCATAATTAGGGGTTGAACCAAAGTTGGCTAACGGTCATATTCGATGTTGCCACGATAAAAGTTCATCAACGTTCACACACACACACACACACGTACGCATATGGTTTGCGTCGATTTTCAAAAGGGTCAAGGAAGTTCATCTTTCTTCTGATGAACTTCGATTTTTTTTTGAATATTTTATTTATCTAAAGAACCTTCTGTTATTTTTGTTTCAGATGCCGATCAAACTGCAAAAGCGTTTGGACGAAGTGCGCTTGTTGGAATCGAGAAAATCTGCTCGTTTGGCTGATCAAGACACTGATTTCGCTCGTTTAGCTGATATGGCCGGTGATCGTCGCAGATCTGGAAATAATTTAGAAATGCCTCTGAATTTCAAGTGAGTTTTATTTTATCTTATTATCAAATTTAAATTCTATCTTATAAAACAATGACTCCAAAAACTTACTTCATATATACTTTTTACATTTTTAATACTCATTTTTTCTGATAGTTGGCAACTTTATTTTTTAAAATATACTACTTACTGTATTGTATCTTTCTATTCAAATGACCATTTTTCCATACATGTAACCTCATAGTTTTATTGATACGATTGAGGCTCTATTCTGACCTCTATTCTGTGTTCCATAATCAACATTTTCTATGAATAAAAGATACATACTAAGGCTAATTCAGCAATATTCTATTATAATACACTAGTATTTTATATTTCCTCATAAACAATAATTTTAATATGGTCAATCGAAATTATTTTTATTATTTCGACTATATTTCGTTCGAATCGGTCGGATTGTTTTCTATTTAATTCTTCGTATGACCTCAAAATTAACAACCGTATATAAGGTTCCGGTTTCTATTCCTGTTCGATGCATATAGAAAAAAAAAACTTGTATATTGAATATGAAAAAGAGAGAAATAATTAATAGGAAGCGATTTATAATTTATATCTCAATTTAAATCTTTCTTTTAAATTTGGCAATTTCCTTCTAAAAATACATATATAAATAAAATATTTTATGATTAATTAATTTATGTTTTACATATAGTTTTATTCTCTATATAATTTATTTATATATATATATATATATATATATATATATATATATATATATATATATATATATATATATATATGACATTCACATTCATAATCATGCATAATTTTTATTTCGAGATTACTAAAGTCACCTTTGCATGAAAAAAATTTAAAAAAATAACATTCAAACCAAAAGTTTTCATTTTGTATTCGAAAAGATTTTGACGTCATTAACGACGTCGAATTTACCATATTTGATTGATGACTTTAATATACCATATTTTAAACTATATATTATTTATTTCGTTTTGTTTTGAATTGAATTCTATCTATATAGATGTGACTTTTATAACGTCACATTTTTTTTTTGTTTTCGTTTTAACGTGCAAACGTCGTAAATCGACATCGGATACGTCGTTGTGTCGTGAGCGTGGCGAAAACGTTTTGGGCCATTTCTTGTCGTAACTTTTGATCCTAGTTCGAATAGATAGATAGATATACATAATAGAGCGTGTCATAATAGCGAATTCGTGACCGAGTCGAACGCATCTGAAAAATTGGGCCATGACTAGTCAAACGCGAACAGTTGCAACACACGCGATTATTTATACTAGATAAAGTTTCGCTTTCGCCTATCGACCAGTTTCCCCTATGAACGTTTATATATGCAAAAAAAAACTATAACTTGCCACATTTCACCTTCGATAAGAATGGCACTTGCACATTTATCGTATTATGTCGATTTCGTAATGACAAATGACTTTTTCTCTAAGGTAAAATTCACTCTTCCAGTCTTCGAAACAGTCGGAATAGTCCTTTTCCGGTATATCCTTCAAGACCTTTTTCGATTCGGTTTTTATCTTCTCAATCATGTCAAAACGGCATCCACGTATTGGCCTTTCGAATTTTCTGAATAGCCAGAAGTCACACGGAGCCAAATCGGGCGAATACAGTGGTTGCGGAACTATATGAGTCGAGTTTTTGGCAAAAAAGTCGCGAAGAACCAATGCAGTATGTCATGGCAAATATTATTGACAGTTTTACTAACCTAGAAAAAAATGCAATTTACTTGCCTTCCTAACGCCCGCGACTTTTAAATGACAATTTCGCCTTACTTTTTGATCATTGTAGTATTAATTCGCTTTCAATTTCTCGTAAAAGATTGGACATATAACTTCATATTCACGGTGATTATTATTTTTTTATCAAAAAAAAAAAAGAAAACAGGACAAGAACCAAAAAAATCTATAAAAAATATTAGTACAAATAGGTATTTTAAAATTGAAACAAATTAAATTTGAACATAATTTAAATTTCATTGAAAAACAGTACAAATAAATGTAAAACAGGACATTTATACTTAAAGAACAGAAACAGTACTGTCCTGCCAAAAAAAAAACAGTACGAATGGTCACCGTGCTTATATTGCATATAAAATGATTTCTTTTAAACTATGAAACTTTTGACTATCGTCAACTTTGACACTCATTTAATTCATAACATATTTACAATTCAAATTATATATAAAATATTCAAATTATATATAAATTCTAAATCTTTCTTATTATTTTTATATTGCAGTATTTTTCGAAAAATCTAAACGAATTCTATTGTATGCACAAATCACACTTTCTATTAATATTAATAATAAAGAAAACATAATGACTATACACATTTAAAATTCATTAAGATTATGAATAGAAATATCGATATTTAACTCTTTTATATGTATTATTATAAATTGTTTCTGATGGACCATTTATAACATTTTACTAAAATATATAAAAAAATATTTTATATAGATTTTCATATTGAAAATTCATTAAAAATTTTCCACTTTTCGCAAAAGAAAATACTCAATATAATATTATCACTCTTCTTATAAATATCTCGCACATGTTTTTGAATAATCCAATAAATCAACACTAGAAAACCCCGAGGCGTAGACAATCGAGCTGGTTTCTCTTTTTTTTCTCTCTTATCTATCTATAATTTTAATTAAGCTCATGTATGTTAGACGTCTCACGATAGACAACCGAATAATCTTTGCTGACGTTCATTACAATTTGGCAAATTTATAGCTGTAATCATATATATTTTTTATTTTTATATATACATATATATATATATATATATATAGTATATAAAACCATAATAGTAATAGACTATTGCACAACATAGATTCGAATCGAGCAAGTCTCGATCGATTAATTGGTCTTAAATATAAGCGATTCTAATAAACGGCCGTCGATTATTAAAATATTTCACAATAATATTCGACAATTTGTCTCGAACGATTTAAATTGTAACAATTATTTTTTTTTTTTTTTTGTAGCCATAAATAACGATTTTTTTAATGATTGAAGATTTTAAAAATTAACTTGGTGATCCAATGCGATGCTAAAAATGTATTTCGGTGATATAATTTATTATGTTATTATGACAAAAAAATATTCGTTCATAATTCACGTGTGACTGAAATAGAAAAATGTAGGGCGTGTTAATTAATAGATGTATGAACAATGTTTCTACTACCTTAAATACTAATATACACGAAGGTGAAGTAAGTAAGTCCTTTTTATGTGGATTGAGGTCAGTTTTTCGCTCCCGTTCACCTAATGCATCGAGCCAAGGTCATAACGAATTACTATTACGCATTGTTGCAAATCCTACTAGCAGTGTGAGATCTAGGAAAACGTAATATTTTCCTAGTCACAATTATCATATATATATGTATTTTTTTTTACCCAGTTTTTCACGTAAATTTCTTTTAGACGTTTTCACACGGGAAATTGCGCCACGATTGCGCCCAATCAGTTCAAGGTGCGTTTGTCAATCGAAATCATTTTGGAGGTTCATTTTTGTGGTTCACCAGATTTGGTAATCGACTTTGACGACGACGACGAACCTCAATTGTATTGGGAGATTTAAGGTAGGCACCAAGCCAAACGCTGTCACATTTAAGCAATCGCCGCATTATTATCAAAAATGTTACCTTTAAAAAATTGGTCAATTGTGTCGTTTCTTCATTTACTTTTAACTGTTGAAAAACTTTCAAATCGACAAAATGGAACACATTCGAATTGTACCGTCTTTTTTTTTCCGCTTTACAGTGCTTTGTCTTTGTGTAAAGTAAGTAAGAAAATCGAAATATATTGGAAAGTGCGTGTATTAAATAACCGTTCTAAAATACTTTGTAATAGCTTTTATGTTGGGAAAAAAAATATTTACAATATATAAACCAGTTAATTAATCGATTCCTCAATACGTGACATATTTTACTGATATTAGAAGCAACGTTTAGTGGCACTGATTACGTATTAAAACCATCGCATTTAGCGATTGATGACCTCGTTTTTCTTTTTTTGAAAAATTGCATTTAAACAAAAAAATATGCTCATCAGGTGGAATAATTGCCGTGTACCGTATTTTTTGAATTCTCATATCGAAATATACTCGCCATTAGCCTTGCAAATGTTCGTCGAAAGAATCCGCTTTAATCGCGTGCCACGCTTCGCCAAAGAACCGGGTAACCCGATTCATATTCAGTATCCACATGGGAAGAGAATCTCGACGGACGTGCAAATATTTACCGTTGATCGATTAAGCATACGCAATATAATGAAATCGAACCGTGTAATATAATAAACTAGTGATTGTGATTATTATTATTATATTTTTACACCTAACGCATGGTCACACTAAACGAAAACTGTTACAAGGACATCGCGACACAATTTTTCCACCAAGCGTTGCCGGTTAAACAGCGGAATGTATCCGATTGTGGTGCGCGATATTCGTCCGTATGAACAAGACGCGTAAGGGTTAATTTGCGATGGCAACGCGGTAAAAGGGAATTAGGCAATTGTTCTTTCGCGGAATACGTTCGATGAATACAATTTCCCAAGCGTTTGCTTTTTATACACGTTTTTCATTTATAGAACGCATCTTTTCAATTGTGAAAAGTATACATTATTATTTTTTATGAATATAAAACCAGATATATCCATTCTGGAAAGAAAATATCGAAAAGTTTAATTTTTTTTATGAAAACAGTTCTAGCATTTTCAATATAAATAAATGAGAAGAATATTGTTAGCTTTATAAAAATTCCAAAGCCGCAACTAAAAGCGATAGAAATATTCCATTTTTCCATTGCATTCTTCTTCTCTTTAGCAGCGACTTAAAATTTTTCAATACCATTTGATATGAAAAAATCATTCGAATACGAGAGAATTTAATTTCTAAAAAAAATATTTTCGTCGGTTAAATCAAAATATTTTTAATTATGCGAATATCGACGATGTTCGCGTTCGATATTCAATAATCAATAATCGATCGGCAATTGTCGCATTAATTATAATAATTGCTATGTTTTTCATCCGACGTTTCCAATTATAATAATTTAATAATAATATATTTCATTATTACACCTTGTGACATATAAGTTAAATAATTCGAAGTATATATATATATATATATATATATATATATATATATATATATTACACGGATTACGTTTCACATTACTAATCGAATATTTATAGTATCAAAGTATTTTTTTTTCATATATGGTTCAATATATATTACAAATAGAGCTTGAGGTCATTTATAAGGATAAAACTCGATTTGGTTATATCCATTTGTGTCGTCTCGTTTTTTGGTATGTTTTACCCGATTTGGAAAGCACGTGTAAGGCTTTCAATAATATCTGTCACATTTTCAACTAAATATATATATATTTAATCCTTTGATTACAATGTAATAATATTAAAATTACATTATAGATTATATACGAAGACGTAGAATCGGTCGATTTTGTCGGTCAGTGGGTTAAATTTTCGACGTACTAATAAAAATTGCAGTTCAATTATGTAAACCGAATCCAAAACTAGTATTAGCAGGTGTTTCTATACAATTTATTATTATTTTTTTTTTACTTCTATTCCAACAGAGCTCATTTCATTTCAATTCTTCTCTCAAGAATGAGGCGCGTTTCGTCATCATCGGCCATGAGTTGTTTTATTTTTTTTTTCACATCTTTCAAACGCTTTTGACGGTGAAATCGATGCTCAATAAAATGACGAAAAATGGCGAAAGCCGTTTTTGCCGGCCGGCTTCTACTTTTCAATATTAATTAATTTTATATTACATTTTTTTTTCATTCGACAAATTATTTATTATATGCTTTATTTTTTTTTCCTATACAAAATTAGCTTCATTTCACTCTCACATTATTAAATATTTGACTATATTTTTTAATACGATATGAATATTAAAAATGTATCTCTAAAATAAATTACAAGTTCTATTAAAACATTTAATATATATATAATAAATATGTTTTTTTTTAAATGATATTATGACTATCAATATAATAATAGTATTTAATTAGATGTATTTGATAAACATATCGATTCAATATATTTTATTTGTTTTTTAGTTGAAATCGTACATTATTTTCAATAATAAATTAATTAATGTTGAATAATAAAATTTTATTTTAATAGATATTTTATATAATCACTTGATCTTTCCATGCTTTTATGAATATTTTTTGCCCTTTTGAAATAATTCTTTGTTATCAATAATGGTACTCGACCTCTGTTTCAACATATTTTTCATTCTTTTCTTATGAACGCTCGTAAGACGATCGTAGAAAAGTGTCGTTATTCACCACGAACATATTTTTATATATATTACTGTGATCTAAAAGTAAGGTGAAATTGTCATTTAAAACTCCCGGGCATTTTTTTCCTAGGTTGGTAGGACTGTCTATAACATTTATCAAAAAGTTTAATTATTTCAGAGTTACACGTGTTTTTACAATTTTTGGTTCCTTCATCACGAAAATTCACCGTGTCATACTGCATTGATTCTTCGCGACTTTTTTATATCGCAACCACCGTATTCGCCCAATTTGGTTCCGCGCGATTTCTGGCTATTCAGCAAACCAAAAGGCCAATGCGGGGACGCCGTTTTGACACGATTGAGGAGATAGAAACTGAATAAAAGAAGATCTTGAAGGCTATACCTGGAAATAGAGTATTTACATTTAATAGACAAATTCACCTTACTCTTTGATCACAGTGTTATTTATATTTTTTTACAAAATTTCAACTTTCTAATTTATTAGTTTGCAGTTGATTTTAAATTATTTTTGAAATTGGCTGATAATATAAAATATTTATCTATTCTTTCGTTGCGTAATAGTAAACGTAACTGTGGCAGCGACATAGCTGAAATTTAAATCAATATCATGCCTTGTAGCATTGCGTGTCTTCTGCAGAACTAGATTTTTATCGAAAGCTAGAATGAAAAAAAAAACGAAATAGAAAAATAGATTATTTTTCCAGAATTGGCAGCGTCTGAAATGCTGAAAATCGCGAATGAATATTCACGAATCGAATTGAAAAGTTGATATCATCGCATTCGATCGCATCGACCTCTCACGCCTTGAACTAAACATTGATAATGGTCGTGATTTGCGTTGTTTCGTCACGCTTAATTAATAAAATAAATAATAAATCGATAAAATTATTTACGAACGTCCGAATCACGAATATTGAAAATAATAATGGCGATCGTTACTTTTTATTGAGATTGAAAATCGTGGCCGTTTTTCGTCGTCGACTTTGACACAAATTTTTCATATGTATGTTCAATATTTAGATTTAAAAAAAATCAAAATTAACATTCATAAAGATTTATTATATATATATATATATTTTTTTTTTCTAATATAAAACACAAATTTTATAATATAATTATTTTTAAGTCCTCTTTAAAAAGGATAACAAATTTGCGAAGCATTTTCGAGTATTAATCGAACAATATTAATAAAATATAATTTATTCACTCTAAATAATCCAATTAAAATTATGTAAATTATAAATATTTGATATCGATTTAATTTTGCTTTAGAAATTTCTAATAAATAAAAATGATCACAAAACAATTTTCAATAATATATTATTATTATTATATAAATGATTTAATCTCGTAATTATGCTTTATATTTATTATATTTTGTAGTCACAGAGCAACGATATCGCTATTTAATTAATTATTCATCGAATAATATTATATAATTTTAACACTGTTATATTTCCATTTTATAGATATCAGTGTTTCTTAATTATTCTTAATTAAAAAAAAAAAATAGAAATGTATTTAATAGCAAATAGAATGACAAAAAATATATATTTTCATCAAATATTATTTATATAAAGATTGAGAGTCTTCGCTATAGATTTAATATATTACAGTATTTTTTAAAATATGTTTAGACTGATTAATGATTCGTCTATTTCGCTACCGTTTTTATTTTTTTTTTTACGACACACTTGATTTATTCACGACACAGTTTTTAGATTTATATTTATTTTTTTTCTAAACGATCATATTATAGATAAACGATAGTTTGGCCGAACGATTTTAAATCGACTTTTTTTTAATATTATTATTATTATTGTTGTCGAAATAAATAGAAGAAAAGAATAAATACTCAGTGAAACCAAAAACAATGTGGACCGCATTATAAAATTCGACACCGGTGAACGGCACGAAAAACATGACCTATGTTAATAAATATTTTATTAATTTGCGGACGCCATTTTGGCGATGAGCGCCAAAAAAAATGATTTCGAAATAATAATCGTTAAAAATCGTTTAATACTTTTAAAGAAAAAAAAAGTATATTAAATATTAAATATTTTATAAACGCTAAACGCGTTCTTTGTATATAAATATAATGTTAATTTTTCAATCGAATATTTGAATAAAAATGGCGTCTCTTCAAAATGGCGTCCGTCGCATTAAAAGATCTTCAGTTATAATTTTATAATATTACTTTTTTTATTCTTATACAAAAAAAAATACATATTTTTTTGATAAATAGTTTGATTTTATTGTAAAATTGTCGCGGCTCGTGTCAATTATTATCTATTAAATATTATTATTACGCGTTAAAAATATATTTATGTAGTTCATATTATTATTACATATTTATGAAATAAACATTGGCATGAAGATAACATTTATACTTATACATGTATATATATATAATAATTATTATTCCTTATATTTTATTTATCGTTACGATAATCATATTTTTGTACTTTTGAAGAAATTAAACCTTTTCGACATAAATTTTCTATTGTATTAATTATAATTTAATTCGTATTATGCATATAATACATACAACAATGTCTGTTAAATAATGCATTATGATAATATCGAAATAATATACAGATAAAATAGTATAGAAAGAAAAAGACCTTGTTGATTCAGAAAATTTTAATCTTTTTTATATATATATTATATAATAATAATTAATATATATATATAAATGTGTTAAATATATTTAATTCATCAGTGTAATGTTAAAACGTATGACAGACCATGATCTTTTTTGAGTTATCAAGACGCCATCTTTGATTTCAACCATTGATCTATTTCACTCTATGAATTTAACGTGTCATACATAATAAAAGATGTATTAGCGAAACTCTTAATCATATTCATTGTATTCTATTATATAATATAATAATATATATTTGATGCCGAAACGCGTTATTTGGTCAAAAGCGTAGAAATAAACGTTTCCTGGGTTTAATTTCGTCTTCTTATTTTAGCAGCATTCTTCATGTTTTGTTTACATCGTTTCGCATTTTATTTTTTTCATCGCCGTCATATTTCTCGTTTCTGCAACCTTGAGCTGTTGACTCCGGTCTGATGCTGCTGAACGCGCAAGTGGGAGAACCGAGTTTTTCGATGACGTAACATTTCCTAGAGAATCGTCATTGTCGTGTTTTTCGTCGTCAGCGCCAGTGTTTCCCAAACTTTTTTTTTATGAAACTAAATTTTTTAACTCGTAAAATATGTATCTTTTATCTTTTTTATGAAATATATATATTGAATATATATGATATATAAAAATCACTGTCATTTTATTCATATTTGGTTTTTTAGCTTTGCCTTTCCGAAAGACTCCTAGAGCTTGTTCCAAAGTTAATTTCCGCTCCCTTCGTTCAGTTGTCATTCTTGTCCAGTTTCTTTATCCCTAATGCTTTTCAGACCTTCTTTTTCTGTCTCCAATCATCTCCTTTCTGGTCTTCCACAATGGCATTTGTACAATTGCATTTAGAACGCTTCTCAGTGTCCCGAATCTGAATCCATTTGTATAATTTGATCAGCACATTTCGATCTGTGAGATCACTTCAATTCATTCAGATATTGACGACTTGTCGAAAAGAACCTACAATTCCTTATTATTATTATATCTACCGCAACCCATCTTCATTTTTGACACTTTTTATCCAAGAGATTTCTTTTGTCGATTATGCTTTCACTTTCACTTTGTGAATTTATTCTTTTTTTCCCCCAAGTTTTCTAATACAGTTTAGCGAAAACATAAAAAAAAAATTTTTTTGATATGCTCCGATTTATTTACACGTTTGTGTTTTAGATAAAAAAATATGATGTGTTTTTTTTCCGGGAATTAATCGTGTATTAGTTACTGCGAATGTTCAAAATAATACCGGTATTTACAATTACTGTCGTCGTATTTTTGTTACGTCATCATGTTTTTTTTTACTTAACTTTAATTTATTATACGTTTCAATATAATTGTCAGCGTATGATAGAAATGTTATGACGAAACGAAAGACACGAGATTATATATATATATATTTTTTTTTTTTTTGAAATAGTTACTTAATCTAACATAATAATTTGAGTTATATATATATATATATATATATATATATATATATATATATATATATATATATATATATATATATTCGTTTTCGAGTGTAAACTGGATTCGTTTTATCATTTTATAATGCTACGAAGGTTATTTAGATATTGACCCTTTCTCTTCGCAGTTTCGCAGCAATAACCGGTCACATAATAATAATAAAATATATTATTTATTTATCTGTGTCAGTGTGAGTGTGTCGTTGTAGATTTTTAAATAATAATACTTGGATTGTCTTGAATTTTTTTTTTATTATATTTATAATATTATATTATTTCAATCGAATCAGGACGAGGACAAGGATGGAAAGATTGTTAAATTAATTTAAATGATAAATGAAGAATACGTAACGTGTATGATGCGCTTTAGCAATGTACAATAATTAACTATAATATACGAATATGCACTAAAGTCGTACTAAAAGAAAAAAAAAAGCATTTTTTTAACATAATTTATTAACACATCTCATGCGGGATCAGTCGAATTAAAATTTTTCATTTTATATTGTTCATACGACTAATTATTTTTTTTTTAATTATATGTTGTGAAGTTTCATTATTTAAATTAATACTTGTAAACAGAATTATGATTTTGTTATGAGAGATCTTCGTCTTTCATCGATAACGATCGATGGATTGAGAACGTTTTTTTTTTTTTTTTTGGTTCCCGCATACAATGTGTAAAGAAGATATTTCGCTATTTTCAAAGAAGATGTCCACTTTCAGCGGTTTATAATTTTAATTTTTAATTTCCCGAATAATCGACGTTTAAAGACGTTAGTTACGACGCAATTAATCTCGAATGCACGAACGTCGCTCTTGGCATGGCAAATGTGTAAACATTGTCGAACAAGCGAAATGTCAACGATGTCACGCTGAAAATTGCAAAATATATATATATGTATATATACACACACACATGTGAATATTTAAACGGCAATTTAATACGTTACCAGCATACTTTCTCCAATTGGCTAATAAACGAAGTGTGCCTGCCGGTTGTTGTTTGTTGTGTTTTCATTTTATAACGATAACACCGGTCGTCCTTGCAATATTCTCATTACGCAATACACATTATATATATTTGATATTTGTGCATATATATATATATATATATATATATATATATCAATACTATTACAAAGCTTTTGCATTCAAATTTAAACTTTTTTCTATCTTCGTGAAACCTGTTACTTCATATTTACATATCAATAATAAAAAAATAAGATATCATTATACTAGTTCGGGAGTCTAAAATTACAATTTATAAAATTTCAAAAGCCACAAAAATTTTTCTTGTCAACAATAAATAGTACTTGCATAAATATATTTTTTTTTTTTGATAAAAAAATTAATCTATTTATTTATATATATGGTAAGTAGTGTTTTTTCACAGCAAATTATATAATATATAATACTGTGATCAAAAAGTAAAGTAAATTTGTTTATAAAATGTAAATTCTTTATTTATCAATCCCTTTCAAAGTAATCTCCATCCAATAACACGCACTTTTGTCAACGCTTTTTCTAGTCCTCGAAATAGTCGGAATAGTTTTTTTTCCGTTATAGCCTTCAAGACCTTCTTCGATTCGGTTTTTATCTCCTCAATCGTGTCAAAATGACGTTCCCGCATTGATCTTTCAAGTTTACTGAATAGCCAGAAGTCACATGGAGACAAATCGGGCGAATACGGTGGTTGTTAAGTGAATAAATTTCTTATCTGATAATTTTATCAATCTTAATAAAAATATTTATAAACATGTTTTATGATACGAATAAAATTGGAATATTCATTTTAAATCACAATTTAGACTTTCTATATCGATCCGTACTTAACAATATAATTAATCATTTTTATTTGTGATAAACATGTCAAAAAAAAATTGTGATGTTATTTACGCCGCAGTGCGTTATACGGATTAGTTACATGGAAAATATGCGATAATTGTGTAAATTTTTCCCATTGACCCACTTTTTAAACGGGCAATCGTATTTTATTAATTACAACTCTCGAACCGATATGCAAAGTGATTCGTTTGAATAGTATATTGAAAAAAAAAACTATTATATATATATATATATATATATTTATTTATTTATATTACAACAGGATACTGAAACTGGTTATCGACTATCTATTTGTCTAATCTGTTCTATGCGACAAAACGATAAATAAACCGACACCTAGTTTTAATTGTAAAATGATCGAATTTTTACACGTGTACTAATTGAATTACAATTTCACGACATTGACGATAATTTCAAACGACAATGTTAACTTTTCCTCATTATCTCAATTACGACATCAAAATATGCAAAATTTTAAACAAATTCTCAACACTTACCAAATTGATACAAAGCTCTTATTTTTTTTATATTATTTAAATACTATTGAAAGCAGGTAAATTGTATTTTTTTCCTCGGTTGGTAGAACTGTTTATAACATTTGCCAAGCGTCTGTTTGTTACACGTATTACACGTGTTTTTACAACTTTTGATTCCTTCATCACGATAATGTACCATGTCATACTGTAAATACTCGACTCAAGTCGTTCCGCAACCGCCATATTCGCCCGATTTGGCTCCGCGCGACTTTTGGCTATTCGACATACCGAAAAGGCCATTGCGGGGACGTCGTTTTGACACGATTGAGGTGATAAAAAAATATTAATTTTAATATCGGTTAAAGAACCGCTGATCTGTTCAAGTCAACCTTGTCGAACATATATTTGTTCCACGTGTTAGGAAATGCTTGTTACATTTGCCTTATCACAAATTGACGAACGCATTTTTAAAAACGTGTCTACAGTTAATTAACATTAATTAGCCGCCATTATTATTATTATCAATACGTATACTCATTAGTATATTTTTCAACAATTTTACTTTCTGACGATTTTTATTATTATATTTATAATTTTTGAATCGATCGTACACATTATCAATTATAACTATTCGATATTTTATCATGCACATGCATAAACACGTATTGCGTTTTTATTATTATAATTATGAAATATGCATGTCGAATCAAAAAACGTGATACGAATAAATTATCGATAATTAACATATAAACACAACGCTATGTTGTGACCGTTGAAAAATTTATAATTTTGAAATAATATCATTTTAATTTTATACTATCTTTTTGTCGAATGGAAAATTAAAAATAAAAAAAACACACACACACACACACACACGATATTAACTAAATCGTTCAAATTGGATGAAGCACGTGCTTTTTACTGATCAAACCGCAGAGAGCAATGAACTGTCAAAAATATGCTATTATATTCTGTCAACCCATTTTCGCATTCATTGTTCATATATATAAAAAAAATTGTAGATTATTCAACGTGAATATATACTCGTAACCTTTTAGATAACAATTATTTTAAAATAATTGAAGTTTTTGTGTGTGTGTTATATATATATAAATAAATTTAACTAAATCGAAACATGCTACTGGAATTTTTTTCTTTTTATTACAAAGGTCAAATGTTGGACTTTGATCTCAATTTTTTTTCCTAAACAAACGGTCATTATTGCTGGCTAATTATAAGATTTATGTCTATATTGAAAAAAAAAGATACATTAAATATGTATCGATATCGAGTGCGAGCTCAGAATCGTACCATATCAGCAAGGTTTCTCTCTGTATTTGCGCGTGCCTTTCATTGTTTTAATTCTTTTGAAAATAAATATTTCGTTCATTGTTATTGTTCATGGTCCTTGACAGGCCTATATTATATGTCCGTTTGTCGTTTTACTATGCGAGGGCGTGGTGCATGGAACTCGACCTCGGTGTTGATGTAATGGCGTGTGGGCAAATTGCATAACGATTCTTTGTTATCTTCGAACGTTTCGCATCCTATATTATAATAAAAAAAAAATATTCAATAACTAAACGCAAATACCGAAGACACCAATCAAGGTTGCATTGTCATTCCGTTTTTTTTTTTTTTTTTTAAATAATTAACTGTCACCAAAAGGTTGAACATTCTTCTTCACGCCGTCTCCTCAAAGATGGTTGGCGATCTATACGGCTAATGAATCTTTCGAAAGAGTTCTATTGACGAACAGTTGTACCAACGACGAAGATCTTTAAGCCATGAGTTTTGACGTCTTCCTATTAATCTTTTCCCCTGAATTTTTCCTTCAAAAATTATCTAGATAAGCCTATATTTATCATTTTTCAAAATGTGGCCCGGGTATTGCATTTTTCTCTCCTCCTCATTTGCTACTTTTTCGGTTCAATATATATTTAGCACTACATCTCGAAGATTTCCATGCGTTTTTCGGTTCCAGGGTCTAGCGTTCATGATTCAGATTGAATTGTGATGAATTGCGTTCTAGCTCGTTCTATTCTAGAACGAATCTCTTTCTTGGGGTTGTAGATTGCTATGATATACGTCCCCAAATATTTATAAAACGTTACTTGTTCAATTCGATCTAATCTTTTTTATATACATATATTTGTTGTTGTTGGTTTTTTTTAACATGTTTGAACATTATGTGACTATAATTATGAAAGTGAAAAAAAAGTTTATCGGTTATTATAAATGAGCTGACAACGATTTCCAAGCATACGAGAAACATCCTGGATTAAAATGTTGTGATGATGAACTCTGATTACCATTATATTAGAGCATATATTAGCACGCTTCGGATAGAAAATTATGAGCTATAAATGAAATCAAAATATTGGATAATGATCGAAAATGTATATTATGCGAGTAATCTATCGAAAAATATCGACTTAATTTAATTAAATTTATAGAGATGAATTGTGATGTTGAAAGCCGTTTTGAAATTGAAACTTTTTCGGCAAAGTTCTAACGCTTTTATTCATCGAAAATCGCAATTTAAAATAAATTAAAAGTGTTTGAATTTAGTTTGGTAATCGATTCATGTTATTTTTCGGTCACGTTTTTTTTTTATATTATTCGTAGGAATCTTTTATATTTCTTTAAAAATGCAAAGTTGTATCTATGATTTTTTATGACATATTGTGACGATGTAATTTTAAATATATTATTGAACAGACGGTATTTTTACTACGTTTTCTTTAATATAAATGGAATCGAGTAAAAATCGAAAAATCGGTTGACTCATTTTGCATTTTCACTTTTTTCGTAAATTAAAGCATGTATTGATTATTCAATCGGATGGAAAGTTAAAATTTCATTTTTTTATTTTATTATTATTTACAACGGCCGCCATATTAAATGTGCATATTTTTTAAGAATTTCTATTGTAAAGCTAATAATATATTATAAAATAAAATGCTATATACTATATATATATATATATATGCAGTCTTCTTCGAGTGAAATGAAAATTTATTCTAGTTTTCTATTTTGCAGCGGCGATCGCACGACAGTGATTTACAACATTTTTCATTGCGATTTATTTACATTCTTGCGTATTGCTAACTACTTTATAATTTTGTTGCATATTTTTTTTATACTCGTTTTATGTGATTTTAATTTGGATCAAACCAAATTCATCCAGAACTACTGTGATCAAAAAGTAAAGTGAATTTATCGTATAAAACTTCCGGGCATTAGGAAGGCTGTCTATTTGTCAAAAGTTTTAATTATCTCCGAGTTTCACGTGCTTTTACAAGTCTCGATTCGTATTGTTCCACAACCACTGTATTCGCTCGATTGAACTCCGTGCGACTTCTGTCTATTCAGCAACTCAAGAGGTCAATGCGGGGATGCCGTTTTGACACTATTGAGGAGGAGATGAAAAATGAATCGAAGAAGGCCTTAAAGGCTATACCGAGAAAAGACTATTCCGATATTAATTCTTCTGAAAATAGTAGCGTAGCATTGCTAGTTTGCTAAGTGAAAACCATTGGGCAAATAGATGCAATCAATTTATATTGAAATCACTGATGAATGATGTTACTTTGTTTCTGCATGCTAAGCTTATGATATTTTCTCGGAAATGAACATGGAGTGTATGTGTGTGTGTGTATGTATTAAATGCGTAATTACCAATGGCACATTACTAATGATCATTTATATGGAAGAATAGTAGCGAACTACGCAGAAAATCTATGATGACACGCAATAGTTATATTGTCCCCTTTTATACGATAGTTTTGCTATGGCAAGTTCAAGATAATTTCATCTAGATTTAATTGTACTCAAAGGAAATATTTTAATACATATAAAAATATTAATATAATTTGTAGTTACATTATAAAAATATAATAGAATTTTTATTTGAAAAATCAAATCTTCGATTTTACTTTCGATTTGTCGTCCTTCAAATATTCAATAAAACGATACATAAAATAATAGTCAATCAATTTCATAATTGAATCTATTCAAATACAGAATAATAAATTAAACTATTTAAATCTCGCTTCTGTCACAATAATAATAATAATGAAACTTTACTATATTTATTATATAAAATATTTTGAAATAAATATGCAAATTCCTGTCAACGGTTATGAAATTATTTGTAGGCGTATTTATATTATCATTGTCCCAGTTTTTATTTATTTTTTATTTTTCAGACATTTAATCTGTTTCTTTATCTTGTATATCCTGTTTAGAATTGGCGATTTTCAAGTATTCCTAATTATTCATCGATATTTTTATTTATTCTCACTTATAATACCGGTATTTTATCCATTAATAATATCAACGATTGATAATTGATCGACTTTCTATTATTAATTGATATATAAATGCTAGTAAATCATCGCTCCTATGACATTTTTTATGGAACAACTTAAAAAGTTATTATCAAACACGAATCTATGAATCTATATAAAATATATCTTACAATAATTAAATCATATATTATGGTAATAAAAAAAAAAACGATTTTTTTTACAAAAATAAAACTCGTCTTTTATATCAGATAAATCGCGCAAAATCGCATTTAATACATTTTTAATCTTCGTTAAAATACGTTTGCATATGTAATGAAAGTGAAATCGACCCATTTTTTCTATAATTTAATTCTACATTTTTATGTGTATGTAATCGTATTACGAATTCAAAACTCTTGCGTTATTCCTAGAATGTCATTATTAAACATTTTAAGGTTGATCGTTGATTTGGCGACTCGACTATATTAAAAAAGTATTATATAATATAAAAAATATATTTCAATATCTACTTTCAGCATATAACACTGTGATCAAAAAGTAAGGTGAATTTTTTTTTATAAAATGTAAATTCTTTATTTATTCTTCCAAATCAATTTCACCCCTTTCAAAGTAATCCCAGTCCGATAAAATGCATTTTTGTCAATACTTTTTCTAGTCCTCTAAACAGTCGGAATAATCTTATTCTGGTATAGCCTTCGAGACCTTCTTCGAATCGGTTTTTATCTCTTCGATCGTGTCAAAACGGCGTCCCCGCATTGGCCGTTTGAGTTTGCCGAATAGCCAAAAGTAGCACGGAGCCAAATCGGACGAATACGGTGATTGCGAAACGATATGAGTCGAGTTTTTAGTAAAAAAAAAAAGTCGAGAAGAACCAATGTAATTCGTGTTTTTACAGTCCTGCCAACCTAGGAAAAAAAATACAATTTACCTGCCTTCCTAATGCTCGGGAATTTTAAATTGCAATTTCATCTTACTTTTTGATCACAGTAGTATATAAATATATTTTATTTTTATTTTTTTTATATAAAGAAAACTCTTACGGATATCCGCATATTGCTATAACTCAAATTTAATTTAAATTTTGTCAATCATTTTCATCATCACCATATATATATATATATATATATATATATATATATATATATATATATATATATATATATATATATATATATATATATATATATATATATATAATATATGCTTCTTTTAGCATCATTTTATAAATTTAATTATAATATAATAATAATAATAATTATGTACTTTCACTTTTTTTTCTCAGAGACACAAAATTGTAAATCACGCTACACTTGTTTACCGTTAATTTTGTTCTGCGTTACTTTTTTCCGTTAATAGAATAATCCGTTATATGATTTTTTTTTTGATATAAAATAAGCGCTTGTCAACATTTTTTTTTCGCATTATTTTTGCTTAATACATGTATTTATGATTTCGTCGGATATCCGCGTTTAAACGACCTATTTTATCACATGAATATTGATGAATTGATATTGATCAAACTTCCTCTGAAAATTGTTCCCACAATTTTACGATTTGTGTCTATGTGTGTGTGTGTGTGTTTATATTAATAAAAATATATCAATATCAATCATCTATAGTTGATTTAAATTATTATTATTGTTACGTTATATTTTTATGAAAAAATATTTAACAACAATCAAAAAAAGATTAGATATACTACATTTTTATGTATCTATCAATGTTATATTTTTAATTTAAATATAAAAATACACGTTTACTATTCGGATTAGATCAGGAATGTTCATTTGAATTGGTCTATGACAGGGTAGTTCAACATTCAATAAGCTATATCGTTTAATATTTAAAACTAGATTGACTACAACTGATTTCAACTTATTTGTCACGTTTTTTCTTGTTGCGATTTTCACTTTTATCGATGACTATTTATATTTTATCATGTAATAAATTATAATTTTTATCGACATTATTATATGATAAAATAATAGTTTATTATTTGATTGCAAAACGGCAACATTTACACTTTTCGATTATTATATTACATTAAACAGTTTAATTTTGATAAAATTATCATTCGCTATATTGACCACCATTTTTTTTAGAAGATTTTCTACATCATAGAGCAAATTAATGACGATAATATTTTTTTTTCGACAAATTTATAAATATTGCGTATCGGTAAATTATCGCACAAAATGTATAATATAATACGTGTTTAATTATAAATGATAAGAAGTGTTGTAATTGCACCATGATAATGACGAATCATCCGACCTTGTGGTTAACTGCTTATCATAAATATTATTTTGTATATATATATATATATATATATATATATATATATATATATATATATATATATATCATAATTTTATAATTACGCTATATTTTTTATAAAGTTTATATATATATATATATATATATATATATATGCAAATCTTAAAAAATGTTTACGGATTTCTTCCTTGTTTGCGATTTTTGTGAAATATATCTATTAATTAACCCTCTAATTGCGGGCGTAGAAAATCATAATTTTTGTGATGTTTTTATTTTTTTAACATATCCATAGAAATTTTCTATTTTTCTTTAGAAAAATGCGGCAAAAATTGATCATTATAAGTTAACTAAGTAATAATTAATAAATAATAATAATAATAATAAATTTACGATTTCCTCGTTTTTTTTTCTTAAAAATATAGCTTGTTAAAAATAATTAACAAGCGCACGAATTTCATTAACCGCTAACAGATATCGTTAAAATTTGTAAAAGTGTAAGAGCAATTTTAAAAAATGAACATTTTTATAACGATAGTTTTTAGTTTGGATATATATTTTTTATTCAATTTGATTTTTTTTTTGATAAATTTTCTTATTTATTATTGGAATTGTTATCGCGTAATTGATTTTTTACAATTTATTTCAGAACATAAAATCTTTCATATTCTTTCTATTGATATTTTACCCTGAATTTATTCTTCGAACATTATATAAAAAAGCCTTTTTTTATCATTTTTCAAGATGTGATAGTGATATTATTTTTTTCTTATTTTAACCGTTATCAATATTTCTAGTATTTTTTACAAACTTCGTCGTCATATTACTGTGATCAAACAGTAAGGTAAATTGTATTTTTAAATTAAAGGCAGGTAAATTGTATTTTTTTCTTAGGTTGGTAGGACTGTTTATAACATTTGCCGAGCGTCTATTTGTCAAAAGGTTTAATTATCTCCGAGTTACACGTGTTTTTACAACTATTGGTTCCTTTAATGCACCATGTCATATTGCATAATTCGATTCATATCGTTCTGCAACCGCCGTATTCATCCGATTTGGCTCTGTGCTACTTTTGGCTATTCGACAAACTCGAACGGCCAATGCGGGGACGCCGTTTTGACACGATCGCAGTGATAATAAGAACCGAATTGAAGAAGATCTCGAAGTCTATACAGGAAAAAAAACTATTCCGACTGTTTTGAGGACTAGAAAAAGCATTGACAAAATTGCATTTTATCGTACTGGAATCACTTTGAAACGTATGAAATTAATTCGGAAGAATAAATAAGAAATTCATGAACACTTTATACACAAATTCACCTTACTTTTTGATCACAGTAGTATTTATCGGAAAAAAATCCGATTTTTCGGTGCGTTCCACGAACTTATAGATCAATTTTTCGAAAACGTTGTTCGGTTTCACACAACAATAATAATAAAATAGTCGTTATCGCGTCGAAAAAAAGCGCAAGTTGACAATAGTCCATAGTGACGTAAAATCGTATATATATATATATATATATATATATATATATATATATGCGTCGCGCACGTGCGCTCGTTCGTCGTTATATCGTTGTATTAGTGGATAATCACGCGGCTGCGTGATGACGCACGTCGTTACGCCGGCCGGCTTTCCGACACCGGCCGGCTCCCTTGTTTATTCTGCCGCCGTTTGTCGGGCGGCGCGCACGTTTTTACGACGCTTTTATCCAATCGTACGACGATTCGCAAACGCCTTTTCTTTTCCGCTCGACCGGAATACACATACATACGTGTATATATATATATATTTTTTTTTTCTAACTACAATCACAGGTATTTATATTTATTATTAATTGGTCTTAATTTAATTTTTTGAATCATTATTTATTATATATATATATATATATATATATATATATATATATATATATATATATGCATATTTTATATTATCTATATAAATACAAGAATATTATTTATAATAATAGTGTTCGTAAATAGTGTTTATTTATTTTTTTGATTTTTCGTTGACCTTTCGTCTTTGTGCGGATTTTATTTTTACGTTTTAATCAACTACTATAAATAAATACGTGTACATATATATATATATATATATATATATATATATATATATATATATATATATATATATATATATATATATATATATATATATATATATATATATATATATAATCAATAATCGGAATATTTGCAAACTTGTAAACATTACCTTTATCGTTACGAATTTCTCTTTATTAAAAAACTATCGCTTATATGATTTTTTTTTTATTATATATCGTATTTTGCGACATAATTTAATCCGAATCATATATAAAATTCGATAGTAGTTTGTAAAATAACATAATTCCCACATAGTGAATTATATTTATTTCTTAAAAAAAAACAATCTTTTCTTTTTATTCTACCGATCTTTTTCACTTTGATGTATCTTTTCGTATTTTGAGATTATTCTAAAAATCCCCTTATTTTTTTTAATATACAATATATTTGCTTAAAATTATTTTTTTATTATTATAATTAATATATTGTATATATGTATACTTTGTGCGTTTAATATATTATTTTCGCAATTTTTTATATAATAAAAATTTTCAATATTATAGAATTTAGATAACCGATAACTGTTCACGACGAGTCACTAATCATAAAAGGATTAGGAAGCGAAAGAAAGTTGCCGGAATGAATTCTTCGATTAATATTCCGATATCAAAACTAAGCACCATTAGCAAATCATCAGCAATGGTGAAAGCACACCATGTAATTTGTAATCACAGTGGTTTTGCAGCAAAATTACCGCCGGTGGAATAAAATACTTGTACATAGAAAAAAAAATGCATCACCTTTCTAAAATTAATAAATAAATATATCGTGAAACACTTATTTTTAATAATGTTGCTAATATTAATTTTTATGTCATATAATAGTAGTTCACGTCTGTCATAGAAAGTTATCATTTTAATCGTATATTTGATACGTTTGTCGCATTTTTGAAATCTGCAATTTTTCATCATAATTGTCAGCGAGATCAAAAAAATATCAACTCGAACTCTGATACAGACATTTTTATTGCATATATTTAATATATACTATATAATTTAATTTGCAACACAAATACAATCTTGCAATACAATGACAAAGTTCAAATATATTGAATGCAATAATTTTGATTCTAATATCTATACTAAATGTAGATTGAAGTATTGATTTTTGAAATTTTTAAATCTTTTTTCTTTTTTTGGCTTAATATTTTATCGTTCAAGTATGCTAACTGACCTAGGTTCATCAAGTCTTTGACGGAGCGTCAGGACAGATGATGACTTTCGTCTGCTTAAAAAGATGAATTACACGTGTAACGGAAACAATGCCGAATTTGTTACGGCAATGAATCTTCCCAACCGCGTACCATCATTCGAAACACACACACACACACACACATACGTCATTATTATTCACATTATATAAAAGGGAAAAACTTTCGATTTTCACGACCTCGACGAATTTTTGTCGAGTTCTCGTCACTCGGACTTTTTAAATAATAATGACAACACGTGCTCATACTTTTTTTTTAAAAAAAATCTTTATTCTTTGTTTTCAGTCCCCGCAAACGGAGACCCAGCAGTTCCGGAGACAGTGACATGAAAGAGGACGGCGACATGATGGATGAATGCAGTGCAGCCTTGGTCCTCATGTCTTTGAGTTGTTCTCCACATTCGCCTCTAGGTCAGTGCAATTATCTAATTATCAATAATATAATAAAAAAACCGATCATTTTTTGATTTAATTAGGGATTTTCCTTTTAAAAAAAATATGCTTATTCATTTATTATCAAAAAAAAAAAGTATATTTCAATACATAAATATGCGATAAAATTACGGCTTATCGATATACATTCATTTTAATCCTGATAAAATAAAAAAGATTCGCAGAAAAGTATGTGCGTCATATTTTGTTTTTCTACCAAAAAAAATATATATATATTCCATCTTTGAATATGTTGACGAATAGTGGGCGAATTTTGTTGAAAAATCTTTAATTTCTGCTATAATTGCAAATTAAACACGCATCATTATAAGCTATTTGTTTATATTTTATATCTATTTATTTGATAACGCGTTTAAGATTAAAAATATTTACATATTTTTTTTCGTATTGTACTTTTTTCGTTATCATTGAATTCAAACATTTGATTAGACAGAGATGACATTAAAATAATTTTGCTACCAAAAAACAAACAAATCTATATTTTATAGGAACGCTTAAATATAATTTATATAAGATTTTTCAAATTATTTCATAAATCATTTCATAAAAGAAAAATAATATATATATATATATATATATATATATATATATATATATATATATATATATAAATCATTTTGATGTAGTTTAAATTCAAGTTTATTATTGATGAAAATATCCGCATAGCGTAACGATGCATCGCTTCAATGTCACCGTTTTATATACATGGCCAGTACAAAATATTTGTGTCTTATTTGTTTTTCTATTTTCATTTCACACCAATTTGTACTAATATAAATATTTTCAATTTTCCTTCGTTTTATGCGTACATTTATATGTTTATTTATTTATTTTTTTGTATTGGTCAGATTACAAATTCGACGGTCATCGAGTTCATACCTTATCGTTACAACAAGGTAAAATTGTTTTGTTTTGTTGACTGAACAATTGAAGGTCTTCTATCGTGTGTATGTGCGCGCGTGTGTGTGTGTATTATTATTATTATTTTTTTTTTGAAACGCATTAGTTTTTGCCATTTGCGCCACCGTAAAACGATCGATTTCAAAATACGCATTCTCAAAAATAAGTATGACTTGTCCTCGGCTTTTTAAAATCGATATTTTGCCGATTATATAGTCACGTTCAACCCTTAGAGTGTTAAAAAAAATTATAAAAATTAAACCAATTTTTTTTGATATTTTCTATATTAAAATAAATATTTATTCTTCCGCTCGTACTCTAGATTATTTTTTATACTTATTTTACACGAAACATAGAAACGTTTCGTCGTCCATATTTGGTCCGCGGTCTTCGGTTTGACGCCTTCTGGTTTAGATTCGTTTTCGCTTCCAGCAAAAATAAATACACGGTTCAAAATTAAAGTATTCATTCCCGAGTTCGTATTTCCGGTGTGTGTGTGTGTGTGTGTGTATGTATATATATATGTTCCTGTTTGAAATTTAATGATAATAATAAGAATAATATATTTATTTTTGTTACAAATAAAACGTCGACGGTATCCGCGTTATAAATAGGCAACCTTTATTTAACATTTAACGAAAATCAACCACGTTTAATACAATATTAATTTTAATATACGGATTGTATTATTGTATAAAAATACGAAATTGAACCATATAGAAACAATTCTGATGTAATTTACATCAATATAAAATAAAAAAAATATATTTAAAATATTGTATAAAACGCGTCTTGAGAGCGTTTCGAAAGACCTTCAGTAATCTTATATGATAACAAATTTTATGATAACGTTTTTTTTTTAATTTATACGTTATTTTTGTGTCGCTTTTAAAATTAACAATGTATCCTTTTTATATACTGTATTCGTGTTCAATATTGTGATTGTCATCCGATTTTATCCGGACATTGTCAATTTTTTTGATCACTATATTATTAATTGTCTGAAAATTGGTCCAGATTCGACGAATTAAAAGCTGCGAAATATCTAAAATTAGAACAAAGACGAAGTTTTGCTTTTTACCATGACAACGCTAGGCTGTAAGTATATTTTTAGCAGTTAGTAACAAACAGCCTTCGTGTTCAATTGAGATATTATTCGACGTCGTCTGCCTTATTTTGCCTACTATTTTATTTCTACATTAAAAATATCTCGATACAAAATGAAATTTAATCGGTAATTTTCGAGTTTTTAGCACATAATTCGAATGTCAATCGTATATATTTTTCCTGTAAAACTTTTAATGTTTTTTTTTTTTTTAATATAGGCGCTTGGGGCGGTAGATCATCAGCATCACCAGCTGGATCCAGCAGCGGTGGTTCTTGGCGTTCAGGTACACCATCACCACCATTGGATAGTTCACCAACAAGTTGGCCAGCTTCGCCCATTGACGAAGGAATCGTAATGGACTATCACGAAAGAGAAGAGCGACCCAAAAAGAAAAAGGTATTTATTTATGATATTTATGATAAATCGTACATATTTTGAAACTTATCTAAAAACAACTTTTCAACATGAAAAGTATAGTAATAATAGAATAAAAAGCGATTAGCAGAGCTATAAAAATAATTTAAATTATATATAAATTATTCGAAAAAGAACTTCATCATGATGGATAATAATGTTCACCTATATTTACCATATGTTTCAATTGTATGTTGATATAAGTTCAAAATCCATAGTGCCAAAAGAAATATGCAAATATACACGATTTTAAATTATTGAAATAGACTAAAATGTTAACTGTGTATGGTCGCATAAAAATATCGTAGTATATATATACGAATTAAACAATTTTCGATCGATTCGTATAATAAATAAATTGATCGATTAATGTGTGAGGTCGGTGTCAAAATCCGAGGCCAAATTCGCATATGACATCCTAATTTTCCTTAAAAATAAATAAATATATATATATATAAATAAAACATTGTGTAATACGAAACGATTAAAATGCTAATCGTTTTTGAAAGCGTGCGCGTTTTTTCCGTCTAAATCGATATTATTTTCTATTGCTATTTTCCGTTAAGTTCTTCTTCCTTATGTCGTAATATATATATATATATATATATATATATATATATATATATATTTTTTTTTTTTTTTCAATCATAATTTTATGTCATGGCAAATTCAATGGTAGTCACGCGTGCTTTCGAACCATTCAAGGTTTATTTGATGGTTTTTGCTCATTTTATTTTTGTCGAAAAACTGACGCCGTAACCTTTTTTTGAAAGTAATGTCAAAAAAGACAAATAATATCTTTTCTGCTCAATTATCCACACGTCAAAATTATTATATATTATATATATATTAACGCGCAATGTGCATTCTTTATCGATGTGACATTGTTTATGGTTAATGAAAATAATTTAATATAGATGTTGTTAAATGATCAACTCGTTTAGTTGCTTCATAATTTTTCAGTGTTTTATTATTATTATTTTTTAAACGAATGCAATAAAAGTCACCTTGAAACGCATTTCTGGACGTGGAAACCCGTTCGTTTTATGCTTCGTCCACATTTGCACTTTTATGTGTACCGTTTGCTAAAATAAAACATTTAATCCACCGTAAATGTCACGAAGATTAAACAATGTCGGTTCGAATGATGAAGAAAAAAAAGACCGATCGCATTTTTGTTCACACTTCTATGTGATCAACATTGTCAAAAGTAAATTAGACACAAAATTTCCGTTCATATATAGAAAAAAAGGAACATGGATATAAAATGCCAAATGTCGTCAATTCGGCCAATAGTTGCCTATGAAAGGTTAGCTAAATACGCACAGTTAGTTTATTCGTTCGTTTTTTTTTTTACATTTTGTAATTATGCTGTTAATGTTGTCTATTATAAATCTACTCCGGAAAATTAAGTTTCAACCTTGTACGTTGCATTAAACAGTGTTTTCTATGCTAGAGAATCGTTGTGTACAAGTGTATTAGCAGTCATCTAAGCGGACAGCCTTGAGCTCAAGAACCAACACGTAAGCAAAATGAAAAAAAAAACATATCTATGCATTTACACTATTATATGCGAAAACTTTGCAATTAAACGGCAACAAGTGCACCGGTTCACCTATTTATCTGTTCGTTCAAATTATTGCCGTAATTTCAAAACGTTTCTTGTGCTATTTATCAGAGTGCAAATCAAGATTGTTTTTCATATTCTGAACTCTAAATATTGTTCAATGAAAATTATATATAATAATTGAATTTTTATATTCAGACTTATGTATGTATTTTAGAAAGTAGTAGCGCAATACTTGAATCGGTCTACTTCTAAATGCTTCACATATATAATTATATATATATATATAATAATAATAGTTGATATACCAGTTTATAAAATCGGATTTGTATGTATACAAGTTACATTTTTGCATTTTTCCATATGAATCATCATAACACGGATAAGATATAAAGAATCGTTCGACAGCAAACGCCGGGTCGCCACCGTGTCTGGCGCTATCGGTTGCCATTATTGTTTCAGCTACTTGTTGGCAACTAACTGCTTGCCGCTCGTAACTTTTTTCACATTACGCAAGCGATCATAAAAATGTGCCACATTATCGACACACGAGCCACACTCGTGCATTTATTTATACCGTTCTTGCGTGCTGATGTGTGCGCGTGCATAACGCTGCACTTATTTTATATTGCTCGGATCGGTCGCAATTTGCGGAAGCCAAACATTAATCGTTGCCAAGCACATGTTAAGCATCATTGTTACAGCATTATCCAGGGTTTTCTTCATCGTTTGATTTAATATTTATATAATATTTATATATTTATCACAAAATAAGTTGAAAGGCGGGTAAATAGTATTTTTTTTATCCTAGATTGGTAGGATTGTCTATAACATTTGCCAAGCGTCTGTTTGTCAAAAGATTTAATTATCTCCGAGTTACATGTGTTTTTAAAATTCTCGATTCCTTCATCATGATAATGCACCATATCATACTACATTGGTTTTTCACGACTTTTTTGTCATAACTCGACTCGTATCTTTCCGCAACCACTGTATTCGCCCGGTTTGACTCCGTGCGACTTTTGACTATTCGGCAAACTCGAACGGCCAAAATGAGGACGCCGTTTTGACACGATTGAGGAGATAAAAACCAAATCGAAGACGGCTATACCGGATAAAGACTATTCCGACTGTTTCCGAGTGCTGGAAAAAGCGTTGGCAAAAGTGCGTTTTATCGGACGGGGATTACTTTGAAGGGGATGAAATTTTATAAACAAATTCACCTTACTTTTTGATCACAGTCTTATATTATAATATCGAAATGTATTCAAAAACAATATTTAATCTCTAGTAACTTGTTTTGTAATTAATGGCGAAATTCATTGTATGATTCGTTTATTGATTAACCAACTTATGACCCATCATAAAATATATGTATAAAAGGCTCGTAAAACGTTGACTTCGTCTAGATTTTTTTATATTTATCTCAATTATATCAATTAATTTTATTAATACTTCATATAATATTATGTTAATCATTATTTAAAATTCGACTAAAGTCTATTTATGCTTTAAACAATCTTAAATATGTTTTTTTTTAGTGATATTAATATTCGATAATATAATTTGAAACATGTGCGTAAATATTTTTTTCTTCGATTATGAACTCCGTTGAAGTTCATTGAACTCGATGGTTAAATTACGTATAATCATGTTAATTATTATTATTTTTTTATTTTGCATATATTAATTGTAATTTATGAAGTATTTATTGTGATTTTTTTTTTCATATATCATTGTATTATATATATATATAATACTTTAATATGATAATGAGTTAGAGCTTTTCAATTATATTAGTTCAATTTGCCTTTGAATGCAAATCAAATTGATAAATTAAGGTTAATTTTATACAATCATCCTTTTATATATATATATAAAAAAATATTTACATAAATATATATCAAATTTATAACGTATATAGTTTTTTATTTGGATATCGTCGTAAATGTTAAATCGAAAATATATATTTTTTTATTAATATATGGTATATATTAAAAAAAAAATTAAATATCAGTATCAACCCTGTTAAGTTCGCAATCTCTGTAACAGAGCGCGAATGCAGTCAGAGACGCAACAAAGAGAATTATATATGCAAGAGTCAAGGTCGACCCTGACTTCTGATGATGCTTGTCCAAGAATGGGAAGGGGACCCACTGTTGGCACATCCACGAACCACTTAGCATAATAATAAACCAAAGCTATATTACCATCATCGTTATCATCATCGTCATTGTCGCGTCTTCGGTAACGGATGAGCGCGATAGACCATCCATATTGAAATACGTCATAAATTTTATCTTTTTCTTCTTCTTCTTCACGACGTCTACTCAAAGATGGTTGGCGATTCAAGCGGCAAATGAAACTTTCGAAAGATTTCTATTGATGAACAGTTGTACCAACGACGAAGATCTTTAAATGTGGCCTGGGTATTGCATTTTTCTCTCCTCCTCATTTACTACTTTTTCGGTCCAAGATATACTTAGCACCACATCTCGAAGGTTTCCAGACGTTTTTCGGTCCCAGGGTCTAGCGTTCATGATTCAGCACCATATAAAAGAACAAAAAAAAAAAAAAAAACGTAACATCTAAACATACGTATTTTTAATTCTATGTTTGTGCTCTTAGACGTTAAAAACTATTTCATGGCTGTGAATTGCGTTCTAGCTCGTTCTATTCTAGAACGGATCTCCTTCTTGGGGTCGTAGATTACCGTGATATACGTGCCCAAGTATTTATAAAATTGTCTATTATTGTATAAAGTGTAATCAAATTTTAGCTAGTTGTATTCTGAAAATATTTCTGTTGCATTTTCTTCATTCTTTTCCGCTGTCATACTTCATATTTGCCTTTGGGCAAATTGTGCGATTGTGCAAAATGTTGTGAATTGCACACTTTCGCCTACTTTTTGCACGAAACGTTTTTTTCCAAACAAATTATAATAAAACGCAATTCACGACGTTCGAACGTCTTTAAAACGTGTTGCAACTAATTATTCTATTTATTTATTATACATTTGTATTTAAAGCTTGCCGCGGATAATATAATCTGAAATCTCCAAGGTCTGCCACTATATTAATTGGCCGTTATTTAACGGGATCGCATTACGAATATTAACCAATTTATTCTACGGTGATTGTATATAATATTATTATTTACTATTGAACTATTCTATATTTAATTATAAGAGAATCTATAGGAAAAATATTTTTTATATATTATTTTGCTCACATATATTTAGCACAATGGAGATATTCTTTTTAATTTTAGGTAATCGATGGATAGAAAAAGTCGAATTTTCAAGTTGTCGGGGTCAAAAGCGAAATGACCGTGAATTATTTTTCATTTTGTCTGGCAGCTGAAGTCAACCTTTTTGGCCCAATGTCAAATTTTGCGTCGATCTTTGACATGCTGAAGGACGACGATGAAAAATAGTCTTCGAAAAATACTGAATGATCTGTTTTTTTTCTTCTCTTTATTATCTCCACAGTGCTAATCTATGTCGTTTTACACACTTTTTTTCCAGGTCATTTCAATTTTTTTTTTTTTTGTATAATAAACGCTAATTGTTTTTGTTTTATGAATCGTCATTGCCTCGAAAATCGTTTAATCTCTCGTATACATATTTATATATACGAAACACAAATATTTATCGTCGTTTTTCTCATAATTAGATCAAAAACTGTGTAACCTTGTTCTTTATTCAGATTTATAAATTATAAAAATGTAATTTATATCAGTGAAAAAATAATAATATTTGACATTATATAATGAAGAAGAAACCTGTTATATAATTACGTTCTTTTTCTCAGATTAAAAATTTTATCATTGGTCAATTTTGCTATGTTACACCGATTAATCGGTAATTTATCTGTTCAATGATGAAACGCAGTAATTATAGTAATAAAAATTGTAAACGGACTATTGCAATTATTCGCAAAATCAAATTTCTGCGTTGTCGACATAATATATATATATATATATATATATATATATATATATATATAATTTTATTATGTAAGCCGCGTTTTGAAAGCGTATCGGAATATTCGAACAGATTCTGATCAGAATTTCGTCACAATTATCCATTGAATTGCTTCGGCCGTTTATTTTTTCGATGCGGATTCTTCGTTTTTTTTTTTTGTTTTTCGGAGCCGATTTCATTATTCGTTGTTCATTTTAGTTGCAACGAACTCTCGCCATTGTATCTTCCCAAAATTAGCGTATTTATTCCCTGGAAAATTGGCAGAAGACCAGGAGAAGGTCTGACCAGAATGTCAGGAATGGACTCGCTCTGTCCTTGGTTTCCATATACTATAAATATGCCCAATTGACTAATCATCGTACCCTACGTCTATTATATACAATGTTTCACATCTCATAACAATGCTAATGTAGAATGCATACTTTGAATTACTTTTCTATTATAACGTTTCGTATAATTTATCCAAAATCCCAAGTGTGAAACTTTATTTGTATTATTGTAGTGTAAATTCAACATATTTGTTATCGGTTCGATTATTTAATGACATTTTTATGTTTATAATATTAGATAAAATTTTAAGTTGGCGCTTTATTCGTGTCAAAGTGCAATATGCTCTACATGAACCGGTCGCTTTCGTAACACACAAGTCTAAACAATATATATATGCACATAATATTATGACGAAGGCATCACATGGAAAATAGGCGCGGCTTTGGTCCCGCATGGACGACGATGCCGTCCAAGATAAACTCCTCGGGAATCCACGACGACGGCGATGTTGTTTTCATCGTGAATTTATAAATAAATAAATAAATAAATTTATTCAGTTCGTGTCGTCGCGTAAATGTTTATCTATGTACTTTATCGAATTTCATTTTACAAAGTGAAAACGACATCGCTGTCCATCATTCTCCGCAGTTTTCCATCATCATCATCATCGTCGTCGTCGTCGTCGTCATCAACAACATCATCTTGACACTGTTGAGTATGTTGAAATTTTACGTTTTGTATTTTTTTTTTATTATTTTATTTTGCCGGTGCAACGAACGACACACGCTCACACACATTCCGAACAAAGACCGTATTTTGCTAGAAATAGGTCATCTGGTATGCTCTCGACTATGTGGATTTATTTTTCTATAAAACACATCGCATGCACAGCTGGTCAAAGATCACACCAACAACTACTATACATATGACACTATATAATAATAATTTATATATAATATAAATTGTAAATTATATATATATATATAATAATTTTCAAGTTATTCATTTATAAAATATGATAATAATAATATGAAAATTCCAAGTTTCAACCTGTAGACTGATTTCGAAAGATTCCATATATTAGTAGATATATTGAATTATTTATTTAAAACGATTTTTTGCATTATCTAAAAATAAATTTAACAAAATTTCCATTATCTATTTAAAAAGAGCGTTATCATAAAATTAAATATATTGTCGATGTAATCATCGATAAATTCGTTCGATAAAAATTAAATAAGATACGAGTGCAATTTTATTTATTATTCATTGTGTTTCGTTTGTAATGATTCATCAAATAGGCCACGTATGGAACATGTCCAGACTTGGTGATGAAGAGTTTTTGGCTCCGAGATCTCGAGTCAATCACCCACCTTTTGAAGCGCTGAATGTGCTGCATTCTTCTCGTGATCAGCATCTTTGGTTCTTTGAACTTCACGGTTCTTCCCCGAAAATCGCTCACGTTATTTCCAGTTAATTCCTCTTTTGTCTACACATTTCTTTTATTGCGTTAAATGAATCATGTCCAAAGTAGTGTCTCGTAAATATATTACTAAAAAATAAATCAATTTTATTTTGTCAGCAAGATTGACGTGCAAATTTTCAATCTTTTATCGGTCCGAATCAATTAGCACTGTGAATTTATTTAGTAGTCCTTGTTTTTATTTATTATTTAATTTATTGCGATCAGGTTTTTCCAAAATTGAATAAGATGTTACGCTTCTTTCTTAGAAAACCTGGGATTTCCTATTTACGTTTCATTACCTTCAAATGGATTCTTATTAATTTTAATGATCATAATCAAAATGGCCAATCCTACAACTTATCTTCCATATAAACTGGATGATTTATAATCGCACTTTTCCATATTTTTTTTTTAAATATCAAGAGCAACGTTATTTATTTAAAAGTGCAATATTTTTACCGTCGTAATATGAGTAAATAATCTACTTGTTATTACCGCAATATTTATTTGTTTATATACGATTTCACTTATCAATTCCTTTGCCACATAAATATGTATATGATTTTTGTGTGGGCATATTTTCTATAATATATATATATATATATATATATATATATATATATATATATATATATATATATATATATATATATATATGCTTTGATAAATAAATCGAAAAAAAATGTTGTCATAACTTGAACTACTACATCATGTATATAGAAAAAAAAAATTTTTTTTTGATTTTAAATCAAATTATCGCGGTTAAAATTACAACAATAATAATAATAATAATAAATGAGATAAGCCCATCTTTTTGTCAGTTGAGGTTATTGTTCTGCGTCGGTTCATTCCACGCAAGGTTATTGTTGTTGTATTGGAAAGTTTCAAAAACAGTTTCCAGATGAAAACAACCACAAATTGGAATCCGAACGACCACGCATAGTTTTGGAAGTTGACCGCAAATTAAACGCTCTTGTTGTATCTTGTGTTTCCATATTTCATAGAAACCGTTTGTGTGTTTGGGGTTTTTGTGTCCTTTTGTTCTTTTCTCTTTTTTTTTCTAAATTTTATTTCCTGTCCTTTAATAGACCATTGTTCGTTTTGAACGCTATAATATTTTATGATAAAATTTACGATGTTCCAATAATATATATATATATATATATATATATATATATATATATATATTTTTTTTTTTTTTTTTTCTATATTATTTTGGAGTGCAATTAAAGCTATATAATATAATGTATCGTAAATTGGGGCGTTCTATATTTAGCGACGCAATATTCGCAACAACAACAACAGCACTATTGTGCTGAATTAAACATAATAATCTTCTATTCTATTTACTTTCTATATACGATGATAGGATTCTCCTTGTGAAGTTGTCGATTGTTTTTATTCAACATCACACAACACGTTACAAACTGGAATAAATACAAAACAATTACGTCACCGATAGAAGCTGACATTGGATTTTATCCGTTAATTGTGCACGGTCTTAACTGACGGAAGTTATTTTCTATGTATAATTCATTCCTTTGTCGTAACACGATAATAATTTATAAAATATTATGGCGATCGTTGAATAATGTTATCGCTTTCAAATTCTACATTATCCTTTCTAAACTATAGTTTTTTTCACTGTCTTTGTGGTGTATTTCAACAAAAATGGCAATCTAAATTCAGATATATCTTATGCTGAGTCCACACAGTGGACAAAAATAAAACGTATGATGTTATTATTGCGCAATCGCGGTTTTATGACTATTCTAATATGAGCAACAGTTCTATATATTATATATTATTATATCTTGTTAAATCTCAAATTTCTAATATATATATATATATTAAAAATCCTTTATAATTATAAATTAATCTTCATAAATCACATCAATATATTACATATATAAATACAACATAATAAAACACGCATATAAAATCAATAGACCGTTTTCAGTTCAAATCGGTCGTCGCGTTTATTGAAATTACCGGTTAAAGATTAGCAAAGATCTCGTGACGAGTTTGTATTTATTTATTATTATTTTTTTCTATCGTATTGTCTCAAGAATCGTTTCATAATAATAATATAATAGTAGACGATTGAACTAGGCACTGAACTTGAGACTAGTTTACGAGCCGTTTGTAGCAAAAGACCCAATTTTCCCTATATGGCGTTGACGATGAACGGCTTTTGTGATTGCCAATAACACGTATGCGTACACATATTTTTTTTTTCACTTAGAATAATAGGAAGTCGAAAGAGCGTTTAGAAGGCCGTTTTACTATCGTGTCTAAAATATAAGGTCGTAAGGGCCGACCTCGTGTCTTTTTTTTTTTAAAAACCAAACAGTTCTAATTGTACTAAAAGCGCGTGCAAAACTTCCAAGGGTATCAACGTCGAAGAATTTAAATTGAATGAATAAAAATAATTATTTTATATTTCGATTTTAAAAATATTTTAATCTTTTCAATAAATAACGATGTCAAATTATCTTCTTAAAAATATATAATATTAATACGTTGAAATCTAGAAATAATAATTATTAAAATTATTGAGAAATATTTTCTATGCGTAAAATACACGTTCACGAGTCCTTTTATTCATAATTTTTACGTGTTCCTTTTGTTCCTAAAATCTCACTGTTATATATGAACTGTAAATAATATCGTGGCAACATCAAAGAAATGTTTCTTTATTAGTGATGTGTTTGTGAAAAGTGAAAAAAAAACTATTATAATATTTTATATTTACGGAAAAACCAATGAGAAATAGCTTTCTCTCGTTATGGATGCGAAAATGGGTCATCGATTAACTCCATTATAACAGACCCGTGCACATTTCGCTTCCAGTTTAACGTCCATTTTTTCTTCGTTCTTCACTATAAAAACGTATATTACAAATTTAAAAATTACTAAACGTCATCATATTATATATTACTGTGATCAAACAGTAAGGTGAAATTGTCATTTAAAACTCCCAGGCATTAGGAAGGCAGGTAAATTGTATTTTTTTCCCTAGGTTGGTAGGACTGATATAAAATTTGCCAAGCGTCTGTTTGTCAAAAGATTTAATTATTTCCGAGTTACACGCTTTTTTATAACTCTTGGTTTCCTTCATACTGCATTAGTTCTTCATTAGATTCATATCGTTCCGCAACCACTGTATTCGCCCGATTTGGCTCCGTGCGACTTCTGGCTATTCGGCAAACTTAAAAGACCAATGCGAGATAAAAATCGAATCGAAGAATATCTTGAAGAATATATCGGAAAAAGACTATTCCTACAGTTTCGAGGACTGGAAATAAAGAATTTACATTTTATAGACAAATTCACCTTACTTTTTGATCACAGTATTAGACCGTCGTTCATAAGATTATTATAGCATATTTTACGACGCGTTCGCTCGTAATGTAAATAGATAATGGGGAAAGGCCACGAACACTTTTTACCGCACGTGAATCATAATGACAACAACAACAACAACAACAAAAACCAGAAGTAAAATTACGACTAATATGAACCATTAGTAACAATAATGGTTTAAATGTCGAACAAAAAGTTGAAATTCCATCGAACGTGTTAAACGATTTTAAACGCAATAAGTGGCACTTGTTAATAAGATTGTTCTGTGATACATTTTTTTTTTTATTAGTATACAATATTACGAAATTTTTGTAAGAATCTATTCTTGATGGTAATAATATATTTCGAGTAACCTAATAAATATCACACTTAAATATATATATATGTGTAAGTATAAATGTTGAGAATCTGAAAATAGAAAATCAAAATTGAATGATAAAATAGTAAACATATGGTTAAAACCAGACCCAAAAATTCACAAGTATATTCGAAGGTTTATCGTCCTTATATACAACTAGAATATTTCATACGTGTTTTCGACCTTCGAATCTTGTTTTTTCGTACAAACATATAGACCTTGTCGAACCGTTTGTGAGGCTGTTGTGTGAGGTTGTTTGCCCCGTCTGTGTCGATGTGAACGCCCTGATCTTCTCTACCTCGTCTTTTGCCCCCTTCTGTTGCAAGATGTGAAGATGCATCCCATTGCAATATCGTGCCTTTCTGGCCCACATTGCCCGACGTTTTTATCTCTTTCGAACCCGCCGGACTAGTGCTGGCCTCTCCGTGAGACATTTTTCACTTCGATGCTTCGTCTCCAAGCTGAACGTGTTTGTTTTTGTCCCTGACTGTTGTTGTTCGTCTCGTGTCACCGGACGATCTTTCGGCTTCGTTTAAAATCGATCTTTTCAATTTAAATTATATAATAATATCCACCTTATCGTTTTTGTAACAATTTATAAAATTATTTTAATTTTTATATATACCATATATATATATATTGCGTACATTGTATATAGAGTGAAAAACATATACTGTTTCCAGCAGATCTCTATGATTCTATTGTGCACACTTTACCCAAATACAACAAAGCTTATTTTGTAATTCAATATAGTCGGTTTCACTCACAAAACGAGTAAATAAACCCTCTCGATGACATTATACATTCACATATGTATATATATATACATATAAAGATCAAATGATTCCTTATGTAAGTAAATATGAATTGTCGCGTGATTTTAAACATTAGTATTTATTTATAGCATCAAAATTTCGTGTTCGCGTTCGGAAAAACTTTCGCCAAAAATTTCTTGAGGGCAGTAACCGTCCCCCGTCCCCCTCATCACCCATGTTAAAAAGCGTACAAAGGACGCTCGTCAAGGGGGAGAGTTCAACGCACCGTCGAATACTATATTATATGTTTTTTTCCTTTTTCTTTCTTTTTTCTGTATATTAAAATCGACCCATTTTCTAAGCAAATCCACGTACGTCTATTGCGAACCCTGGACGCCCTTTTGGCGACTTTTGCGAATTACATCGAACTTTCTATCGTCGTGTGCGGTTATCGAACGCAGCTTTGGGTCCACCACCTTTGCCCCGATCCTGGATAAAGTGCGTTATATTAACCAACGTATTGTCTAATTTTTAGACCGGTACTTAACTATATTCAAAAGATAGATTAAATAAATATAGGTCATTTTACATTATAATTAGCGTGTAGATTTAGTGATATAACCAAAAGATCCCTTATTTATGAACCAATTTGAATACTATATCAGATAGTATAATTTAATATATTTTATGGAAAACAAATATAGATAAGCAATTTTATAAGTAGGTAGAAGAAGTATTCGAATTTGAATGACTTTTTTTACAATGTAGGACTATAGGATGTGTTTTCTTGAACACCAACTGTTCTTTGCGTTGTCGCCTTGTTGGGGTCAAAACACCAGACCGGTCCCCGACTTGATCTTTCGACGAGACGGGACTATCGTCTACTTTACTTCGATTCTCTATACTTTTCTCCCGCTTCAGTGTCAGACACGAGGGTCGGAGACAAATAAAACCGATGAGAAAATTAGGGAAAATGATATGTTACACCCGTTTCGTTCAATTTGGTAACATCTTTTACTTTATAATACGAACGATCAATAATTCATTAGGCATTTTTTTGGATTCGTATATACAATATATATATATATATATATATATATATATATATATATATATATCATAATGTGATTGAATTTTGATGAAATTTATTAGGCTATGTTGTGTTTAACACTTTTTCATATAAAAAGTAAGTAGATTTATGTGTTTTGTGATATTTATGTTACATAATTTTACCGATTGTTCAAACTGAACAAGAATCACGATATATTTATATGAATTTTAAACGGTTTATCGGTTTTATGAAATGAAAGTATTACGAAAGCACGATAATGACGCTTAATTTATTGTTGAATACTGATGATTCCACATTTCTCCTTTCACCTTTCATAATGTTATGCTAATGTAATGGTTCTGTGAGTTGATAAATTTTTGTATAAGCAACACACACACACACACACACACACACGACATTTTAATTCTGACAATGTTTAAATATTTAAGAAAAACAAAGCGACACGACGCTCTTTTTATGTGCTTTATTCGTATATATTCTAACCCATTGTTGTTTTTCTTCTAAATTTTGTTGACTCTGTGTGTTCAGAGAGCTTCATTTGCATTCTTGACCGTGTAAAATGAGCGGAAACACTGATCAAGATAAGCTCGAATAAGGACATTGTCATCGTGAAGTGCCACTGCGTGCATTCATAAATTAATTACTTTGTCATATTATAATTATAACTGTATTCGTAGTGTCGTTATTGCGTTAACCACACGTTCTACTGTTAACATTATAACACACACACACATATATATTTAAAATTTATCGTTGTCCATTGGAATCAGATTCAAAGTATATGTATGTATCTTTACAGCACATTTTCTTTACTTTCAATGTAAATTGATTTAATTTTAGTATTTCTAGATTTTCCTTAGATTAACGGTAACGTGCAGTAAATGTAAGAGTGCAGGCGCCAACTTGGTGTCCCCTAAGGCGTACAGCAGGCCGGTTATTATATATATATATATATATATATATATATATATATATATATATATATATATATATATATATATATATATATTCATTGCGAAACGACAAACGGCATCTTCTTCAACTATTACCGGTCGTTGGTTCGTGATGTGTATTCGAACCGTTTTATATGCCCATTTTATTATTGCTTTATGAACAACGTGGTAAAAGGCATAAGAATCACACGAGTTAGTAGCGATTGAAGTGAGAACGCGGATAGAATAGAGCCGTTTTTTTTTTTTTTAAATCAAGAGTTCTCCCGATAGCGAAATATAGAGACGTGTACAACACACTAGGCAAACGTAGCTAGGCTAGGCTAGGCTAGCTTTATAAAGCACGTGTGCGACGCAACAACTCGCCAAACCGACCAAGAGGTCATCACCCTCTCATCTCATCTCTCTCTCATTTCAGATGTACCTCTAAACTAGGCCGGGATTGTGTATGCTTACTTCTATATGTATATATATATATATATATATATATATATATATATATATATATATATATAAATGTGTGTATGTGTGTACGGCAGAAGCTACAAACTGTTTATTTTCGTATGAACGCATCAACACCGTTATAAGTAGTTGGTTCCTTTGTCCTCGACTCTTGTTATTTGCCTATTTTATTTTTTTTTTCAACGTCAATTGTCACCGTGACGAAATTCGGTCTGCCAACAGATGTTTTATAATTGAACGGTGTCTGTCGCTTTATATATTAATCGTACTTTAACATAAATAACGTCACAATTCACATGTGTTTATGAATATATTATATTTACGATGATTATTCGAAAACGATATATACAGCTTCTGTGTTACTATTATGTTTATAAACTACTACTAGATATGATTGTAAAAATAAAAAAAATAAAAAATAGCGCACGCTTCTTTTCAATGGTTCTATTTCGCCGAATTTCGATGTCGTTGAACTATAATCAAATGCGAACTAAAATGGTCTGATCAAAAGTTTGACGTTTGACGTTGTTACAAATGATGATTTCCAAAATTGGGGTGCGCAATAAACAAGTATTCATTACAATAATTTATTATATAAATCTGTAATTACTTTTAATACGCAATAAATTATTGATTCTTGTAATATTAGTTAAATTTTCATATATATAAATTTTTTTTTAATTGCGACTTCATTAAATAAAATTCAATATTATTTTTTAATTAAATAAATATGATAAATGACAAATTTATCGAAACACAATAATATAGAAAAATAATGATTTGTGCATTGTAAATTTTCGCACCGCAATATTTCAATTCGCCAAAAATGAATACACACTGTTTAAAATCGTTGTCTCATTAAAATTCTATTGTCGTCCAATTATACCGACGATTTGTATTTAATCGCAATAAATGATATATGCATATTGCAGAGGAAAAAAAACGCGTTCGTTAAACTTGTCTCCGGCATACAAAGGGTTGAACGCGCCAAAGAGGACACGCAATCGAAACGAATCGCGCGATAAATTCGCAAAATTTTCGATTATTGGGTCACAAAATTTTCCGCATTTCGACAACAACAACAACATAAAAAAAAAAACAAAGAAAATTCCATTAATATATCGATCACAATGACGATTATTCGCGTTACATTTATGACCGATTATTTTATTGCGCTTACGTCGTTTCATATATGCGACGCTATTATGACATCACGTTCTCCATAATTTACCGCGATAAATTGTGCATATTATTTTTTGTTTTGTTTTTCACCATCGCAACTTTGTATCGTGTTTGTTTATTAGTTTTAGATCAATATAATCTAATCACGTGTTATATTCACGTGATCGGCGGTTGTAATTTTTACAATCACGTGTTAATTATGCACATTTGATTGAATTAATTATGTAATATTATTATTTTGATCATTGCTAACGACGTGTCAAAACATATAATTTTGAACATTATTTTCATTATTTATATTAGATTTTTTTTCCTTGTCAATCAATTCGTTTTGCTTTACGTTTATATATAAATTTGTATGCAATTTTAATTAACCAATCAGATATTCTAGACACGTTTCTAGCGTTAGAATTTTCAATATACTATTTTTCTTCTATTTTTAAATATAAAACAATTTATTTTTATACAGCGTATGAAAAATTGGACTATTGTTACACATTTAAAATAAAAACGTGACATTCGTTGCGCAAACACAACGAATTATTTTTATGAATTTATTTTATGTAACATTTTATCGGTATTTTATGCAATCATAATTTAATATAAAAAAAATTTTTTTTTTGTGTTTATATATATATATATATATATATATATATATATATATATATATATATATATAGTATATAAAAAAATTAAGCGTAACTACAGTATTTAATGATATAATTATATAGAAAAATTAATTGAGATTATTTAGAAAAGATAATTTCTCGTTGATCGAAGCTTACCTTGAACAATTAAATGTACTGTATATATATATATATATATATATATATATATATATATATATATATATATATATATATATAAGGACATAAATCAGTGCGTATAGTCAACGGAGAAAATTTTATCTAATGCTCATCTACTTGGCGTCAATCTATCCGCAACAGTGTCTAGATTATATATTATAGATAAGAAAGTAACTCTTCGTAGGCCGGACGCTTAAGAAGACCGACCCTCGTTTCTTTGTATAAAAACAATCACCCTCGTTTTTCAAGAGAGGCTTTCGTCTTCATCAGACCGCGGAATCGTAACGTAAATCCTGGCAATTCGAAGTAATCGCCGATGGTTTTCTTTCGTTTTGAAAGACAGTGACGCCGTATATATTAGATAATTAAAAGTAAACGATTTCATATTTACAATTATTATATTTTAATTTATCGTATTTGAATATTATTTATTAATATTGCGCAGTCATCTACATTTAGTCTCCTGTATAATATTATTCATATATAACATGTGATCATTGAATGCTCTCTTGAATCTGCGAACGCCGCAAAATCTACTCATAATTAGACCACTCGAACAATTTACGCTTTTTTTCAAGTTCAACGAACTCTAGTGTTTTTTTTTTTGTAATTATATACGATTACTGTAAATTGTTTTGGATTTTTTTTTCTTACATCTGTCGTCCTATAAACGCTTTCGTGCTGCGGAAAGAGGACGTCCATTTTCAATAGTTGTATGTCGATTTTTTTTTTTTTCACCTAGCATCTATCACACCCCTATCTAGGATTTTATCCAATGTGAATTCATGTACACCCTCGTTGTTCTGGTTTCCCAGTTTTGGTGTCGATGCACTCTTTACGGCGATGATGTCATGCACGATTTTGTGACGCGCAAGCGCGCAAACAACGGCGTCTCTACTTCGTGACGCTTTGTCCTTTGTTTAGACCAAAAAAAAAACAAAAAAAATAATTTTATTTCATCCCAAATATATGATGACTAAATATTACAAGTCTTCACGAGACTTGATGCCGAAGACGCCTACGTTTCGTTACGGTGTGTCATCGGGGAAGTCCAAACTTCAACCGACATCGAAACTGCGTAAAAAGGAAAAGTGTTATGAATTCATAATATAGAACAACGAAAGTGATGAGAAAATATTTTCAAATTTTTTTTTATGATCTATAAACATTTTTTTTATAAGCGATATTATCCTTAATACACAATACTGAGAATGTAAACGATGACACATTGAAGTATATAATTCATTTTTCGCGGTTTTCTTTTAACGCAATAATTATTATAAACGATAAGGTCCACGGAAATTCTGTCTGGAATATACGTTCGATAATTTCCTGACGAATAATGTGACTCACGATTCGGATACAGGAAATTTGAGTATAACAAAATTTGACAATAACAAAAAAAATGATTTTTTTAATTTATTCAAAATATAATCGATAAAATATTTATCCGGAAAAAGGGGGACGTTGCGAAAGAATCGAAACGGTTCGATTTTAGATAACCGCATAATTTCAATGAAAAAAAAAATATATTACGCAAATACAATTGCGCATTATCGAATTTCAATTATTATTTTCGGTTAATTTTACGCTATTTTTTTTTTTTTTTTTTTTTTTTGGTATATACTTCCCTGAATTTTGTCGACCTTATGAAAAATACAAAAATAATAAGCACTCAAAATTATTATTACATCATTTTTTTTTACACGTTACAATTTCCGTAACTACAAAACGTTCCAAATTACCTATACTAGCTTATTACATATTTTTCGAAGCGATTTTATTTTACTGCTATAAATGCTGCGTTTTTATTACATCATTAATATTATTTAAGTGTATACGAATCGAAATTTAATAATATTTTTTAGTAAAACGTGATGATTATACCATTTTATTATATTGTCTATTTTCGGTAGAAATTTTTGAATATAATTTTGTCAGAATAATAGAAAAATATTTTACATCCCTATTTTTTATTATACGCGTTCGTTTATATATATATATATATATATATATATATATATATATATATATATATATATACATATATATAAATATATATTTGAAGCATACTTTTTAACAACAAGTCAATTTCAATCGATTTTCTTTTACGATTACTCGACCAGTTTTCCTTTGCGCTTAATATCCATACTTCAACCGGTTGTGGTCATCGACTATTTTATATACGTGCTTTCTAGATGTTGGAATAGAACAAAATTGTACACATTTACGATTCATTTTCCACTATATATATATATATATATATATACATATATTTTTATGGACATTCAACACCCAATAATGCGATATCGAACCTTATGCGGTTCCGTTTTCTTATACAAGCTTTCTAAATTTTCCGTTTATATTTATTATATATATGAAATCAACATTTGTTAAAAGTGATTTTTAATTTATATATATATATATATATATATATATATATATATATATATATATATATAAATATGTTATGTTTCTATAGCGAATTCTGCGTTATATGATTATAGTCTTTTGCGGTTTATTTTATTTTTTTTTTTTTTTTGAAATTTATTACAGGATGCATTCGTGCAACAGGTTTGAAAAAAGGTCTTCAACCCTCGTACATTCAACCGTATTTAAAATTAACTATATAAATATTTTCCTCAAATTATATTTCTATTCATAATAAATAAGTACAGAGTGTTTTTATTGAATTTTAATTTTAATTATAATTTTGATATTTTGAATTATGATGACGCAGTAATATACCATATATATTTATATATGTATTCTCTCGTTCGATTCAATATAATAAAAAGGTTTTGGGAGCACAGTGGGGAATGAAGACCACCTGTAGCTGATGGGGTCTTTGGTTAAAACCCCACGTCGTTCATTGAACTCGACTACCCTGATTTTGGGGTGCATTGTAGCTGCATTCCCCGAGAATTGCAGGTACATATAAAAAGCTTCTTATGCGCATAAGTATTAAATATTTGTTGACTATCTTCGACCCTCTTTTCGAATCTCTTATGTGTGGGTGAATTCGGCGTGAGAGCTTTTGAGGGTAGATAGGGTAGAAAAGGAAAATTCAGATTTTTTTTTAACTCTTCTTTCCGTTCACCGAAAATCGATCTTTTCATATAAAACTAGCAATTTATCGTAAAAATGTACTATTTAATTTATATGTATATATATATATATATATATATATATATATATTTTTTTTTTTTTTTTTTTGGTGATTCTACCTGAAGTTTCACCTGGTGTTGTATATTATTGTTCGGAATAATAGAAGACTGACGAGTTTTTTCTTCTTTTGGAGATTCTTTTTTTAATTCGTATATATATATAACAAACACGTTTCGATTTAATTTCGAAAAATACGCAATTATTCATAATATTGTATATTAATTTATATGCACACATTTTCAACGGCAGGCAATAAATGACATTTTTACATAAATGTAATTTTTCGCATTAAAATATTTAAATTATTCATATACGATACGTTATATGAAAAAAATTAACGTATTTTTAATTGTATAAAATTATTAGTTTAACAAATATTTATAGTAAACGGTAAATAATTCACACACATACACACGCATTTATATATATATATATATATATATATATATATAAATGTCAAAAGTAAACAAGTATCAATAGTTGCGAATGCGTAATTGTGTCGAAAAAGCCAGTAGGGGACGTTTCGTCGCGATGCGTAATGACGGCCGGCGAAGCGTCACGTATTTGAAAACGAACCGGCGTCCGAGCGAGACGACGGGATGCGAACGCGCGCGAGAGCGAAAGAGACGACACGAAAACAAATCGATACGCTCTCTGGCACGATGACAAGGACGGATCTCGCTATTCGCTGCCGGTTCCAGTTACGCGAGCGAGACAAACGTATGCGCTTCGCGCGCACGAAAGAAAAAGACGCAACCAAAACAAAGTAAACCATCTTCTCAATTTTTTTTCCACCGTTCATCTCAAATATTTTTATTATACACATATATATATGTATATTTAATATTATATATATTTGGTTGGCGACGGTTTCAACATGTAAAATGCGCGTTTCTCTCTCTCTCTCTCTCTCTCTCTCTCTCATACATACACACACACTCTCAACGGATAAATTCGTGTTTTGTACACTGCATGCAAACATTTCTTCGAAATCTACGCGTTATATTATTATCTGTTTGCGTTTTATTTTATTGACTTCGCTTGTTTACTTTAAGACGATAAACGTTTATTTTCTTAATTTAATTAATAAGCGTTTAACGTGTAAATATTTGCGTCAAAAATATTTACAAACATCCTTTTGGGACGATGCCGAAATATTTTATGAATTAATTTTGAAATAACAATCTTTTTATTTATTTATTTTTTTACAAACAAAAATTCAATTTCATTCATTCGAAACTTTTAATTTCAAAGTTTTATTCGATATTTTTCGAAATTTCAATATCTCAATATATTTTTCATTGATTTAGTATTGCATAATTTGATAAACATTTTTTTTATTATTTTTAAAATTTTAATTTTCGAAATGACCTTTGTTCGTGGAAATACGAAATATTGAGAATCGCCGACACTCAAACCACGTGCGTTCGGTAAATACCGGTTTAACTGGCGATGAGTGAAACGCGTATATTTCGCAACGTGCAAGACAGAGACGTGAAGAAAACAAATCTATATATCGGCGTCGAGCGAAACAGATATATATGTGCGCGACGTGCTAGAAAGAGACGCATAGAAAACAAACGGAATATTATTGTATACTACGTTCGGCTGAACGTTAACGTTTATATGTAATTTAAAATACCGGAAATTCGCAGATTCTTCGCAACAATTTTTTTTTCTTTTATATTTTACAATGCGTACAATTTGAATTGCAGATGATTATGAGTTTATTTATTATTTTAATACGTTTAATTTACCACAATTATTTTAATACGTTGACTGCCAAAACGTTATAAACGAATATAATCTGTGCACAACGAAACTATTCAGTTATATTTCTTCAAGATTACTCATAGTAGGCATCCTGGATAAGAGAATTACAACTATGAAATAAGTTGAATATTTTTTTTTAATATTATAACAAATTATTCGCTTCATGTTCAAAAAAAAACGAGGAAAATTTTTGACCGCAACAGGAAAATATCGACACTTTTTCCTCGTACGTCCTTTAAATTAAAAAATCGAGGTACATATTTGTAGTTTTGCAAAAAAAAAAAAATGAGGCCATTCCACTTTTACCGCGCGCACAGAGGACACGATCAATGTTTTATACTTGGTAAAACGGCTCCAAAACAACTAACTACACGCAACATATGTATAGTTTTTTTTTTGATATATTTAAAAATAGGTGCGGTTTTTACATGTACTTTGTGAAAGACAAAAAAAAACTAACTCAATTCAATTATGAACGCTGACCGTATCCAATGTTTTTCATATATATATATATATATATATATATATATATATATATATATATATATATATATATATATATATATATATATATATATATATAAGATGCTGAAGACTCTACTAATTAATTGCTTGAAAATCAATATAGCAATTATAAATAGCGAGCGCAAATAGAAGGAAAAAACCTTGAAATTGCATAAAAGTGCACCGTTTGTGCTTTGCCTCTATCTGTATTGCAGTAACAAAAGAGAACAAAGAAATCAATATCGAGCAAATGCATTTTGTACTCTCCTTTGGTACACAAGGACACTTGAAAACTGCAACATATTGACGATCTTTCTCGCATAAATTCAAAATAACGAAATACCGTGACATATTTTTCGTCCTTTATGACGCCAACATTACTTACAATATCACATATGATGACGCATAATAAATAAAATACAAAAATTGATTTCGATTTATCACGTGCAGAGAACAAATTGTGTAAATTGTAATTACGGTATTATTTTTCCGCGTTTTATTCATTATTTTTTCGTTATAATAAATTACAATTAGGTGAAGTGAAGAAATAAATATTATACGAAATGAAAAATGTGTTGATAATTTTTAAATACAATTATAATTAGTTTGATACATGTCGCGACTCACACTTTGGAAAACGCTGAATTATATAGTATTCGATAAAAACGTGTTCAAAACACTTTTGCAGCTCAATTGATACACACTAAGTAGACTATAACATGTGTCATTAAATACAATTTAATACATATATAAATAATACTTAACGCGTAATTATATGACTTGTCAAGATTCACTTTGTATATGTAGAGTACTAGGCTAATTTTATTATTATTATTATTATGATAGAAAATAATGTTTGTACATTATTTTCATAAGCGGAAAAGTGTTTCGTAGCACTTTATGAATATCTATTGAGAATGGATATTATATTGAAAACGTACAAGAAAGTATCGAGTGGTTACGTTAGTAATAATGCATTGCGTGTGTACCATTTACTTGGTAAATAGTTACGCTTCGTGGAATTTACAAGAGCTTTCGCTATGGTAATTGGCGCGAACAACCGCTAAGGCAAAAGTGTTTCCACGAAATAATAATTTTCACTCAATTGCGGAAATGTATAAATATATATATATATATATATATGGTATAACACTGTGATCAAAAACTAAAGTGAATTTGTTTATAAAATGTAAATTCTTTATTCTTTCAAATCAATTTCATCCCCTTCAAAGTGATCCCCGAGCGATAAAACGCACTTTTGCCAACGCTTTTTCCAGTCTTCGAAACAGTCGGAATAGCCTTTTCATGATCCTATTCGATTCGATTTTTATCTCATCAATCGTGTCAAAACGGCGTTCTCGCATTGGTCTTTTAAGTTTGCCGAATAGTCAGAAGTCGCACGGAGCCAAATCGGGCGAATACGGTGGTTGCGGAACGATACGAGTCGAGTTTTCAATCAATGCAGTATGACACGGTGTTTTAATATGCCCGTGAAAAATACGTGTAACTCGGAGATAATTAAATATTTTGACAAACAGACGCTTGGCAAATGTTATATCAGTCCTACCAATTTTGGAAAAAAAATATAATTTACCTGCCTTCTTAATAATACTCGGGAGTTTTAAATTACAATTTCACCTTACATTTTGATCACAGTATAATATAGAAAAAAAATAACAACACTCATACACGGACGCTCTCTATTATCCGGGATTAATTGGGAGAAAAGATGCACGGATAATCGGGAAACATGGAAAGAATTTATTTTTAGTATAATTTCATTCTAGCACAAATAAGTATTCGAGTGGGAGTTAATTGTTTACGCAAACACTTTAATATTTTATCATGTAACCTTTAAAATATACATAAAGCGTGGGTATATATATATATATATATATATATATATATATATATATATGTATATATATATATATATATATGTATATATATATATATATATATATATATATATATATATATATATATGTATATATATATATATATATATATGTATATATATATATATATATATATATATATATATATATATATATATATATATATATATATATATATATATTTGTAAATCGATTTCGTATAGTTAATCGTTTTACGGAATGTATATTAAAGATTATTTATAATGTTGCAATACAGAATAATAAAGTTTAAGACCGATTATAATTACAACATCAAAACATGTTGAATGTACATGTTTTTTGCTTATATAGAAATTATCCAAACTATCCAATATTTAATTGTATTCTATAAATTTGGAATTATTTAAAATGTAATAATATATTAAGTGTTTGTGTTACGCTTATTTCGTTCTTTTATATACGGTGCTGAAACGTGAACACTAGACCTTGAAATGGAAAAAGTCTGGAAACGTTCACGCTAAGAATATCTTGGACCAACAAAGTAGTAAATAATGATGTTTTGGAGAAAGTTAGATAAACTTTAGTAATACTAAAAACGATTAATTCACATTTTTTGAAATGATAAATATAGACTTTTCCAGATAATTTTTGAAGGAAAGATCAATGGAAAGTGATGGTTTAACTTTCTTCAACTGATTGCCAACTTTCTTGATTTTATTGAAATTGTTCAATATCAATTAAATATACTATAAATATTCTATAAAGCTAAAATGATATAAGCGTTTTTGTTTTGGTGTCGTGTTTTTTTTTTTTTATAATAATAATTCACCCTTGTAGATTTATCATATTAAAAAGCACATACGCAATTAGTTCTTAGTGTTGCGTTCTTCGACGATCAATACCGAAAAGCGGCCGTTTTCCGTGAATGAAAAGTGCCGTTTGTGTGAGGGGAAAGGGGGACGCTCGAAGCTTTATGCTTTCGACACGATTAGGGGGATGAGTTTTAGGGTGAAGTTCACGGGTGGGCGGAGCGTCGGTGACGTCACGACTACTGCGTAGGCAGATCGCGTATTTCCCGTTTTACGATACGCCTACTACGCACTATTGACGTGTCCTCCATACATGCTGCGTATTTTACGCGTACTCCTCCTCACATCTCTTTCCTTTTCTTATCGCTTTTTTTCCTCTCTATTAGTCTTTTTTTTTTTTTTTTGTTTTGAATGGCGTGAATTAAATTTTCGGTGTACGCTTTGATTTAGTGGACGCATCTTTTGATTTTATCGCGGTAAATGGAAAAAATAAAATGGTCGGTAACGGTATTATGCGTCATTGTTATTCCGAAGAGCGAATTTGATTAACCGTTAAAATTTCTACGTTCTTGACCACGATACTTTTTAGATTTTGAGTTTTTTTTTGTAAATAAATATCGCACGTTTCTTTCATTTATAAAATGTTTTTCAGACTTGGTGAATATGATTTGATTTTTGCTCAAATTCAATTTTTTTTATTGTTGTTGAACATAATAATAATTTAATTTAGTTTAGAATAATTTATATATTAAAAAAAAAACGCACACGTTCAACATTTACCGATAAGCGAGAATCGATGTCGTAACTATAATTGATCTTTAACTTTGTTGCTTTGTTACATTGCAACATTGTAAATGATCTTTAATAGACATTCCGCAGAGTTTTTAAAAAATATTCAAGCACTATTTTTTTATTGCATATATAGATATTATATAATATGTAAACTGAAGAGTTTACATATTATATAATATCTATATATGAGATTCTATTTGTAACAATATTGCGAGTTTTTTTGTATTTTTATAATATTTATGACAATGAAACATCACAGAAAAAAATTAAAATATTTTTTTTAATCGTATGATAACCATTTACATCAATGTTACACATTAAACGTATATTTCCCTATTTAATCAAACGAATCGCGCACGTAAAAATAAATAAATATACCAATTTGAAATCGAATAACGGACGCGACGAAAATGTACGCAAATCCATTTTCGTCGTTGCGCCAAAGTTGCGAATTGCGTAACGGGCGTTTCGTGCGCAAAAATTGCGTTCGAATGCATAATGCGCAAAGTGCATTCTCAAGGGCGCACGTGTCGCGTTTATGGATATTTTATATTGGCAACACTGGGCGACCTACGCACGCTCAGTAACGTCATTTTGAATTCTCTTTGTTTTGCCACACACACTTCTTCATGTTATGCATTTATTTATTTTATAATTAACTCTAGAATATGTTCACATAATAGAAACCGTCTCTTTTATCTATATAATATTATATATAATTTTTATAATCTATGTAAATGTTTTCAATATGGTTGACAAATTTGTTTTGGCCTTAACAGTATATATATATTTTTTTAAATTAAAAAATATAATTTATTATAACAACTTTCAATATAATAGTTTTTCTTTATCGATACGAGTTAATTAAAAATGTAAATAAATATTAAAAGTTAAAAAGATAAAAAAGAACATTTTAATTAGATTCGAGACCGCAAAATATCGAAGAAGCCGACGATGTTAATAGAGTAGAATTTTAATTACGGAAGGAAAATGGAATATATCGATGTTGGGTCAAAGTAGGTGGGAAAGACGGATGTAGGTCCTATTGCTGCACGTGTCAACCGACTACGAGGTCGCACCAGGTTCAAACCAAGTTCTTTGTTTGACTACTACTATGTTACCTCAAAACGGAAACCTTCTGATAACCTACAAATATATTTTTTTGTTCATCACACATTTATATATATATATATATATCTGTAGACAAGTAACAACACCCTATACCATTTTTGTGCATTTTTTCTAACACAATGAAATGGAAGATGTAATCGATGCCGCAACGAAATTTGATATTTTTACATGTAAACTTGACATAAATCAAATGTCGGGGTTGGTGAATATATACTTTGATATATCTTACAGTGGTGATTTAAATGGTGAAATGTGACCTCAGTGACCCAGTTTTAGACTCAATGGAGCCACTTGAGGTTCAGTGGAGCGAGGAGTTACTTCGTACTAATATTTTTATTTTGCTTGCTTTACTTTTGTCATATTTGATGATTTTTTTTTTTACGAAATAGCGTGTACTTTGTTCTGGCTTTGTTTCCCAATCGTTCTTTTTTTTCCATTTGTCGGTGAATGCTAGTCAATTTATTGTTATTTGCGCGTTTTGGTTATTTATCTGTTGCTCAAGCGGACCCCTAGTTGGCCTAGTTATCCAGGCCTCGTGACCTGACCCAGTTGTTATAGGGCCACTGCACCAGGAAGACTCGCCCTGAAATTAATTATATTACAACATAACACATATCCGAATTATATTTCTTATTATAATCGCTACTCATTATTTGCCACGCACTAGTGATCATAACTTTTTTAAAATTGAAAAAGAAATGCAATATATATTTTTTTATTAACATCATATTTTTTTTCTTTTCAGTTTAATCGTATCGCATATAAATGCACTTGGCCAGGATGCACCATGACAACGAAAACGAGACCCAGCGTCGAAGGACACATTAGAAAAGTTCACTTAGCGTACGTATAATTTTAATAAAATTCAAACCAACTAGATATCTAGTTTTTATAGGAACACTTGATATATTTTTAAATTAACCACAAAAACCAATACATAAACTAATCAGATGAAATGTTTAAACATATTTGGTCTGTGAATATGATTCCGTCCTTTTTATGAAAATATAAAATACATTTGCTCGTTTAGAAATGAAGTATGTTCCATTCGCAGCAACAACCTTTGTCTATTTTTTAAGCAATTTACGAGATCTCTGTCTGAAGAAGTTCTAATTTTTAAAAGCAGTCCAATAATCAAGGCAAATTTTATTAATGCTTTCGTAATAAATATATCGTATGTTCCACTCAAGGTTTGTCAGAGGGTTGTTGCCAGGCAAAAGATATCGTCGTTCATTGATTTCTTTGCGCAGACATAGCCATATTGTGATGTGCAGCATTACATTAGGTGGCGCAATCCGAGGGTGTGCAGCCCTAAGCGCAAACTCTGTAGAACGCGCTGCCCAGCTCATGATGCAATACTTCGCAGACGTACCCTGGAGAATACGATGTTGAAAATTATTTGCGCTTACAGTTATTTGTCGAGATATTTATAAGCTATTTGCTTAATAATTCTAGTATCGTTTATGCGATATAAATGACATCTATTGATTCTGTGATGTATTATTGTAAAAATATTAAATTTAATATTGTTTCCTTTCTTCTCGATTGCATTATATAACTATATATTTCATACATTGCGTTTGACAACTAACATGAAACAGTGTCGAATACAAATATTGACATTTCAATGTATATATGTGAACAATGATATTGGAAAAGACGGAGTCATATTCACATACTCAATTTTATTGATTGTTAAATTTTGCAAATGGAAAATCCATATTATAAGTACATGCAAACTTTCACATTCAAGGTCTAGGTTAGTTTTTATTTTCATCTTTCCGTGTGATGAATGTGATGTTTGACATACATACATTCGTCTCTTTGTGCATGCACAATGCAGCATCTTTGGGCAAAATCCATATGTGTCACATTTGTCATCAGTCGCTCAACTATTGTATAATACACGATATATATATATATATATATATATATATATATATATATATATATATATATATATATATACGTTATTGTTTTTAATATTAAGGTCAAATTATTTATGAAATGTCTAACCTCAACATTTATATATTATTTCAGCACTAGAACAGACAAATCGACGGTGAGCGATCACGAAGAAGAGTTTTATTATACGGAAACAGACGCACCTCCTCCGCCGACGTTATCTCACAGGGACATGTGTCGTCCGCCACATGAGGATCCCGACTATCAGAGACAAATAGTCGGATCTATCAGGTAATCGAAACGTTTAATACAAATTATTTTATATGCAATAAATTATTAACAAGCTGTATATATATATATATATATATATATATATATATATATATATATTTAATTTTTCAGACAAGGTTTACTATCAATTCAAGGACCAAACGGTTTTAATATATTACAAACCGGTCCCATAGCCATTCCTAGCGTTATACAAACACCATGGGCTAATTCAAATTCACAAGTATGCACATATTATTACAATAATGATATATATATATATTTTTTAATATTATATTAATTGTATATTTTTATATATATATATATTAATTTAGAATATTCCACACAAGCATATGAAGATGTCAGGCGGTCCGATTAGTCCTGTGAGACGTCCGAGAGATAGTAAAAAGTGTCGCAAAGTATACGGCATGGAGCACAGAGAGAGCTGGTGCACACAATGCAAGTGGAAAAAGGCGTGCACACGCTTCGGAGACTAACTAAAAAAATTGGGCAGAGTTCAGCTAGCCCTCTGCCAATAATAGAAAAAAAAGACTATTTATTCCATTATGAAATTGAAACGGTTTCTACTCAAGAATCTTTTTTATGTAACATCACACATATATATGTAGAAATATATATGAATGTATATAATATAATATATACTTTTGAACAAAAAAAAAAGGAAAATAACGGTGGAAATTTACCATAAGTGCGATGAAAATTGTTTTATTATTATTATTATTATTATTATTATATTATATTTATAGTTAAGACGTTTTTTAAAGTTTATGTGAAGGTCATATGATGATTTTTATTTTGCATAATGTACTTCAAGTTTTAATTGAAATCATAAATATCTCATTTCTTTATATTGTTTAGTTTCTCGTCTTCTATATTATATATGTTTCAAAAAAAAATAGTTTTAAATTATATTTCAATTTTTTTTTTGTGTGTAAGGGTAATGTTTCAGAATAATACTAGTTATTCCAATGAGAATATCTATGATACTATTAATATATATTAATACAAAATGAAATGAAAATGGTAAAGTAACGTATTTGTTATTCGAATTGATTTGTTATTATTTCTCTCACATTTTTTTAAATATATATTTATATATAAATATATATATAGTAAAGTAAATCTATGAATTAATCAATTAATAATTGTTTTAAATAAAATAGTATATGAAATGTTGATATTAATGTCGTAATTTTTTTTTGTGTATCTGAAAATAAAATATGTGTTTTAAAATAAAAATCATCAATTAGCCGTGTTATAATAAAATTTAATTATTTATAAATGTATTGAATATTTGATGTAATAACGAATTATTCCAATATAAAACAAATACTTTACTTCATTACTGATCTGAAATTTATATATATATATATATATATATATATATATATATATATATGCAATTTTTTTATATATTTGATTTACAATAGTTATATTAAGATTTTAATTGAATAATGTTTGATGCACAATATCATTCATTATTGTATTATTAAATATTAAGGATCGATTATATATTTCAGATTCTAAATAATATGTATAAGAATCCGTTCGAAATAATGGGATTATCTTGAGAATGGCGGCTTCATCATCAGCTCAATGCGAATGATGTCTGTTGCGATTATTTTGCACATGATAATTATTATATATATATATATATATATATATATATATATATATATATATATATATATATTTGAATTTCTTTATCCTATTATTTAGAGGTGCGATCCGTGTTTTATTTTTATTTGAGATCTCAATTTTATAAATCTATATGGCGAGTATTTTAATAATGATTTAAGTTAATAATCCCAACAAATAAATGTATTTGCCGATAATTTACGAATAATTAGTTTAATTATTTAACGTTTTTAATATATCATATATATATATATTTAATACAAGTACAAAAGTCTGCTATATATATATTTGGCTCCGACGATTATAAATATTAAAATTTAAGATGAAAAAGCGACTTCTCGACGAATTAAAAAAATGTTATATATATATATATATATATATTCTGTTAAGTTATAAAAAGAAATAATTAATAAGACAACATAGAATTATACGGCTAAATTATAATAATATTTTGCTCTAATTATTACAATAATAATATTTATTTATATGTTACGGTAGAATGTAATATAGATCTACGTTAAAAAAATAATAATAATGTGATTTAAGATTTATTTATAAGTGTTCCATACATTTTATGAGGGCTTCTAAACTTTTATAAATATACTATAATTGTTTTATTATTATTATTATTATTTAATTATTCTTGAGTTTATAATATGTAAGTCGTTATTCTCTGTATATTTAGTGAAATCTTGAAACTATGTTTTTCATTTTAAATATATCAGAAATATAATACATATATATATATGAAATGAACAAAAAAAGCAGTTTACCAAAAAAGTATAGATTTTGAAAATTATAATTTTGAGATTTCACTGCATATATTTTATATATTATAAATATTGTTTCTAAATGGAACAGATCCCAATGGTCGATGCGTGGACATATCTTTCATTATATATGAAAATAATTCACATACTCGATTTTTGGACACGGTTTTTTTTATGATTCTAACTTTATATTGTATCTAAAGTCTGAAATATTCATAATATATTAACGTTGATCTCTTGATTTCACTTGTAATAATGAAAATCTATATGTAAAATTGTTCTGATTTTCATAGAAAACATATCTTGATTCACTAAATGATATAAATATAAAGAGTTCACAACTATTACTAGGCACATTATCTCATTATTTTATTTTAGATTTACATGATCTATCTTAACACTTTACCACTTTGTCGCTGTCTGCCACGTAAAATGGGGTATTTTTTTTATAAATTCAAAATGAAAAATACGATGTAATATTTTTTTTTTATATAGATCAAATATTTATTCAACAGACGACATCATAATTCTATGTAAATATTACTGCGTTACCACCGTTTAATATATCAAACAATGCAAAGCGTATTATTACGCTTCCCCACTTTAACCAATAGATGGCGTCAGTTGTATTACTACTATTTTTCCCCAGGTAATGTGTTAATAAATTTCAGATATAATCAAACTATTGATTATTATTTTTTTTATCAACGGTGCTAGTATATATATATATATTTAAAAAAAACGGTGCTTATTGTTACATTATTGTATTTACAAAATTCAATTACACTAAAATATACCGTCCATGGGTTGTAATAGAAAATAACATTTCGAAGCCCGCTCGATTTTTTTTTAAATTAATTTTCTAATAGTTGTTATTTTTATTTTAGACTTTACATACGTATAAACACTCAACGATCAGTATTTGAATTATGAAAAAAAATATTTTAAAAAAATATATAAAAAATACGTGTCCAAAAAATATATCTTAATTGTGGCGACTAAAAGAGTTCTACTCCAGACTGATAGTCGTTCACGTTAATAAGACTGCCGGGCGCTCTTTATAGTGCATCATTTGCCCCCGGTAATTATATTATATTTGCGCAAAACTCATTATATATTTAAAAAATATTAAAATAATTAAAAAGGGGAGTAAATGTATATATTCATATATATATATATATATTTAAATGTTTTACCATTCACATAAAATGTACAATTATTGAGTGTGATATTTTTAATTTTTAAAAAAAGATATATAGTATATTTTTATTTATACAATTTTAATTATAAGATTATGTAATATATTTATACCGTATAAAGATCTCACATATATAATGTATATATACAGATACGCACAATAATTTGATCTATTTTACATTAAAAAAAAAATATATATATATATATATATATATATATATATATATATATAAATTTAGTATTATTATTTGAAGCCAGTTTCTTTAAACTTTTTTTTATATATAATTATTTAAAAATTATGCATTATATTTTTTTTCTTATTGTTGCAGTTGAAATTTTTAACTCATTAATGGCCGTATACTCGATTTTGAGTGTTGCGTGTTGCACTCTTGTGAAGCCATTCGCTTGAATTTGAGTGTTACGTTATAAAAATTTTTACACACATTTTATGTGTCCATCAGAGACTTGGTTTATTATTTATTCACTACTCTGAATGTGAATCAAATTATTGATGTTGATTTGTATATATATGTATATGTTTAATATTTAAATATATAGTTTAGCACTGCCGGGGAGCTGATCCATTTTGAAAGTATATAAAGCAAAGAAAAATTATGAATATACATAAAATACATCCGAAAATTGTTCGCATATATATATATATATATATATATATATATATATATATATATATATATATATATTTATTATATGTATAATGGATAAACGGTCTTGTAATTTGTTTCTATATTATCCATTTTAATTATCGGATACTTTTCCACAAAATTTAAAATAAGAATGAAATATGTGTAATGTTTATAATATGTGTAACATAGAAAAAAAATCGTGTTATTTCTATTCATTCAAAAAAAAACGAATTGTGAATTTTTTTTTATATGTAACGCTTTATATTTGTTTCATGATGCATTGTGGTAACTGAAGATATATAGAATAATAGTTGAACAAGTCGTAAAAAAAATATTGAACTGTTTGCAGTGACTACGACTTTCAAGCCAAGTATTGATATTTTATTTTATAATATATATATATATATATATATATATATATATATATATATATATATATATATATATATATATATATATATATATATATATATAATGAAAAATGAATTAATAAATAAATAAATAGTGAAAGCCTTATATTGAAATTATTATTTTTAATGCATTGTATATGTCATCATTAAAAATCAAATTTTTTTGATTGATTCTATATGAATTTATCAATTTTGATTATTTTTTTCGATGACATGTATACTGAATATTTTCTGATATCTACACACTGTGTTAATAACATTTGTTGTTTATTTTAAGATTATTATTATATATATATATAAATAAAATGTCCATTTTAACTCTTTCGACGCCTCGTATATTAAACGACACAGAGTAGTGTGTGTTAAATAATTTATCATTTCAACGGCGATGAAAGAATTAACGAGATTATTGAATAATGGACACGCGAATGATATAATATTTTTCTATATTAAAAAAATTATATCAACTACAACTGTAAGACTGAAATAAAATTTTCAACTTTTATTATGTACATTTCGATCTTTAACAACAGACGCCATCATTGAGAAAATTCTAGTTATACTAGAATAAATTTGTATATTCATCTGCATTCGTACGCATTATATATATATATATATATATATATATATATATATATATATATATATATATATATATAATGAGAAAAACAGGTCTAAGATATTAAAAGGCAAAAATCTGCAATACGAGAAATGTGCAATAATAGTTGAATAAAATATAATCAGTATCTGTGTTCACGCATAAACGTGCACAAATTGATTTTTGTGCGCGATTATGTGTTTATTAAAAATATTAATAAATCAAATAAGGCTGTAACTTTGATTATAAAGTTGGTTGAAATTGAATGAAAAGAAAAAAAAAATTTATAACGAAAATGAAATCAAAGAGAGTGAAAGCAAAATATTAAAAAAAATAAATTATATAAATATTTTACATGTAAATTATACATACATGAAAAAAAAATTTTTTTTTTGCAATTGAGGCCTTCATTCTTTTGATGTTAATATATATATATATATATATATATATATATATATATATATATATATATATATATATATATATATATATATATATATATATATATATATAGATATATATATGTGAAGGACGATATAATTTATTGATTTGCCTAACTTGCATCAAGTTGCGCCTTTTTATTCTATACATATTATATTATTATTATATTTTGTCCGCAATGAATGACAATGTTTACAAGTACGAAATTGAATGCAAAATGCGATTTTTTAAACAGGTAGCTCGATTCAGAAGAGTCACCGGACAATGAATAAATCGGATAGGAAACAAAAAATGATACAAAATCATCGAACACTCGACTCCGGGTGACACTGCTGATTCTGCAATCGAAACATAGTCATATATATTATTGTTTTTCCTACATTTCTTCGACTATATATATATATATATATATATATATATATATATATATATATATATATATATATATATATATATATATATATATATATATCTATTTAATATTTACAATGATATCAATATTTTCTAAAGAAAAAAAATATCTTTTTATATAATAATTAATACACGCTAACAATGTACAGATTAATAATACAGTCAGTAAAAACTAATACATAAATGGAAAATTGTACGAAGAAACTATTTACTCTATCGTTTTTCATAGTAGACCAATAGAACTAAAAAGAAAAGAGAATAAAGTATTATTTTATATAAGATGGCGCTTACCATTATCAGACTATAAAATGCAGAACTATTAAAAAAGCTATATGTACAATATTTTAAGGTTGTAAATGTTAATCGGAAGAAGCTAAGAGAAAAAGCATTCGATATTTTGAAATGTACTGAAATTTAGTAGGTGTTTATTAGTAGTTTCTTTCTCTCTTGTATTATATAAAGTGTATTTTTATTATTATTTAATTTCTTTATATATATATATATATATATATATATATATATATATATATATATATATATTTCGATTGTAAAGTAAAATGAGAAAGTCAACCTAGGTGTCTTCTTTGTGCATCGTTTAACGATATAAATAATATATATATATATATATATATATATATATATATATATATTTATTTATTTGTATTTCTTTCAATATATATTTTCTTTTAAGAGTATATTGTGCGAAAAAAGTTTAATATCTATGCCTTAAAAAAACTCATGTGTCTTCGACGACAATGCTGTAAAATCAATGCTGATGAATCGGAAGCACCTTTGTTGAAGGAAAATATATTACATATGGCTATAGAGATAGTATTATTTAAGATCAAGAAAATTAAGAAATTTATTAAAAAAAAAGTGTGTTATAATTGTCTTAATTGAGGAATAAAAATATATATATACATATATATTGATGTATTTGTGGTAGAGATTTTATTCATATATTCTCTCTCATCTCTGTTTACCAAAAAAAAAAAATAATAAATAAAATAAAATAAAATAAAAAGAATAAATAATAATATTAATAATAATTACTTTCTTTGGAGGGCGACGTATTATGAATGCTGAAAAATATGAATATGATCATTGTGAAGCCGTTTCGTCTGACAATGTCTGGTGATGCAAAGCAATTGTTACTCATTCTCGGTAAATGGGTTGATTAAATGTAAATAAATTATTGTGGAACTCAATTTTATTGACTTTTATTTGATAAAATCCATTTCTATTTACATTATTATCTAGCAAATGTATATATATATATATATATATATATATATATATATATATATATATATATATATATATATATATATATATATATATATGTATATATATATATATATATATATATATATATATATATATATATATATATATATGAATAATCATACACATTTATTAAATATAAAATTATTTATGATATAGTGTTAACGAAAATAACAAGTTTACTCGGACCAAGATTGATTTGGAAAACCAATTATTGTGAGCTGTTTTACATTTATTAATAATATAAAATTTAAAAAGATATTTTAGAAAGCAAAAAAAAAAGATGTCCATTGAATAGAATTCTTTTGAATAAAATTGGCTGCAAATATATAATGAGAAGATCAAAGTTTATATAATCTGAGAACTAATTAAAGAACGCTACAAATAATAGATAATTGTATTATTTACTTGGAAATCATTGTGATAAGCAAATAGGAAAGTAAAATATTTAATTAACAGATAATTAAAAGGAATAATAGTACACAGTCTATTTCTATTATAGTCCAAAGTTCAAATGCACTATCAAAATATATAATCATAAATTTTGATTGAATATTTAATTTAAGTTATAATTCGTTTCATATATATAAAATTTTCTCGAAGAAAAATATTTTAATCTTAATAAAATATATACATATTTAGTTTTTTTTATCAGTAATCTATATGCGATGGTGAAGATTTTTCACGTAATTTCATGAATAAAAAAAGAATTTTGATATTATTTTTCAACGTTTATTTTAATTTAATAATAAAATAAATAATAATAATATCATTATATACTATAATAAATATTGATTTTATATTATTAATAATATATTTATAGTTTATGTATCTTAATTGAAAAATTAAATAATGTATAAAACATTCAGAATGTTATAAAATGGAAAGATTTATAAAAAAAAATGTGGGATTCATGTTAATACATAATGTAAATTTTAATTAAAATAAAGTTGATAATAGTTGAAATGAAAAAAAACTATTTACAAAAAATACGTTATTTGTTATGTACAGCATCGATTAGAGATTTAGTTTGCCTTTTCTTTTTTCTTTCACATTTTGGACATGGCATTTTGGCATTTAAACATTTTGCATGAAATACGCTGGAACATGTTTCACATCTATACGTGGAATCGAGATCAAACGGATATAATATCTTTGGATTGTTGCATACTTCACAAATAAATCCTTTTTGACTGCATAACCAGCAATCTTTTACGTGATTTTGTGCGAAACTGACTATTTTTTGCAATTGACTAGCTAAAGAACCGTTCGATATTTGTGCTAAATCAGATATGGAATAAATATGGACGTGCTCATACAAATATTCTCTTGGCCATACTCGTTTTTGTAACTCTTCAATAATAGGTTCGCGACAAGTAAACAAATACGCCTTCAGATAATTTAGTTGCATTCGTAAAATTTGAAGTTGTGCCATTTCTCCGACTCCCGAATATATGAGCGGATTAAGGTTTTTCAAATTTATCAATGGTTGATGTTGAAATTCTAATAAAAACAATGCTGCACGTTTCGAAATCGCATATCGTCGAAAGTCCCAATTATGTACAACGCGGGCCGGAATCATAAATACATTTGGATCCATACACTCGGAGCAATAATACTGCCCGCTAAATGCACAAACGTTCGCCTTAGAAATGCTCGTACCTAACATATCGTTACAACCTATACACTGGTAATCTTGCGCATCCAAACCGTATTCTCTGGACAAAGTTCCGACGTGATACAACATCTTTTGTAATTCTTTCGAATCGAACAACAATGATGGAGCTTTCGAAATCACTTCAAATCCGAGTCCTTCGAGCAAAGGATCGTCTGCGGCTATGGGATTGGCGGGCGACGTATCGGGCGGATTATTTTCTTGTTCTTCGCTGGTTAATTTCAGTTCTCTATGTAAATTTTTGACCACGTCTCTCAAATTGGGCGTTTTGACAAAAGGTCCCGTCGTGTAGCTATTTTCTTCCGTTAACGATAAAGAACTTTTCGATTTTGGACTATCTAAGCTATTCGTAGACGTAGAAGATGTTAACGGTTTAAAATCTTCGTTCGCGTCCGACGACCAAGCGGTCTTACCGCATAAGGAATTTCCTAAATTTGAATAATCTACGTGCGTCGATTTTGCCAACTCGACACTATCGCCTTCGATAGCGTTTTCCGTTCGAGGCGACTCCGCGATTTCATCTCGGTGTTCTTTCGTCGCTTCGGCAATATTTTCAGTGGAACTTAAAATGGGAGTGCCCGTTGAATTCGAAGTCGTTCCCTTATTTTTTACAATATCATCCATAAAGTCTTCGGGCGTATTGGAGAGAATAAAATTGATAGCCTCGTCCGGATCCATCGCTAGCATTGGTCCGATTCCGGCAAAGTAAGATTTATTCGACGGCGTCGGTATCGGACGGGTTCGGGGTTCGTTTTCCGACAGCGTGCTGGCGACGTCGACCGCGGGCGCTACCGGACAAGTCCTCATCGTCGGCATCCACGTGCCGGACATCGTCAGCGCTTCTTCCGACCACGAATTGAGCAGACTCGAATTGACCGGCAATTCGAAACGGCAGCAAGACTCGACGCCTTCCAGCAGTCTTTCCGTCACGTCGAGAAGATCTGAATCCCTGATGTAGGCGTTGTGCGCATAGTACGGTTTCGTCGAATTTATATTACGCATGAGCGTCGTGAGGTACGAAGAGAAAAGACACTCGTTGAGCGCGACTCTGATCCACGCGCGACATTGGCCTATTTCAGTGGAGATATTCTGCAGCGAGACGATCTGTTTGATGTTATCGCGATGCGAAAGAACCAAGAGCAGCGGCCAAAAATTCGGCTGCGGCCGTTGCTCCGAATCTCCGCTGAGAGCGTTGCGCGCTTTTCTGAACAACGTGTCTTTAAGACCGTGCAGGAATATAGCTTCTAGGGCGGTGCAAAGGGCCGACGCCAATTCCGGATCGACGGCGTCCTGAGCGGCTTCCGTGTCCGGTTGAACATACTGGATCGCCTTCACGCTCTCGGATAGATTCTGAGTGAGGTTCGCTTTGAGCTGCGCGTCTCGAAGTTTAGCCTCGCGAGCACCCTGGGCGCTCCGCCACAGCGACGACATCACTGAGCGATCACCGATCCGCTCATACCGAATTTATTCGCACGATTCATATATCGCTACACTTTGACGTTTATATCAATGTCATACGCCACCGATTGTGTTTAATTTCACACTTTTCGCCACCACTCAATTTTCATTTATTTATTTTTTGACTGGTTTTTATTATCATAATTTCATTGTTAAAAACATACAAATTCTTCTCATAAATATTTTATATGGAATAAAAAATTATTTTTAATACATTTTCTGAAATTAAAGACAAAATTAACGAAATAAAAAATATAATATATTAAAAAATAAAACGCGATATAATATAATTAAAAATATTTTGCATAAAAAATTGTGGAAAATTATAATTGAAATTATAATTAAATAATGAAAGAATGAAAAGTTTAATCAATTAAAATATTGAATTATTTCCGTGAACAAATACTAATGATTATGGTGGTTACCAGTATAGTTAGGGCCAAAATGACTATAAAAGAATTTCAAGCGGTTATATATGGCTAGCCATAGCGCTGGGTCCGTGGAATTTCTTACACATATGAGGGGGAACTTATTGATATTGAAACTTCTATTGACTGAAGAGAACTTTACAATGAACTGATGGATATTTTTGATGATATTAGACCAAAGAATGCTCTTAAAATAAATTATTTGTATGGATTCATACCAAAAAATGTATGAAAGTTTCTTAGTATAGGGAAAAGTGCTTTATTTGAGGCGGATCTACTCGGAATCATTCAATTTATCAATCAGATAAAATGGATCCAAGTTCTTATAGGTTGATCTCAACCATGAATAAATTACTCTTAAAAGCTAATAAGATGATGAATGAAATTGTTTCATCTAGTGAAAGACAATTTGGTTTTGTTAAAGATAAATACTGTATAGTCTATATTTTGGTTGATCGTATAAAAAGAGAAATAATAAATGTATTGGAGTGTAATCTTTAATTTAATTATTGTTACGTCCTTTCTCTCTGATAGAAATATAACTTTTAGGGTCAGATTTTTTAGCCTCAATAAATAATGCTTTGGAATTTAATCATTTTTAAATCTACCTTTTCCAGGGAGATGCACTATACGTTAACGATACTCTCTTGATTCCTAAATGAAATTGAATGAGCATTGAAAAAAAGTCTGAAGAATATGGTATATGAGAGACTAATTGTGAAGTGGGATTTATGCAAAAAGTTCTTAAGCTCGATTTATCTCAACGGGAATCATGTTCAATTTGTTGATTTGGTTAAACGCTAAAGTTGTATGTTGTTTTTTCTAAAAACATGTCAAAATCTGTTATTCTTTTCTTTATGGTTAAAAGGTTTTTAACCATAAAGAAAACCTGCTTAATTTTTAAGAACATGTTAATATCTCATTTTGGTGTTCATTTTGATCCTTTGAATAAAATAATGAAGATTAGATTGTTTGGTAGAAAAAATGTGTTAATGTTGATAAGAGACATTGGAAATACTATTAACAATATAGATGTATTATAAAAATAAATATATTACAAACGTAATTAGATCTATATAGAATTATTGTATCATCAAGATATATTTATAATTCAACTAGGATGTGTTGTAATTTAAAATAAAATACACAAATTCCGTTTCATCATACAGTCAATCTGTTGAATTTTATTAATATAAATAATTACATCATATTATATCCTGACTCATTATTTGAAAATCGACGGTGAGTTGCGCGTGTGTCTGCTTTTATTTCCTTTGCAAAAAAATAAAATTATAAATATTTTTTAACTTATCAACGATTACGTTTTATCAGCGATTACGTTAAAAATAATTTGCCTCAAACCACAAACACACATATATTTTATTACTATTTTAATATAACAGAACTAAAAGAATAGTAATAAGTTATATTATATTTATATGTAATATAACTTATTGATTTTAATTTGAAATATAAACGAATATAGAAATAATAAAACATGACTTGGGATCCAACAATATCAATAAAAGTGACGACTATCGGAGACGGTGCAGTCGGGAAGACATGCATGCTCATCACGTACTCCAGCAATCGATTTCCTAGAGAATATATACCAACAGTGTTAATATAATACTATATAATATATATATATATATTTTTTTTCAGATTTTATTAATTATAGATATCTTCCTTTTCACAGTTTTGATAATTTTGCTTGCTCTGTAACATATAATAATAATCAATATAACATGATTCTATGCGATACGGCCGGACAAGAAGAATTCAATCGTCTCAGACCTCTTACATATCCAAAAGTATTAATTTTTCATCAAAAAAAAATAATGATAAATATTAAAAAAATATTTTCTTTTTTTTGTAGACAGACTGCTTCATTATTTGTTATTCCATTGATGATCGATCAACATATAATAATGTAATTGAAAAATGGTCTCCGGAAGTTAAATATTATCTGCCAAATACACCCGTTGTATTAGTTGGTAAGTTTTATTTTATATATAATTCTGAAAAAGCTGATTTATTGAAGAGAAATATATTATTTTAGGTACAAAAATAGATCTTAGAATAGATGAAACAAAAATAACCACACCGTTTTCTGAAGGAATTAAACTAAAGAAACGAATCAAGTAATTAGTTTATTATATTATATAACGAGATTAATATTAATGTTTGATAATCTTTATTATATATTGATAAATAATAATTCCAGGGCAGATTCCTACGTGGAATGTTCAGCTATAAACGGTGATGGACTGCATTCGGTTTTCGAAGAAGTAGTACGAGTTGTTGTGAGAAAAACATTAAAAAATACTAAAAGATGCACATTGTTATGAATTTATATAATCTAATATTTATCAAATTCATTTTTCATATCCATTGACAAATTTAGAATTGTATATCATATATAATTTGATTTTTATTATAATAAACTATAATTGTATTTTTTTAATATAATGGAAACAATTTATTAACAAGGAATTGAGAATAAAGTGAAAACACAATGTAATTTAAATGTACATATATTAAAAAAAAATATTTCAGTACAAATCTTAAAACTAAAGTGAAAAAAAAATATTTTGGAATGATTCCTACGATTTTTTTTTTTTTGATTTCTGTTTGGAAATTTTATAAAGTGAAATTGAGTTCATTTTACGTATTTTTATGTTAAAATATACAATATTAACAAAATATTATTCACACATTTTGGCAGAAATACAAGAAGTTCAGGGTCTTAAGAGTGAAAAGTCATTTCCTCTTAAATATAAATATGTATGCAATATTAAATGTATAGAACCCTGTGTGTTTGTTTAACAATATATTAGTTTACTAAATATTTAGATAAACATACAAAATTTCCGAGATAATATACATTAAAAAAAACTGATTCGTTTTCGTGAAACTTAAAATGAAATAGTTTCTTATGACTTCAGTGAAAACAGACCTAGAAAAATTAAGCATTTCAGTTTTCAAAATATTTACATAAATAACTGTTTGAAAAAAAAAGAAAACAAGTACTATTATACATATATATATATATATATATATATATATATATATATATATATTTGTATAAATAAAATTTAAAAATAATAAAATGATTTATTCTCGTTTTTATTTTCAATTATTAAAAAAAAAATATTTTATTATATATATATATATATATATATATATATATATATATATATATATATATATATATATATATATATATATGTAATGATAATATGCAATATTTATTCTGATATCGTTGAATCCCTTTTTAATTCTGGATTCCATTTATGTCCAGAATTTACGTACATATTTTCGTTAAAAACGAATAAAAAATAAACATGTATCACATATAGTCTTAAAATTATATTTAACTTACGATTAAACAACATTGAAAGGTCCGCACGACTAATTTCTATGACTCGTTAACGTTTTGACTGTTCTGAAGAGTCTCCAAAACACGGAAGTATTTTTTTTCTGACACCGAATAAAAATTGAATATTCTTCGAATAAATTCTACGGTTTTTTCGAATGACTTTATAAAGTCTGAACACTATTATTATTTTTAAATAACATCAATATAAAAAAAAACGTGAGGAATTAATTAAATGCAAAACCAATCTTAACAAACGTTGTCCGTTAATAATTTTCAATACACAATACAAATGTTAAATACACATAAAACAGTCATGTTTTTAAATTCATTATATTTAACTTAATCTAAAATACTGACTTTAATAATTTATGAATACTAGAAAAATAATAATAATAATAATAATAATGAAACAAGATTTATCACTCGATCATTCGAAGCTCAATGAATAACATTTTACATTACAAATCGAAGAATCCGCATATCGGATACAATATATATATATATATATATATATATATATATATATATATATATATTATTCATTATTCAATCGACTAAAAAATCAGCTTTTAAATAAGAGATCACAATCAACTAACGATAAAACGACGACATCAATCTTTTATTATTTATTTTTATTTTTTTAAACTATCATTTCTCCGTCACTTTTTACATCGTCCGAGTTTCTTCTGATCGGTTTGTTGTACTCTTCGAATTCAATGGGTGCATCCAAAACGTTAGCGGAATTTTCTGATATATTATCAGTGTTTTTAGATTTCGTTTGCGGCAAAAGCAGCCGTAATTTAAGCCAAAAATCTTTATCGATAACCGACTTCCATAAAACTACATTGGTCTTTTTCAATAAAATTTGTAGATTTTCACCTTTTTCATTTTTAGCCATCGGTTGAATTTTAGGTATTTCCTAAAAAAAAAATACAATTAAAAATATGAAATATATATATAAATTTTTATTTCAATGTATTTTATAATAATAATTTTATATACTTTAACGCATATGAGTATCGGACTGCAATTTGAAGACATGGCATGTAATTTTGCCAAACCGATTGATAATTGCATTGCGGAGAATTCTTCAGGAGAAATCACAGCGACTAAACAGCGACTCAACGATGCCAATTGTGAAGCAACATCGAACCCTAAAAAAAAATATATATATATACATATATTTATATAAATATTACAATTGAAATGTAAAAATACATCGATAATTATTAAAAATATATTTTACTAACATTCGTTAGTATTTTCTGGTAATTGCAAACTTGAACATTCGTAAGAGTATTTATTTTGTAATGTCGGTATAAAATGATCAAATGTAGAAAGCGACGTAGATTGAGTATATAAAACTAGAGCGTCGTAAACTTTATCATCTGAAAAATAAAATTAAAAAAAATGCTTTTAAAATATACTTTTTAATTTTCGAAAAAAAATAATTATTTAACTTACCGTTTTTTGGATTTTTGGTAAATGTTTCCAACCAGGATAATTGTACTCTTCTACCGACTCTAATATAAAGGAGAGCTATAAATATGACAAATACAGTAACACCGATACCGATCATTATAAGAGATATCCAAGACACGGAGACATCTTGCAAAATAATTTCTGTAACTAATAAAATGAAAATTAATATATGAATAATATTTGTATTAAACGTATTTATAAAATAATTAATTACCTTTATGATGTAACCACATTGGTATTTCAATTGTCGAATCTGCATTCTCTACAGAACATATATATTCGCCATAATCTTGAGATTTCACATCTTTTATAAAGAAATATGAACCGATAATCTGATCGTCCTCTCTATAAATAAGAAATGCTCGATTGAAATAAGCCGAAAAATATTTAATGTTTTTGTATATATAATATTTATACTAGTATGTATACCTTGTGATTTTTCTTTGATGCAATTGCTGTTTCCGAGTTTCACCATTCGGATGCACTCTACTCCAATATATATCGTTACGTACATCTGGTAAACTGATTCGACCTAAAATGCAATAACATATTCAACATGTTCATCGAGTATTTGTAAACGTGATGTACGATCAATAATATAGAAATAATATTTTCAATTTCATTACCTACGAATGCTTCACAGTATAGTCGGACGGGTTGTCCGAGTTCGACCCACTGATCTCTCGGTGTGAACGTGGGTCTGGGTTTTGACGGTGGTTTTTCTGTAAAAATATAAAATAAATTTATACATTTGGAATGTATGTGTGTACCACTGGTGGCTCACAGTAAGGCGTGAAAGTGTTAATATAAAATTAAGCTTTGCTTACCAATTAAATTGAGTAGAATTGTATGCACTAATATGTTTGTGTCGTTTTTAAGAATACATGTATAATTTCCACTATCAGATTGAAGAGTTTGCTGTGTATATATGGTTTGATTTGCAGCTTCTGGATATAAAATAAATGATGATACACCACCAGCCCAAGGATATGCGCGACCATCTTTGTACCTATAAACCAAAAAAAAAAACATATATATATTGAAATAGATTATTATTATCAGTTGGTACAGTTGATAAAGACAGAAATCTTTATAAACATATTTCTACGAAGTGAAATCAAAGCGATTTGTGTTTTATAATTTCTAGCGAATTTTATAGAAGTTAATCCAAATACAGTCAGTGGCGTGAGATGAATTTTTAATAAAGTATTATTTTATTTTATAATAAAAAAAATAAGCTATAATATAATATATCTTTGTGTAAAGTCAACGATATATATTTATTTATTTTTTATTACGGTTCTCACACAGAAAAACGCTTTATACGCGGCAAAAGCATTCACCTCGTAATTAGTGCAACAAAAATGGCGAACCATTTCTACGTATTCAATGGGACAGTAAAAAAATAAAATAAAATAAAAATAATAACAAAAAAAAAACACAAGAGAGTCAAAGGAAGAAGACAAGACCACACGACTATGGCAAGAGCGAAGAGGAAGCAGCGTAAGAATGGAAAGAAACGAACCGCGTGCAGCTCGCAACTACAATCAGCAAGCCGACCAACCCATCCACTAAACCTGCAATTACACGCATTCAACGAAGTGAACGGCAATTCTCAGATTTTCCAACAACATGCAGTCAAAAAAAAAAAAATAAAAATATATATATATATATATATATATATATATATATATATATATATATAAATGTTATATTTCATTTATACGATTGCATTAAAAAAAGTTTAACATAAGACAATAAATGTGCATTCAATTTTATGTTATAACATTGTGATCAAAAACTAAGGGTGAATTTGTTTATAAAAATGTACAATTTTTATTTATTTTTCCAACTCAAATTCATTCCCTTCAAAGTAATCCCCTTCCGATAAAACGCAATTTTGCCGACGCTTTTCCAAGATAGTCTTTATCCGTTATAGCCTTCAAGACCTTCTTCGATTCGGTTTTTATTTTATCAATCGTGTCTAAACGGCGTCCTCACATTGGGCTTTTGAGTTTGCTGAATAGCCAGAAATCGCACAGAGTCAAATCAGGCGAATACGGTGATTGCGGAACGATATGAGTCGAGTTTTTGGCAAAAAAGTCGCGAAGTACCAATGCAATATGACATGGTGCATTATCGTGATAAAGGAACCAAGAGTTGTAAAAACATGTGAAACTCGGATATAATTAAACCTTTTGACAAATAATTTTATGAATAAAAGACTTTCAAAACAAACAAACTTGTACAGACAAGTTTGAGGTCAGTAAAGCAATAAAATTCATATGTAAAATTCTTCAGTGAACCCAGTGAACTTTTTATGTACGCGGGTCAAATTATAAACCGTTATACTTATTTTTCAAGGTGGGACAAAAAAAAACGTACTACCATGCATAAATGAGTGCCAAAAAAGTAGAACATATTTAGTATCGGTGTGCCTCAAAGGGTTAAAAATAATACTTTTCAATGCAAGTGCAAACAATAAATAAACTGAGCAAATCACAAATTTATATTCAATACTTTAAACATAATGAATTTAATAAGACAAGGTGCTGTTATTTCTTTAAGATACAGCAAACTGTAACCGAGGAGCTGACGGTTACTGAAGAGAAAAAAAAAGTAGGCTCGTTACGGTTCTGCAGAATAACCGTCTTTTGAACCATGCGGTTTTTTTTAATATGTTCACATAATAAATGTTTTTATTAATATCTTAATGCAGAAACATGCAATGCCACATTTTATTCGGTCCTTATAAATAAAATTTTCTTGTCAACACCATGCTTTATATCACAAACAATTTATTTAAATCTGATCAATGTATAGTATATTAGTGTATCGTTTATGGTGTCTCATCATCACGATAGTTACCATCATCATCATCATCACACAATCCCGGGAAGACGTTTAACCGAACATAATCTCACTAGTGGTCTTCAAAAGGAAATTCCAAGTACGAGATATTTAACATCAACTAGAAACGATCTATATAAGGCGAATTCCTCGACAATTAAACCTGGATGAATATAAGCTATTTTTTTATGTCAATTTTGCCAATGTTCTTCGTGAAAATGTTTATCTAATAATAGATAAAAAAAAATAGTATGGAAAAGTTGTGTTGTAAATTAAAGAATAAAGCAAATTATATAAAATACGAGTTAAATGTATAAACTTTTTAATTAATACGCACAAAACGTTTTTAATCAATGAAAAAATAACTCACACTATTAAAGTATATGAAATATTTTTCCACAAAATGAAACAATATACTAAAATATTATGTTGTATAATTTTTTTTTCTATTGAAAATACACACACACTTTTTTATATAAATTAAATTGGAACACAATTTTACTTCTATACAGTTAATTATAAATCGCAAATACAAAAAACAGATGTTAAACGTCATATAATACTATATGAATAGGTCTCTTTACAGATGATCTGATTTACTATTATGATTTAATTTACTATAATTAAATGACAATTCGTACTATAAAAGGTGAATTATAAATAAAAAATAGTCTGTTTCAAATTTATAAAATACACCTTCAGCATCAGATACAAAATGAAAATAAATAAAAATACAAGAATATAAAATGTATTATAATATGAGAAGGGCTCAAAAAGTATTATATTGAGTACCATTACGATGATTGTGCACTTTCCATTCAAATAACTACTTATACGGTTTCATTTTTATTTAATTTTAATTTAATCATACATCTCTATAATAAATGGTAATGATAAAAATTAAAATATATTTAATTTAAATGAAAAATTATACTAAATAACGATATCGCGTTCTCGATTCGTCGCTGTGAATTAATTATTAAATTGAATCTGAAATTAGAATGAAAATGCAAGAATAAAATATATATAAATAACACTGTGATCAAAAAGTAAATTCTTTATTTATTCTTTTAAATCAATTTCATCCCCTTTAAAGTAATCGCCGTCCGATAAAATTCATTTTGCCAACGCTTTTTCGTGTCAAAACGGTGTCCCCGCATTGGCTTTTTGAGTTTGCTGAATAGCCAAAAATCGTACGGAGACAAATCAAGCGAATACAGTGGATGCGGAACGATATGAGTTGAGCTTTTGCTTTCTTGAACCAAGAGTTGTAAAAACACGCGCAACTCGGATATAATTAAACTTTTTGACAAACAGACGCTTGGCAAATGTTATAAACAGTCCTACCAACCTAGGAAAAAATATACAATTTACCCATCTTCCTAATGCCCGGGAGTTATAATGACAATTTCACCTTACTTTTTGATAATAGTAGTATATATTAAATCGTACATTTTCAGTTGTAACGTTATTCACGATTATGTGCGAACGACAAACACTTTTAAATTTAACAACGTTACAACATGCCAATCAAATTATATTCAAATTAATTAACCTCACCCTCGTTCGAAGATCACAGAGTCATCGTCTTTTGTGAAAAGCGATTGGAAGACGAACTCGAAAAAAAAAGAAAATCTATTAATCTATTATAAATATTCTCAATAGTATTTTATTTACATTGCCATTTTTTGACACAAAATTTTATAATACAAGTTTCAATATATTTGAGTGAAAAATATAAATATGAATGATATATTTAAACTTTTATATAGATTTTCTCAATGTGAGGAACACGTTTATATTTTTTATATTTAAAAATATTTATTATATTAACAATATAGTTAAATAAAAATTAAATAGTGGATATAATAAATAAAATTTACAATTTATTATTATTATTATTATTACAAATTGTAGGAGAGTGATTTGTTCTCGTTTCATATCGGATTTCCAGAAGGTACAACAATAGATATAACTAGATGACTTGCATTTATTTTGACACGGGTTCTTTTCTAGTCTGAACATCCTTCGGCTAGTTTAAATTCTATTAATATATTTTTATTTTATTACGACCACATCCTATATATGTATAATATAATAAGCATTATACGCGTTAATAGGAAGAAAAAAAACGAAAAAAAAGCATGTAAATATAAGTCAAGATGGCCACGAAAACGACATATTTATAATTTTTAGACATTTTTCTTTTGAAAAACATTTATATATATATTTTTTTTGCACACTTATATAACATTACTGAAGTCTTTGATCTTATCGTAAATATATATATATATATATATATATATATATATATATATATATATATATATATATATATAATTATTTTAATTTCAATAACGTTTTTCTTTCAAATTCAACATGTTTATGAAAGTATTTGATTGATTTAAAACTTCATATTTACTTAACGAAAATCTGTTATTGCTCTCTGATTTTTTTCAAGATTTTTTTTTCTAACTAAAATATCATTTTATATACATTAATTAATATATATTTTAATCATACAGTATATAACATATTTTTTTTAATATACCGTAAATAAAATATATCAATTATAATCACAATTAGAATACTGCAAATAATTTTAATGAAACACTATTATTACTAATAGTAAAACTTGAAGAAAAAAAATGTATTTTTTTATTATTTATATTCCGCGAAACACAGTTTTGGAAACTTCAATATATTGTAATAAACACATATTACGTTTGAATTAATACTAATGAATTAGTCATCATTATCTTCGCCTTGAACCCAAATATATCAATTTTTATGCAATACGTTTTTAATGACTTTATATATAAAAAAAATCTTATGAATACGCTGTGACAACACTTTATAAAAATTTATTTGGAATGAATAAAAATATTATATTATATATGACCAAAATAAAAAATATATGTAATTTTATATATAATATAAAAATTTAATATATTAAAAAAAAAGTCACGTAGGAATGAATACAATTAATTTCCGCATTAATCCCGAGTCTAATTTAATAATAATAATAATAATACATTTCTTTGGAATTAATTAACCGTATAAAACGATGGATTAATGTACGTAACGTGTTACATATGAAGTCATCGATGTTGAAATTATCAATAAATAGATTTATTTACGCCATTTTCTTTACGGAGAATGTAAATGTCCGATGAAAAAAAAACACAAACACACAATAAAATAAAAGAAAAAAAATAACAGTGCCAAGAATAATTGAAACACGCATCGAAAATTACGAATGATGCAAAACCTATGTATCAATTCGCGTCTGAACGTTGCTGGCGAAATTAAATCATGGCAAAAAAAGATGATCTCATCGCGATTTCGAGAATTCTTCAAAATGAACGGTTCCATCGCGTCTTTCTTGACGATGATGATATTATTATTTTTTTTGTCTTCCGTTCCGTTTTTCGTTATTATTTCACCTTAATATTTTTTTCATCCACTTCTAGACTTACACGAGTCTACAAAAAAAAAAACCAGCAGGAGAGATTTGATCTGTTCTGTCCGAGTAAAGAATGTGATCCACGGTTTCCTTTTAAACGCACACACACACATTTATATATATATATATATATATATATATATATATATATATATATATATATATATATATATATATATATATATATATATATATATATATATGCATTCATACATATACATGATAAGATCATCGCACGATCATTTCGTATGAGTTCCGCGTAAAACAATAAATATGAAACATTAAAAAAATAACGTAAAACTGATATCTGTATAAAGCGAAAATTACTTGGAAAAAAATACGATATTTTATAACATTTTCAAATATAACAAAATCGATTTCAATCTCTAGCCAAATATATAAATATTGAAATTTGTCATTATATATCGAGAGCTCGAATCCATAAATAACTGCGATTTAAATCCAGGGACGTCGCGAGGGTGGAGCGACAAATCTGTGGGCGCAATGAAAGTGGGAAAAAAAAGAACCAATCTATAGATCCTACAGAATTCGTGGTAAAATGCTTTATATTTAGTAATTTAATTTTTGAGGACGTAAATCTGATAAATGCAAAGGTTATGATGTGATATTAAATGTGTTACATTTGGATCAATACATAGCTGAAAGTGGGCTTTGCGAAAGCTCTATCCGGATGCCTATAGCTAATTTAATAAATTCGATTATTAAATAGTGTATTTACAAATATAAAATAAGTAATTTGTGTAGTTTAAATTGAATAAAAATTTTCCAGTATTTCCTTCAATATATACATATATATATACATATATATATATATACATATATATATATATATACATATATATATATATATATATCATATATATATATTTATATATATGATATATATATATATATATATATATATATATATATATATATATATATATATATATATAGTGTTATTTTATGATACTCGCATCTGTGTTAAATTGCATTTTTAAATATCAACATACATATAAAACAAACGTGTAAAACTCGTAGCATATTGCGGGCAAGTTTCATTTTCATTCAAGTCGCGGGTCGCAAGTTTCAACTAAAAGCCTTAAGAGCTTTATAATCAAAACATCACTTTTAATTTATTTGAACCGTACACTACAAATACAAATAAAAAAATACTTTTAAATATTAATTAATTATATATATATATATATATATATATATATATATATATATATATATATATATATATGATATCAAAAACAGAGCATTTCGGGTTGCGAACTTCGTGTTTGACATGTCTGGTATAAATGCAATTTTATTACGAATAGAAACAAAGGAGCTGCAATCATATTTTCTAGGAATTATTTCTAATTAAAACGCCGAGCACACCTAGTGCGAAATAAAAAACTCGATTTTGTATTTTAATTACTACATTACCTTAAAATAATATTCATTTAATATGAAATATATGGAAAAATGATTATAATACACCAAAAAAAATCGATAGTCAGAATTATACGAATGTGATCAAAAATTAAGATGAATTTGTTTATAAAATGTAAATTCTTTATTTACTCTTCCAAATTAATTTTATCTTCTTCAAGGTAATTTTCGTCCGATAAAACGCACTTTTGCCAATGCTTTTTCCAGTTCTCCAAACAGTCGAAATAGTCTTTTTCCGGTATAGCCTTCTTCGATTTGGTTTTTATCTCCTCAATCGTGTCAAAACGGCGTCCCCGCATTGATCTTTCGAGTTTGCTGAATAGCCAAAAGTCGCACGAAGCCAAATCAAGCGAATACGGTGGTTGCGGAACGATACGAGTCGAGTTTTTGGTCAAAAAGTCGCGAAGAACCAATGTAGCATGACATGGTGCATTATCGTGATGAGGAAACCGAAAGTTGTAACACGTGTAATTCGTATATAATTAAACCTTTTGACAAACAGACGCTTGGCAAATGATATAGTTTTAATGTTATATAAAAAAAAATACAATTTCCTTGCCTTTTTGATCACATTACATACAATTTATTTTCAAAATTTAAGAACGCTATCCGCGAGTTTATCACATCTGTATCTAACGCACTTATATGTATAAAAAAATAATAATAACATAATCACATCTCATATATTTGGTAAAGCATATATAATAAGATGCACGCTTTTGATCACGCATAATTTATTCGATTCGTAATAAAATTAACAATGGCCGTATTATAAAGTGTTACGTTATAAAATTAAATAAATAATAATATATTGATATTAAATACTAATAGCAGTCAGTGTACATCAGTTTTATGATGAACTCATCGATCATTCTGTGCACGCGATGTTTTAACTATGCGTTTCAAAGTCAACGGCACCATCGCGAAATGTACTGACACTTTACAATTGTTTATTTATTATTATTATTAATTTTTAGAATTAATAATAATAATAATAATAATAATAGATTTATATTATTATTATATTTATTATTATTTTTGAAAATTGTAATGTCATATTTAATAACGAAATATTTGAAAAAAAATGATTGAATATATATATATACATGTTTTTTGTTGAAAAATATAAATTTTAAAAATATATTAAAATATATTACAGTACATGTGAAAAGATTGTGTATGGTATTTATTGATCGGTGCACAATGCCAATGCATTTTAGGACAAGTAATGTCGACGCGACGGCGTCATAGATTTTCGGAAAAATTTAGAAGAAAAATATATTAATATAATAATATAAATATTTTTTTTAATATACTAGTCCTCTAAACGCAATATTATCAAATTATAAAATTAACATTTTAGTAAGGACATATATAAATTATTTTTATTAATTAAAATAAAATACTAATTGATATATGATATTTGCCGGAATTCGCAGAAATCTCATTATAATTTAACGTTTATTTATATAATGGATATAAAAATAATAAATTTAATTTAAAAATAATTATATATTATTAATAATAATAATAAACAACCTTTTTTGGAAAAATAATATCCTTTTTTATGCGTGAAATTAATTTATTTTCTATGAATTTAATAATTTGAATATTCTTTTGAAATACATTTTATTTATAAATAATATGTATTATATATCATTTTATTCATATAACAACATAGAAAAATCAAGTTACAAACAATACTATATTACAAAATTTTTTACAAGAGAATTTTTTTGAATGGCTGCATAGAAAAAAGAAACACCAATCTCTCAAAATGCACATGTTCAATGTATTCGTTATCTATTTTATAAAATATCAAAATTATTAATTTGAGAAATATATGTATATGTATAGAATAAATGTTTTTTATGTGGATATTTTTTTTTATATCATTTAAATGAATCAAAATTACATAGTGTTTTATATATTGACATAATGAAATGATGGACGACTTTGTGCATTAAAATGTATATTTTTGTGACGAAAAAAATAAATATTACATTGCGAATTATGCGATAAAATAAATACTTCGACAAAGAATCATCATATTTTATTTAAACTTCACTTACGAATAAGCGATTTCAATATCAAAAATTTGTTTGCAAAGTTTTATTATCAAAACGGCGATAAAATTAAATAAAATGCGGCGCCGTAGAATTGAAAACTAAAGAAAAAAATACTACGTCACACACGATAAGAAGGAAAAAATAAAAATAAAAATTGAGATTTATATGCATTTCGGGACTTTCCATAAAAAAAAATACGATACGATCAAAAGATTGATTGTGGCGATCGATTGGGATTTTTCCACTTGTAAACAACATGCATTCATGTCATGTAAATAAACGTGAAAAATCTCAGCAAAAAGGGATTTTATATACAATATTATTTATGCAAACGATAGGAAAATGTTTAATATATATATATATATATATATATATATATATATATATATATATATATATTATATTCAGACGTTTCGAAAATTTTTATTTATTAAAGCGAATGAATAACGAGAATCCTGTTTGGCGAAATTGTGCAGACAAAAGAAAAGGGTTCACCGAAACGTGTCCTGAAAACCGGTTAAAACCGTGTTGCCATGCAATAACTCAAGACACGAACGTTATTATTAAAGGAAGACGAGACGAGACAACCGAAGACCAGACATTGGTGGCGATCAATTTTGATTTTATTATGGTTTCCCGAAGAACGAACGCGAGCTATGAAAGAAAATTGAATGAATTTTTATATATATATATATATATATATATATATATATATATATATATATATATATATATATATATATATATATATATATATATATATATATATATATATATATATATATATATATATATATATATATATATATATATATATATATATATATATATATATATATATATACAATATAAAGAATTTATTATATAATTACATTATGAAACAAATTCGATATATTATATTACATATATATTTAATGTTATTGGTGGTACTATTAATTTTTGAAATGTAAAAGTTTTATATATGTATAATATTAACACTTTAATGGCCGATGGGTCGACGTAAGATGCATAACTAAAACGATCTTTAACGGCCGATGAATACATATTGGATTCAATTATAATTGCAAAAACAAAACTTATTAATATATAAATATTTTATTGATAAATTAGATTTTAATCGATTATATAATATTTTATATAAAATATAACCGTCAGTTTTTTAAAACGTTGCTTAAGATCAATCGACAATAATATTCTTGAGGCATCTTAATTCCACGTAATGCATGGTAAATAATTTTGCGGTTCCCATGTTATATGTCATGGTCGTATAATCCCGGATATTATAATAATAATAATAATAAATCACAACCGTTTATTTTACTATATATATAAACAAAATTGTTTAATTTTACCATATAAAATGTATACGTGACATATAGATTTTTAAATCTCTCAAAGTATTCCTAGATAATATATGTAAATTTAAATATTGATAATTTCATTACTATTTTTAATCATATATCATCATCGTTTTATCATTTTAAAATGATTCCGAGAAAAAATAAAAGTGATAATTATTATTAAGCGTAGTGACTATTAAAATTATATATGTACTGTATTCATTATCGACTGTAAAAATAGTGATATTTAACCTTTTCATACATATGGACCAACAGTAATAGAATAATATTTACCGTATAGGGTTGTTGTATATTTTTTCAAATGGTATTTTTATTTTTTTTAAACTATATTTATTAATACAATTAATTAATTACAATAAATAGTTTTAGTATAATATATTTTGAAACATTCAATACACAATCCGAACTACTGTTCGTATCTTGTCTTGGGAAAAAATATTCGGGCTAATCACGAAAAGATGTCACGCCACGCCCGAATGTAGTTCGGGTAAATATAAAATTTGTTATCTATTTATGATTTTTTTTTACAGAACGAAAACAAATTATGACGAATTTATCATACGATTTAAGAATAAATTATGTAAGTGACATTCGGGTGCACACACAACCCACAGTCGGACAAGTTTACACGTAGCGGTGAACGTTTTCATACATGGAAGACCTGACCGATGGATGACCAGGACGCGATGCATTACCGGCTTCGCAGACCAGAATATAACAGAAAAAAAAGTTGTATGGCAACCGACCGCCAAGAAAAAGAACTGGGAGAAACTCTCGGCTCGTCATCACAAATCCGATAAATAAACGACGCTCAAATGTTTGTTTCTTTATTCACAAAATTATTATTTAGATAAATAGAAAGAAAATTACTAGGAAAATCGCTACTATTTACTACAAAATAATTCACGATTGACTCATTTTTCTGGATATCGCCTTTTAACACTTTAATGGTCGGTGGATCCATATTGGATCCATAATGTCGCCAATCGTTAACACCCGATGGATCTACATAGAATCCATTTTATCGCCGACGGATCCAAGAATATAGTTTAATAATTTGATTTATTTTTTATTATTTCTTATAGTTTAGATATCTATATTTTTCTTCAATTGATAATATCGTTTCAATTATTTTATTTACCGTTTTTAATAAGTCAATATTTTAAAATATATACATTATTGTTGTTGTTATTAAATTAAATGGAAAAATTTGCTTAGCAGTCAACAATTATTCGATAGACTAACTGACGAGGCCACCTGCAGACGACGTAGTCTTTTATTTTAAACGAACGTTGACATATAATTTCCAAGAAGTTAAAAATAAAGTAATAATAACGAATTAATTGGACATAAGGCAACTGTGATAACAATAAAAAATATTAAAAAATGTAATTAACATTCCACAATTTAATATATTTAGTTTTATTATAAAGAAAGAAAAATAGAGAGAAACAATGATGACACCGCCGCCGCCGTAAACACTATTTAATTTTTAAAGTAACATAATATTAAATGTTTGAATATTAAAAAAAATACACGCGAAGGCTGTCAAATTTTGTCGATTGACAACATCTACCATTCTATGAAAGCATAAATATGCTATGATGAAAAGATCTATTAGAAATATTAGAGGAAAATTTCGAGTGTTTGTTCTAAAAATGAACTGTTCCCGTCAAGAAAAACAGATGGACAGACAAGAGAAGAAGCGTTACAGATATTTGTTTACAACGGCGTTTCCGATTTAAATCGTAAATATGGCCACTTCTGAGAATGCTAAAACGTTCAATAAATAACGATAACTAATATAATTTCACAATCGCACCGTTGACGTCATCAAAAAAATAAATGGTTTATAATTATTTGAAAAATTTTCATTACAGTACCACTTTTTGCATTGTTCATTTTTTTTGCTACAACGACTTCTACGAATAAAATCGTCATTATTTGCATAAAACGGATATTCGTACATATTTTGCATTCATATTTAAATAGCAATTTTCCTTTTCAATTTTAATTAAAATTTATAACGCACATATTTAACATACGTTCACGATGTTAATATTGATAAAATAAATCAAATATTTAATATCATAACATATTAGTGAAATTCATATCATTACATCATAATATAAAGCCGAAATAACTAACAAGCATTAAGGGAATTGGAATTCATATTCTTATATAAAAATAATAAATTGCTATTACATATTATTATTATTTTTTGAATTGTAGTAATCAATATTCAAATTTATGATTTGATTATGCGTTGTTTTTAATTTTATTTATATATATATATATATATATATATATATATATATATATATATATATATATATATATAATATAATAATTTGAAACATTTTTAAATTTTAAAAATAATCCTAGCAAATTTTATATATATATATATATATATATATATATATATATATATATATATATATATATATATATATATATTGAAGAGTGAAAGAAGTGGATTTTATCGATGATGTATGAAGCAGCAGTGGAATATACAAGAGAAGATTATCGCGTGACACAAGGAAGAAAGAGTGAAAACTCAAATTCTGAGAAAAATCGCTTTGTTATAAATGCAGTCATTGTAACGTTGCAATCGTAATAAATACATGTAAATACTTTATTTATAATAGAAAATAGTAAAGCTGTAAGCGTATTTGCAAACGGGTTTTACTAATATGTGATCGGTGTTTATGATTAAATTCGATATATATATATATATATATATATATATATATATATATATATATATATATATATATATATATATATATATTAGATAGAATAAAATAAAAATGAAATATTCGAATCGAGCGAGCGAACGGCAACTTTGGCCGCCATTTTGATTTTGGTCTTAGCAATTATATTTATACCCAAACAATATATATATGATAAAATGTGTTCGCTTATAATATTTACATATTTTAAATGAAACAATAAAATAAATTCGAACTCGAATAAAATATTCTTATATATTTTTTAAACGTTTATAATGCGGTAAATATATTAAAAACGTGCGCGTAGTCGGTTCACTTTCTCCGAGAATGACTATATAAAATATAATATAATTCAATTCACGTCAAATAAATGACAAGCATCTAAATTATTGAATAAAAAAAAAATTAATCTCAAATATCGACAGAACAAATTATTTCAATCACAAAACACAATTGATCTCCATATGCACCGTTAAAAAAAATAGTCAGCGGAGAAGGAGAAGAAAAAAATGTACAAACGTGAACCTCATAAATTATATTCACGTTGTATATAAGTGTACATTGATCATACAATATCAATTCTAAGAAATCAATTTTAACGATCGACATTCAATGAAGAGAGAGCGTCATATGTATGTATGTAATTTATTAAAAAAAATATACACACACACACACACATATATATATATATATATATATATATATATATATATATATAATTAAAAGTTTTATATATAATAAAGATCAAAGTGGATAATTAAATGAAAGTCAATCCTATAAAATGTCCTTTAGAAAAACGTGTAAAGCCATAATATAATAGAAATGATAAATATAGTATTTTTGAACAGATGTTGATTTTTTTTTACAATGGATTAATAATTTGAATGGTCGCCATCAGATGTCCATTCTGATGAGGATATTGTATATGGAAGGTCCACCTGGCTATCATTGAAAGCTTAAAGTATAATATATAAATATATATAAATAAGTTTTCACAAGTACTACTGCGATCAAAAAGTAAGGTAAAATTGTCATTTAAAACTCCCGGGCATATTAAAACATCATGTCATACTACATTGATTCTTCGCGACTTTTTTGCCAAAAATTCGACTCGTATCTTTCCGCAACCACCGTATTCGTTTGATTTGGCTTCGTGCGACTTCTGGTTATTCAGCAATCTCAAAACGCTAATACAGGGACGCCGCTTTGACACGATTGAGGAGATAAAAACTGAATCTAAGAAGATCTTAAAGACTATACCGGAAAAAGACTATTCTGACTGTTTGGAGAACTGGAAAAAGCATTGGCAAAAGTGCGTTGTATCGGACGAAGATTACCTTGAAGGAGATGAAATTGATTTGGAAGAGTAAATAAAGAATTTTCATTTTATAAACAAATTCATCTTACTTTTTGATCACAGTGTTATATCGTATGAACATTAAACAATTTTTTTTCGAATAATCTCATAAAAATTTCATCATAATGATAGATGATTATGACGACATATTTCTATAGTACAAAAAAAATGTTTATGAACAAAAAGATCCATTATTTATTCCGTTAAAAACATCTGAAAATTTGCATATTTATAGTGTATTATAGACATTGTTTAACTTACTGAGAATTGCTGCGGAAATGTGATATTGTCAATTTTATAAAGCGTATATTTTAAAAGATACATTATGAATGTTGAATATAAAAAACGCACTTGCGCATATTTATTTTTAATGGAATGAAAAAGAATAATAATAAATATAAAAAAAAAACAATAAAAGTTTCTTATATATTAAATCATGATTTAATGACGCTACGTAAGTATATAAATTATCAAAATATGCAATTATAATAGATCAGTGGTAAATAAATAGAAATTTATTATTATAAATTTCATCATAAATACGATAATTATGAAGTAATACATAAAATAGGCCCTAAGCATTGATGTCATAATATTTTAAATAAATAAAAACCTGTTCGGTCTATTATTGACTAATGATTTCTAGAACGATTTTTTTTGTGGAAAACTTGAAAGAAAATAGTCGTGTGATAAATCACTTATTTTTCTCAGATTTTTTTTCCAATATATAAAGTATTCGATATTAAAGATGAAGATCTATATTATACATATATATATATATATATATATATATATATATATATATATATATATACCTTATATATATATATATATATATATACCATATATATATATATACCTTATATATATATATATATATACCATATATATATATATATATATATATATATATATATATATATATGATGGTAAAAATACTCTATATTTATTTATGTAAAAATATTTAATAAATGTCAACGAAAATTCTACAATATTATAACGTCAAAGCTGAATTTCAATGAATTCAATTCATTTAAATAGTCATATACGATTTTTTTGTTTGTGGAAATTCCTGGAAATCAGGATGTGACCACTGAGAATAATTAAAATATAACTAACATGTTTTCGTCACTGAAAAATAATTATTAATATAATATTAAAAATTTATTAAGAATTTTGAAAAGTGCGTACTTTTTATAATTACTTTTTTGGAATAAGATGACATTTTTAAATAAGATAGTAAATTAAAAACGTCAAAATGAAAGCAAAGTATTTGAAGAATATGAATAAATGATATAACAGATAGATTTAACTGTTCGAAAAAAATCTCATTAATAATTATAAGTAATGTATTATATTTAATACTAATAAATCGCTTACGCTGTTTAAAATTTTATTACTTATATAAAATAAAAATTTAAATTACATTATAATAATTGCATTCAGAAAACACAGTTCGTGTAACGATGAGTAAATTTATTATATAGTAAATAAATACAGTTTAATTTAACTTTCAACAAGTTATATATTGAATTTTGATAACAGCAATATTTTCTTAACTATTTTCAAGAATAGGAACAAAAATTTCAGATATGAAAGGTACATATTTTATCCAGCACTACATATTTTTTAAATACATGTTTAATATTTTATATATATAAAAAAAATATATTGAAATTATATATGCGAAGAATGTGAAATTCAGCGGAATTAAATATTTGCAATATGATAGTCGTTGCCACACGTGGAGTGACTTCGTGTCAAACTTCATTCCAAGAATAAATATAATATATCCAAGTGTATATAACAATGGAAATCTTGAAATGAATACTTAATAGGTGTGCGGTTTTGTGACATAACCGCGAACCTTCTGAGAATATTTAAATTTTAGACGAAAAAAAGGAAAACTTTCATCTTCTCTAGGAACGCGAATGCATATAGAGAAATCGATAAGTTGAAAGTTTTTTACAATTTCTTTATTTATATTAAAAAAATTGCATTCGTATAAATAAATACAATTCATAACGGATGATTGTTTAAAATTCGTGACGATATTGCGACATTAACGGAAATAATATATATATATATATATATATATATATATATATATATATATATATATATATATATTCCATTGACAATTCCAGTAAAGATCCTAATTTGGATGAAAAGAAATAAGTTTTGGATATAAAATAGCGAAAAAAATAACATAAATCAACCGTTATTAGTGATTATTGTCGAGCGCCATCAATTTGAAAATGTTAATTTTGCATTATAACACTATAATCAAAAAATAAATTGAATTTGTTTATAAAACGTAATTGTTTTATTTATTCATACAAATCAATTTCACCCTCTTCAAAATAATTCCCGTCCGACAAAACGCACTTTTTCCAGTCCTCGAAACAGTCGGAATAGTCTTTTTCCGATATAGCCTTCAAGACCTTCTTCGATTCGGTTTTATCTCCTCAATCGTGTCAAAACGGCGTTTCTGCATTGGCCTTTTGAGTTTGCCGAAAAGTCAGAAGTCGCACGGAGCCAAATCAGGCGAATACGGTGGTTGCGGAACGATACGAGTCGAGTTTTTGGCCAAAAAGTCGCGAAGAACCAATGCAGTATGACATGGTGCATTATCGAAATAAGGGAACCAAGAGTTGTAAAAACACGCGTAACTCGGAAACAATTAAACCTTTTGACAAATAGACGCTTGGCAAATGTTATACAGTCCTACCAACTTAAGGGAAAAAAATACTATTTAATTGCTTTCCTATTAGCCCGGGAGTTTTAAATGACAATTTCATCTTACTTTTTGATCACAGTAGTAAATATTCAAATAAAATCTATAATGGTAAAAAAACGTCAAATCTATAATGTTAAAAATTTATCGATGAAAAGACATAATAATAAACCTGCACACCGGAAGTCGTCGAAGTCGCTTATTTCCTGGAGAGGACGTCGAACTGACGATACTTTCGAATCATGCAGCATTGCATCATTATTTAACAATAATCATTTTATATTTCAAAATTTAAATTATTTGCACACGGTTCAACTTGTGATTAAAAATCAAACGGTTATTGGTAATTAAGAAGAAATATATATAAATTTATCCATATATCTGAATAAATAATTATATATTAAAATTTCTATATGAATAAAATTATACTGTAATCTATAAAATTAATATAAAAAATATAACAATAACCAAAAGTAGTAAATACAATATAAAAAAGTAAAAAAATGTTTATTTTTAATAATAATATTATTTAATTACACGACTTGATAATAACAGATTTAACCATCCATAAATATTTTCCATTAAGTTTGTAATAACCGTATAAAGTTGTGGTTTTCGCAATAAAATATTTATATATGTATTGCAATTGCGGTAAAATATTAAAAATGATTTTCAACATTTTCGGAATTAAAAAATACATTTTTGTTCAATAAAAATAAAAAAATTGTCTTCGTTCAAAGGTTGAAGTGATTTATGTCGTTTCATTTCACGTTTATAAAAACTAAATTAAATTATATATATATAATTAGACTGTATTACAATAAAATAATAATAATAATAATATGTTAAATACAACTCGTTTGTTGCATGTTTACCGTTATAAAGAAGCAGTTAGTTCTATTAACAAGTGTGCAAAAAAAGCGGTTAAAATGATTTCTAATTAAAGAAAGACAGCGTTGAAAGAAAAATAACCATTTAAGTATCTATTCGATTAAAACAAAACAGCGCGATTAATTAATGTAAATTATTTATATGAAAATAAACGAGATCTCAATTCATTATATTTTATATAATTATAATTTTTTATTTAAAAAATAAAAATAAAATAAAATAAATCAAACAGACATTCTTTGTCAAACATATATATATATATATATATATATATATATATATATATATATATATATATATATATATATATATATAATGAACGAGAGTCAAGGGAAAAAAGGATGTCCCGTGTAAACGATACGATCAAAAACGAGAAAACCTGTCTCAAATTTTTCACTTGCACCATAATAATGATAATAATAATAATAAAATAAACACAAAAAATATACATATTTTGATGTGAAAATTTCGAAATATCTAGTGAAACCATCTCGATTTCAGCTTCTAAATCTGTGACATTTTTATGATAGACGCCAAATAAGTATATATATATATATATATATATATATATATATATATATATATATATATATATATATATATCGAAAAGCGAATATTAAATTTTATCTTTTCGAAAAAAATTTCGGATCCATATAAATATTGCATGTTTATTATTGTCGTTGTTTAAAGAAAAATATTCAAATTATCGCGGGTTCATCTCTTGTATATATAAATATAATTTAATTAATTCTGAATTAGTTATAAAGTTATTTTAGATCATGTATGACATTAAACAACCTCTGAAATCAAATAAACAATGAATTTATAAATAAATTGAGAAACGAATAACCCTAATAATATTGAAAATACTGAATATACTACTGTGTTAAAAAAATAAGTTGAAATTAGGAAAGCAGATTAATTGTCTTTTTTTTCTAGGTTGGTAGGACCGTCTTAATATTTGTTAAGCGTCTGTTTGTTAAAACGTTTAATTATCTCCAAGTTACACGTATTTTTTTTTTACAACTCTTGGTTCCTTAATCACGATAATGTACCACGTCATACTGTATTGGTGCTTCGCGACTTTTTATACCAAACTCGACTCGTATCTTTCCGCAACCACCGCATTCGCCTGACTTGACTTCGTGCAACTTTTGGCTATTCAACAAACTCAAAAGGCCAGTGCGGGGACGCCGTTTCGACACGATTGAGGAGATAAAAACCAAATCGAAGGCTATACCGGAAAAAAACTATTCTGACTGTTTGGAGAACTGGAAAAAGCGTTGACAAAAGTGCATTTTATCGGACGTAATTACTTTGAAGATGAAATTGATTTGGAAGAATAAAAAATTTACAATATATTTGATAAACGAATACAACTTACTTTTGGATCACAGTGTTATATATAAAATTTTGGAAATTTGATATTTTTCAATACGAAATATAAACATAATAAAATATATATGCAGTAAAAATAGAATGAACATCTAATAATTTATAATGATTAACGACGACGAGGTTGAATCATGCAATCGATTGAGACGCCATTTTTTTCCATCTTCTTCTACAAATCTATTTTTTAGAGAGATTTTCTCAGTAAAAGAGGCACAAAAATAAAGGGATCGTCCTTTTCTAAAAAATCTTTAACCAAACAACCTTAAATAAACGTAAAAAGCGAATATATCTAGGCGAGACCGAAACGCGAGAAAAAAAAACTGGATTACATACACACTAGAATGTTCGAATAATAATAATAATAATAATGTGATTCTTAACAACCTATTATAGTGCTCAAGTGGCGGAACATTCAAAAGGATCTATTTTTTTTAGAAAAAAATAACTAGGAGAAAAATTCCAATTGTCGATCAAAAAAGTATATATATTATACATGTTAATAACATGAATCTAAATACTATTTAATAAATAAATAAGCACAATATTTATATTTTAATTAAATTTTATATAAATTTCAATTACTTCTCAAAAATCTCTATATATAATAAACAATTTGTAGACAAGGTTGAAATTAATAAACAATTTCTAGTTTAATAGACGTTTATTTTACCGTATTCGATATATTAAATTTGTAGCCGAAACTATGATGATGTAATTATAATTATGCGAGTAATTAATATAACATCATGAAAACACAATCACAAAATATATATTTATTTATTTTATTTTTAATATAATGAAAATAAAATGCTTGTTTCATGGAATCGCTTTAATCGAAACTGATCAGTAAAATTTTTTTTTTTGTAATTTACAACATAATGACATTAAATATGATAATTAAAATTGTGAGCAAATAAAATATAATTTTATTATATATATATATATATATATATATATATATATATATATATATATATATATATATATATATATATATTAATTTTAACAAAAGAAAACGAAATATTATTACTATAGTACAATAGAAATTCGAAGAATAATAGTGATGTCATAAAAAAAATCCGCATAAAGTGCGAACAATATATGTTTATTACGAAATTATAATATTAGTTCAGTTTTCTTTTATATATCATTTAATGGGTTATTTGAGAATAAAATTATAATTTTACAGTGTGAAAAGAACGCGAATATAGAAAACACGATCCAAACACCTGTGACTACTGTTGAATTTTCTAAGAAAAAATTCTCAAATAATAATATTCATATTACATATGTTTGCCAATTTTCGTTAAAAGCGAATATATATATATATATATATATATATATATATATATATATATGCATGTGTTCGGAAAATAAGAAATAAAATGCATCGGCGAAACCCTTGAGGTTTTCTGGAAACCAGAACGTAAAAAAAAATTCTGAATGGAAGTGAAGGTTCTATATATATATATATATATATATATATATATATATATATATATATATATATATATATATATATATATATATATATATATATATATATATATATATATAAAGGACGTTAAACAAAGGATACCCATGTCGTGACGCATAATTAACTCGTCCAACTGGAATCCTAATGGTGAATAAGGTGATGCGAAACAAAATACGACAAGACATAAATACAATCGAAAAAACAAAACGTTTCGTCATTTTATATTGTTGTCCATGTTTTTTTATTGTTTTAAAAAAAAGTAAATTTATAACTGAAGAAATGAGACCGACTTTCCTAGAAGCACTGATCACAAATAGGGAGTTTCTAATAACGTTTACAAACAATGTTACAATATTTAGTCTGTGCCTAGCTGACAAATAGTAAAAAAAAAAACTTGTGTTTATATTAAAGTGTTTACCTATGAAAAAAGATCTGACCTAAATATATATATAGTATAATATATATATAGTCAATTATCCATGCTTCTTCACATTTTTATTGTAGCAATTGTGAAAATGTGGATATTGCACCTGAGGTGTATACAAAATCTACTACACGCACAAATAATCTTTACAAAATATGAAAAGGCAAATGGAGCTGTAAATTTCTATTTTTTTTACGAAATCATTCGTAGAAATCTACTAATACGAAATTCTAAAAACCAGGTAAATAAGTCTCACGTGTACAATAGTTTTCGGCGTTTAAATACAGACGTCATTTATTACCTGTTTTTTTTCGTTTTGTCTTTGTAAATCGAACCGATGGACAGGTAAAACATAATTTATGACAAACAATTGTGCACGGATAAAATTTCAAATTTCGGATGCAACCAATGGACTCGAATGCGAATTCGGCAAACCGCGCGCTTTTTTTTTTGATTGAAAAAATTGATAAGCGATTCAAAAAATGAAAAGAATTTCGCTTCGTTAAAACGTGTTGTTGAACTTTTAACACTTTAATGGTCGATGGATCCGCATAGGATGCACAATTCAAACAATCTTCAATGGCCGATCTATTTACATAGAAACCATTGATTGTTTAATGCGTTGAAAAATGTTAATTATTATAATAAATACTGTAAGTGTATATTTTTAATATAATCGTAAAATCCGTGACGCTTCACAGTTTTGTTCACAATGAAATCAATGAAGCCAAAAAAAAAGTATCAGGTAATAAAGTAGCCGCACAGGTAAATCCGAAGAATCTTGGAACAAGTTGCGTGCAAAAGCCGGCTTTAAAAGAATAAAGAGGCAATCGTTGAAGTTATTATGTTTATTGTATGTATAATAAAGGAGCACAAGAGCAGACCAGACAATGGGGATGAGAGAAATATGCGCTCGAAGCCATTTTTATATACTTTTTACATAACAATATTCCGGGGTGGGTCTTTCGATTCCGAGAAATATTTACCTGCTCCGTTTTGGTTTTTACAACTTGCAAGATTATACGCGTTTATGCACATTTATTTTTCTTTCACTATTCAAATTATGATTAAAAACATTCGAATTATGATTATTAATGAGTTTATAACGGTTGAAAATTGGGAGTTAAAAAAAATGTAAATGAATGATATACGTAATAAGGAAAAAAATATTAGACTTTAGTGAAGATGAGTGAGTCATCAAAGCAAATAGCTGTTAGCAAATATTCAAAAATAGAATTAATTAATTCGATATAGAAAAATGTTACAGCATTTTCAAACGGGTATAAAAACAAGTAATATATATAAATATAATATAAAGTTCGAAACTTCAGTAAAATGATATACACTAGTGTTTCTTAAACTGTGTTCCGCGGAACCCTGGGGTTCCGTCGAGATCGCTCAAGGGTTCCGCAAACAGTGGCGTAGCGTGGGGGTAGGGAAGGGTAAAATAATATGAGGTCCACAAAATAAAAAAATACTGAATAATAAGCAGGGATGGGCTGCCAAATTTTGAACAGACTATTATTTTAGTATCAAAAATCAGGATAAGGACAAAAAAAAAGAGAAACGTCCGCATTTCGCGTTTTTTTTGCTCTTTATCCTGATTTTTGATACTAAAAAAAAAACAGCTACCGTTTTTATATATTGTATAAAAAAATAAGACAATGTACTCCACAGAGATTCCACAATAAAAGTTACTACTAAAAAAGGGTTCCACTTATCAAAAAGTTTAAGAAACGCTGGTGTACAGTGTTGTTAAAAATATAAATATTTATTGTGACTGCTAGGATAAAATGTCAGTTCAAAGACAAAGAATCCTTTGAGTTACAGTTTATCTAAAAATCTAACGAGCTTTTTCGCAAAATAAAACTCGCCGAGTAAATAATAATAAATAATATTAACATATGTTTTAAAATCTACTCGAAATATCATATTTTTAATTATATAATACATTATATAACAACAAGGTCTTATATAGTAACACATAAACTATTATATATGTATTGAAGTTCACGGAATTCAAAGTAATAAAATAATATCAATCAATACGATGCACTTGATATAATAATGCATTAAACCGCAAACTGATTGTAATGGAGATGATAATTTCAATTATACATGATATAATTTCACGTTCGAATTATTTCTAAATAATACAGATTCTAATGATATGACAATGAGTAAATAATTATTTAATTGTATTAAGCCGGTTTCATATTATAGATAAGATAAAAAAATATTTCGATATTAAATATATATATATATATATATATATATATATATATATATATATAATATTAAATTTCGAAGAATTAAAGTCGATATTTGTTATAAAATAAAATTATCAATTTTTCACACACACACACTCACAATTATACATAGATTACTATCAGTTATTCAAAGAAAATATCAATTCATTGAAAAATGTTTTGTATCAATTGCACGTTATCATTTCTTTTTAATTTCGATTAATTAATTGTCGATAAAAACTATCGACAATTAAAAATGATAATTATCACTATTTTTAGTATTTCTAATTATTTTCAATAACAAAATGTAAGTCGATCGAAATTGTCGTCTACTATAATAATAATAATAATAAGTATTATAAATATCTATTATAACTGATACATGTTAGCAACAAGTAAAATAATAACTGACTAGTTAGTGTATATTCTAACATATATAAAACTAGGTTATCCGTAATAAGAATATGAAAGGAAACGGAAATAACTAGAAATTCTAGGAAACGATATCTTCTAGTGCAGGATCGTAGAAAATATTAAGTATATATGAAAAATAATATTATGAAATTGAATAAAACGCAGAATTTCAAACTTGCATACAATAAAATAATAACACCGATAGTTTTAAACGATCCGATCAACAGGTATCACAAAAAAAATCTACATCATATAAAATGACAAGAAAATAAATAAATAAGCTAAATTTGTTTTATTACACTCTTCATAGACGAATGGATGAATCATAATCTCGGGCTCACCTACGTGACTAATCGTAAAAGTTGTCAAGATAATTACCATTTCTTATGATAAATATACAGTATGATCGCACACAAGGTGTATCGAAATGAAACCTGTTTTTGGTAATATTTTTAATAAATGTTAAATATTACAATTTGAATTTTTATGTTACATAATTAATACATGTCTGAATAATAATAATATTCGTGCTCGTTTTCTATTTATTGATAAAAAAAATAAATGAATAAATAAAAATCTAGATTATGACATCAAGTCGATTATCGATTTCCGAGAAAAAAAATAATGTAATGCGGTCAAAGATAATTTCGTTCGACGATTATTATAATCACGAACTTGCGACAAAACGCGAAGAAAATACGAGAGAAAAGCAATTATAAATGGAAGAGGATAGATCGATTGGTCGATTTGTAAGGGTTGAAAAAAAAATTGAAGAAAAAATAAAAACGAAGACGATTAGCGAAAAATTCGTAGAAAATTGACGGAGGGAAATTATAATAACTCGTACAAAATTCGTGGAAATATCGATTCGCAGAAGTAACTGTTGTGGCGTATTATTTTGCGTTTTACTAACATTTCTAAGAAGTGATAATTTTCCTATATATGATTACTATGGGGTTGGAAAAATGAAAAATTGATACGTCATACGAAAAAGGGCTATTATTAATGTTTTTTTTTGTAAATATCAAAATTGAAATTAAATAATCCTACTTTTTTCTGCATATTATCTATCAATTATAAATAGAACAATCAACGTCACTACTGCATTATTATCATCAATAAAATATAATAGGCAACAACCATTATAGGATATGATTGATAAAATGCAATAATGCTTCGCGGAATTGGTTCAACGTACATTAAGTTGAATACAAAATACAAACATGCATCATTTTATAACGAATTAAGGATATACTACTGTGATCAAAAAGTAAGGTGAAATTATCATTTAAAACTTAAAAAAGCAGTTCAATTATTAATTTTTTTCTTCTTCGCGACTTTTTGGCCAAAAACTCGACTCGTAACCACCGTATTCGCTTGAGTTGACTTCGTGCGACTTTTGGCTATTCAGAAAACTCGAAAGTGTGTTTTATCGGATGGGGATTACTTTGAAGATGATAAAATTGATTTGAAAGAATAAATGAAGAATTTACATTTTATAAACAAATTTACCTTACTTTTTTATCACAGTGTTAAATATTATTGAAAATTAGTAATATCTATAAAAATATTTCAACAAAAATGCGCACACGCGTCTCGTTAAAAGGGCATAAAATTTCACACAAAAGCTCTTATTCAAACAGGTGATAAAATGGACACTTTCTAAACAATGCTTTTTTCTATGCGCTTTTTTGAAAAGCACATATATAAAAAAAAAGTGCAAAAGTAAAATTCGAAACGAATCGCTTAAATGGGCATTTTCTAAGTTAAAATACGAAATTTTGTTATATATATATACCATATATATATATATAGGTATATAATATAATATAAACTTACCATTCGATACTTCGATATCCTTTGGCACAACAATGGAGGCTTTTGAACTGATTAACGACGGAGTATTCGTTACTACTGAGCTCTTTGGTGAATTGCAGATACGTAGAATTTGAATCGTAAGTGTTTTTGGAACAATAGTAATCGACCACTAAGCCAGAAGTCAAATCGATAGAGATCAAATTGAGTGCAACGAACAAAATTATGTTCATCGTCGCCATTGTTATTGTAAAATATATAAACACACTAATAATTAATAACTATGTTAATTTTAAAATAATATCGTTTGGCACATTAATGACTTGAATTATTATTTATTATTACGATAAATAAAAAATATATAAATTAAAAGTATTATATGAACAATTCACATGTTGTATTCACGTTTTTTTATGAATAAAATTGTACACAGTTCTCGACTTGATGCCGGGTTACCGAATGAACTCTGAAAAAGGAAACAAATATATAATTAAATAAATAATAATAATAATAATAATAATACACAAATAATTATTAAAAACGATCGCAATAAAAATTAAGATTTTTATTTATTACATATATACGTATATGATAAATATAATATTTTGAATACTTTATAGATAGATTAAAAATAATCATTATAATCCACGTATTTTGCGAAAGAAAAGTTAAACCTCAAATAAAACAGTTCGTGTAAATTGTCAACAGATAATTATCATTTCCGAGAATTTTTTACTGCTAGAAGTATATAAAAATTATACTATGGTAAAATAGATTATTTTTTTAAAATTGGCAAACACTGTGTAAAAAATAATCCAAGAAAAATAAATAATATAAAATTTGTATTAGCGAACATGAACATTATAACTAACTATTTAATATTTAAAAAAAATATTTTTTTCTATTGGATTTTAAATATATTATAAATTGCGGAATATATATATATATATATATATATATATATATATATATATATATATATATATATATATTCAATACAAGTAGTTATGAGGCTGGGAAATTCCAAATTCGAAATAATTTACCAAACGATCTTGGAATAGAACGTAATGACGTAATGCTAATAAGACATGAAAATACTTGTATATCTGCAAAAAATACATCCACTATTTCATTGATCAAATTCCGATATATTATATTATATCAGATGATAAATTTCACAAAAAAAAATAATTCAGATCTACGACAATAAAAAATAAAAATTATAAATTAAAGAATATAATTATATTTTAAGAATTTTTAATGTAGATAATTAAAATGCTGATATATCACTGATTATCATTTAATAATTGCGAACATCATAAATTTATGTGTTTCTTCATTTCTATATTTTGCGATACATAAAAAAAAACATACAAATACATTTCAAACACATAAGCCGTTCTAAGAAATATTGGTTATTTTTTTTACGATAAAATACAATCAATAGAAAAAATATATGAAATAAACCTTGTACATATTTTATATTATTAATACATATATAAATTTAATATAACACAACGACGTTAAAATAATATTTTGAGAATTTTTCATTTTATATATATAATAAATACGAAAGCGTCAAAAAGCGTTCAAAAATTAATTATAAATTTGTCTTTATTATTTTTAATACAGCAAAAATTGTTTCGGATATATAAGTGAGAAAGGTTCAGTAATATGTATTAAATATTATAGGTATATAATATTTAATATAAACGTTTAAATTAACACAAAAATATAAACCGGTGTTACGCGGAAATCTAAATCTAAACTTTGAATTATCACAAAATAGATTATGACGTCACGTGTAATTTCACTGAAACGTAAGATCGATCATATTTATTTATATTTATATCTAGTATTATTTTATCAAATAGGCAAAATAATGGTTAATATATTTTGTAATAGATAACCGCTTGAATTTGATAATAGTATAGTAAAAAAAAAACACATTTTTATCATTTTATTTTTGAAAATTATCAAGGAAAAAATTTAATAAAGTTTTGTCAAACATGAAAATTTATGAATAAAAAATATATATAAAAAATAAACAAAAAGTAAGAATAATTAAAACAAATGAAATAAACATTCAAATTCGTTAATTGAACACTTTTTAACAATGTTATAAACTTTATAAATTTTAATTATACATCACAAAAATTACAACATACTAAAATTACTATACAGTAACAACTTATTATCAACTTTACTAACTTAGATTTTAGAAAAAAAAAAGAAAATATAAACGTGTAATAATTACGGGTATATTCATAAAAAAAACTACTCATTTTATTCGAAATTACATCGACTCAGATTAAGATCCGAATATCCGCAATATAAAATGCGATTCTTGGAAATTCGCAAACGAACCACAAAAAAAAAAACAAACACGGTGACGAACAATGGTGAAATTTTGACAGTTTAACCCAATTAAATCGAAATAGAATTATATATAAACGAGATCACAATCGAATTATCGATAATTATACCTGAATTCAATAAACGTGGTAAACTATTGCGAAATCTGAAAACGCGGTCGTGTTCGTGAGTCATGTGAATCACGAAAATGACGAACGCATTCGACACAAATAACACATAACGAGGACCGAACGAGACTGAGGTGAACGATGTTCGCACACTTTCGCTTTACCGCGTCGAACCGCGTTCCCAAATATCCACCTGTGTGTGAATCGCGAACGAGCGTTCGAGAATTGCACGAAACTACGTTCGCGAACGCTTGTCGATTTTTATTCAAGTAAAAATATATATAAAAAGAAAAAAATTCGTATCATATCGAAATTACGTTATACGTATTATAAATATTTATTTATACATATAAAAATATAAAATATATTATCATATCGTAAAGTAAAATATTATATATAAATATATTTTTAAAAATGTTTTGATTAATTTTTAGTTGTTTTAAAAATTCATATTTAAATTATAACAAGTTTTTAGTTATATATTATAGATTCTTATTTTTAATATTTAATTAGTTAAAGAAAAATATATTTTTTTTATTAAAATTATAGGAGAAATTTTCGAGATCATTATAAAAAAATAATATCACAATAACGACTCGGCTGAATTAGTTTAAATTAAAAAAAATAAACGAGACGATTGAATATGTTTTTTTTTAGTAAATAATCAGAGATAAATAGAGTGTCGAAGGTCGTAAAGAGTGGCGTTAAGATGGAATAACGCGGTGGGACGGGACGGGAGCGCGTTTGGATGTGTCGGTGTTGGTGTCGGTGACGGCGAAGTGGTCTTCCGATCGTCGATTGTCACATTTGTCGGTGTTCGTTCGTCGGTCCGTTTCTTGCGGACATTTTTAGCGAAACCGGCGGACGCGACATGAATTGGCGGCGCGTCGGCCGAGTCGGAAGCGAAACCGGAGCCGAAACCGGTATCCGATGTGTGTCCGTAACTTTGTTGTGATCGCGTAACGTCGATTCTCCTCGCGCGACAATGGCCCTCCTCGCGCTTAGTAAATGTCGCTTCTGCCTGAAACTCGGCGATTTCTACTCGATCTTCGCCGAGGACAACTCGGTGCAGCTGGCCCAGATGGCTATGGCATGCTCCAATATTCAGGTGGGTTTTATATTATGTTTCGCTCGTTCGTACGATATTGTCATTTTCGATTTATATATCCCGCATTCCGTTATGTGCAGATCGAAGAAGGAGACGGCTTGCCGGATAAAGTTTGCGGCGAATGCGTGGAAAAACTCAGTTCCGCCTACATATTCAAACAGCAATGTGAACGGTCCGATGCCGAGCTTCGCAAAAACTTAAACAGTTCAGGTAAAAATAATTCCTCTTTGTTTTTCATACGTCCGATTCGTTTTAAAATTTAACGCTCGATTATTTGCTTGCGCAGAAAACAAAGATCCTCTGAAAATCAGAAACGAAAGTCCTTCTAAAACTTTGCCCAAAAGAAATGCCAAATTGAAAAGAAAATACGTCGAAGCCGACGATTCCAACGACGGCGGTTTATTAGAAGAGAGATATAGCGTTTATGTACCTGACACTTTGTCTTTGGAGACGACTCATTCGAATACCGGTTTGCATATTAAGAAACGGCGTCTGTCCGAATCTTCTAATTCGTTTAATTCTGGTGCCGCATCGAGCAAAGAGAAAACTATTTGTAAATACTGCAACAAATTGTTTAACGGTATGAAAAGTTTGTGCGGTCATTTGAGAGTCCACAAAGACGAAATGTTACTGGACGAAACGTATAATGGTGACGGTAACATTCCTCAAAATGATGATATTGATAATTCACATTTACGCGGTGGTGAAAAATTTAAGTGCGATAAATGCGGTGAACTGTATCACAATCGAATATTATTTAATGAACATAAGGAACATTGTGAATGTCCAATCGACGAAAAAAATCTAATACAATGTATTAAACGTATAACGTGCCCCTTGTGTAAGACTAAATATAAAAATAAGAAATATCTTCGTAAACATTTGGGACGCACTTTTTGTGGAGTAAAATTAAAAGGGATATTGAATAATACCAAGTCTAAAATATTACTTCAACATACTGAAAGTATCTTACCGAATGAAATTAATCATCCGCAAATAAAAAATATCCAGTGTTCTAATTGCGAGGAAAAATTTGGAACTCACGGTGTAATGTTGCGACACTTTTTTAAGTGCATTCAAAATAATGGGATTGTTAGAATTAGTTGTATGACTTGTGACATAAATTTCGCGTCCAAGAATTCCTTTTATAAGCATATTCGAAGATTACACATTGTTAAAAAGAATATGAGGAAAGGTGAATTGAATAAAGGAAATTCAAATTCACTGGAATGTCACAAGTGTGGTAAGCACTTTCCAAATCAGTCAGAATTGGTTTCACATCTAGCTGCTCATATGATAAATGTAAATGAAAACAGTAAGGCTAATAAGCCTCTTTTTTCAGTACTCAAGTGCGCCAAGTGCAATAAAAAGTTCAGGTAATATATATTTTATTATTACAAATATTATTATCTTTAAAATTATTTTTGAGTAATTTGTTTTTTGTTTTGACAGATATAAAGCAACATTGAGGAATCATTTTAACAAATATCATAATGGTTCACACCACACTGCTCTCAAAATAGATGATATTTTAAGTCAAAATCAATGTGATTTATGTGGTAAGACATTTAAATATGCCAAGTCATTGAAATGGCATAAAAGTTTTAAACATCCCAAAATTGACGATTCTCTAATATTAAATAAAAGAGCGATAGAATATTCACAATGCTCTGCAAAATGTTTACATTGTCATATTGTATTAGAAAATGAGATTGAAATAAAAAATCATAATAAAATACATGCTGCGAACAACGTGAAAGTGAAAAATGAGTATACATGTCCAGATTGTGGAGTGAAATTCACAAATACAAAAATATTTCGTTTTCATATTAGAGAGCATAACAATAATATTTCAACTAATAATGGTGACGACGAAGATGGCGACGACAATATTTACGATGCCAGTATTTCGAATTTTTGCGAAATTACAAGCTATGATAATCACGATTCATATATTGATGTAGATATTAAACCTTCAGTGGAGGATTTAAAACAATATCAACAACCTTTAAAATTAAACGGCATAACTTGCACAGTGTGCAATAAAAGATTAGAGTCATTGAAAGGTTATCATTTGCATATGAGAAAACATGTAAAAACAAATAAAAATGACAGTCACCCTCCATATATGAGGTGTTTTGTTTGTCAAATGGTAAGTTTGTTATAACATATTAATTACATTAAAAAAAAGAACAATACTTAGTCTTTTTTTCATTATTATTTCAGCGTTTTACTAATAAAGAAGATTATCAAAAGCATATGAGGATACATTATAAAGACAAAAATATAGATCCTTCTTGCCTCGTTTGTTACATTTGCAAGAAACAAATGAAAAGTTTACGATCTTATATAGCGCATATGTCCTGGCATACTATAGCAGGAAGATTTAAATGTTATATATGCGATGAAAATTTCTCCTATTTTAAAACGTATCGAGCGCATATGGATTTGCAGCATAAAATAAGTTTAGTTATTTCCGATGAAAATACAGATTTCCAATGCCATATTTGTGTGAAGTATTTTGAAGATCAAAAATCGTTGGATTATCATATTTTGTGCCATCAAAAAGGGGAAGGTTTTCAAACTAAAGAATATGGGTGCGCTCAATGTAATGAGGAATTTACATCAAAATATCAGTATATGGTACACATGCAGTCTTGTCATCGCATAAATATATGGAATAACGACGATAAATCAATAACTAATCCTAAATATGGTAAAAATTTGAAAAAAGTGAAAGTGAAAAATATTGCTAAAATTCCTTGTCCTGTTTGTGATGAAATATTTTTAACCAGCGAGCGATTAGACAAACATTTGAAAAAGATGCATCCAGTTTCTAAAATGATAAAGAAAAACGATCCCGATGCTGTCGCGCCAGAGGATTATCTTTGTATTTTATGTGGAAAGAATTTTCCTACAGACGAACGTTTGCAAACTCATATATCTCAACATAACAAAAAACGAGTATTTTATAAATGCACTCTGTGTTCTAGAAAATCTCCTACACTAAAGAATCACCTGTATCATTTAAAAATTCATCTTTATAATTATCACAATAAAGAAGAAACTATGAACTGTGAACAGTGTGATGAACAATTCACTTGTCGTCGTGATTTACGTGTGCATTTAAAAGAAAGTCATGACATTATTGAAAACTATGTTCTTAAAGTTGTTAAGGAAGAGGATTGGAAACCGGAAGAGCTGAAAGAACATCAATGTAATGTGTGTGGAAAAATTTTAAGTAATCAAGCTACGTATTATAAACATATGGAAAATCATAACAGTCGACGGTGTAATTACTGTTTATCTTACTTTGAGAAAAAGTCATATCTTTTAGCGCACATTAGATTTAATTGTGACAAAAAGAAACTAATTGGTAATTCAGATCCGTTTGATAAAAAATTGAAGTGTCACATATGTTACAAACAGTTTTCTATCTACGTAAAATTGCTTTGCCATTTAAAGGTGCAACACGATGCTGATCCTATTAACAAAGATAATTTCGTAAAATCCTCAGTTTGTGATTTTTGTCTTTCCGTATTTCCATCAGAAGAACGTATGTTATCTCATAGAAAAGTTCATTTTTATTCTACGAAAATGAAATGTAGATTATGTTTAAAACCTTTCCGTTCATTGTCGTATTTTAAAAATCATAAAGTGCGACATTACAAACAATCGTATGCCAATGAACCTCTCAAATGCGAACATTGTGATGAACAATTCGTTTCATTGATTACTTATATTACACACCTTAAAGTTGCTCATACGCAACAAATGGTTTGGCTAATATCGGATCCTGTCAATGCTGAAAAATGTTCAGTGTGTAACAAAGAATTTGAAAATATGGACAGACATATGATGTATCATGATAAATACAAATGCAAAAAATGTAATCAATACTTTCTATCCGAGAATTTATATAAGAATCATTTTTGTGAAATTGAAAGCGAAAACGAAAATGAAACTAGCGAATCAAGTCCAAATAAAACCATCGAAATAACAGAAAATTTTCTGACCGGAGAGCATCAGCAATATGATGAGTGTAGTTATTGTTTTAAACCAATAACAAGTTATTATACGAAATCGAAACATGATTATAACCATAAAAGAGTTGTATATTTTTGCTGTCGTTTATGCGATAGAAGATTCTTTATGAAGTCCGCGTTCAATATTCACAGTACGGCTCATCGGTTGCAACATTTCAAAAAAAATCCTTTGAGATGTCGACATTGTGGAGAATCCTTCACGAGGTATCAGCATTACACTGATCACATACGACAAGTTCATGATGACCCAGAAACTATGGAGTTTCATTTGAAACCGAGTCCTCCTAGAGATTGTTTAATTTGTAAAAAGCCTTTTATTAATATTTACCGTCATTATAAATATCATATGTCATTCCGATGTAAGAATTGTTCGAAATACATCCTTTCACAAACATTATACAATAAGCATAAATGCAACGATGAAACAGAAGATCCAAATTTCGTTGTGAAATGTGATGAGGATATCACTTCTTTGATAGATCCTGATGTAATTGAATGGGAAAATGAAAGATTAGTGGAATCGATTCCTAGAGATGACAATTTCGCTTCAAACGAATCAGATTACAACGATTCATATTTACAAGATATGGAAAATGTTGATTCTGTAGATAATGATCATCATATGGAAGATCATACGGCTTCCATGTCGTCATCCAATTATTTAACCAGTATAAAATCGTTTAACAATGAAGCATTCGATAATTTCTCTCCGGTTATTTCTTCCACAGTATCTTTAAGTACTAGCATTACATCAAAGGAAAAAGACGATATGGATATCGTTAATATTCAAGTTAAAACAGAACCAATTGACACTTATTATAGAGAATATGGTCAATATGATCTTCAAAATTCTTTGATGGATATTGACAATCCTTCTGGTTGATAATTAAACTTTTCTGATATGTAAATTGTAACTTGAATTTTTTATTATTATAAAAAATATATATATATATCATTAATGGTATCTACCTTTAATGAAAATTTATCTATACGAAGTAATTGCTAAATATATTAATGAATTTTTTAAATTATAGATTTAAAATTTTATAATTTATGAAAAAAAATGTAAAATTGATGTACTGTGTATATTTCTTTTTTTATTATTACGTTTCGTCTTTTTGTATTATATAATTAAAAAAAATGTACATAATTTCATTGTAATTTCGATATTTTTATGCATTTTTTGGACACAGCTTTGATAAAACTTAAAACAATCAATTAACACCTCTCATTATATAAAACTTAAATTTATGTATAACTAGTCAGATATTATACTATTTATACAATGTTTCATTATTTTTTTTATATTATTATTATTATTATTATTAAATAAATACGAATATTTAATATGGAGACAAAAAGCTTTTATCGATGGTTATGTGTGTTGAAATTGAATGGATTATATAATTGCAATTTATTATTTCCATATCTTTAGAGAATACATAGGTTTTAGAATTGAATATAATATTTTCTAGGATTATATTTTATTGTAACAATTCGCGAATAACTGATTCACCGATTATATTATATTTATTTATAAATATGGAATAATAGATCGATGAGATATTAAAAGTTTTATATGAAAAAAAAAATACATAGTAATATTGTTTTTACTGGTATATTTATTTTAATTTTAATATGTTTATATATATTTTTTTTTACTTTGTAAAATATTTTTTTTTTTTACTTTAACATTGTTGCTGTTCCATAAAAATGATTTAAGAATCAGAAATGTTTTATAATTGTTACTTTCAATTATGTTTGTATGATATATATATATATATATATATATATATATATATATATATATATATATATATATATATATATATATACATACATACATACATATAAGATTTCAAAGTTTTAATTGCCTTAATATAACTTTGAGTCTGTATGAAATTGTTATGTTTTTACTTGTAAGTATTTATAAGTATTATTTTGCCTGCATGTATCGTAAAATTGTGTGTACATATTGCGTTAATTTACAATTAGATTTTCGTCCATATTGATACTGTATTTTTCTAACAAATGTAATTGATGTAATTGTTCGCATTCCGGCGTATTAATTACTCTGCGGTTTCAATTTTTTTTTTATTTTTCATTTAAATAATATGTATGTCAAAATTATGAGTTAATTTTTATAAATTAAAGATACACCTTGATTACTTTTAATAGGCATGTCTTGTGTGAATTATTTAAAAATGTAACATACATTACTGCAATTACTTATGTATGTATATTTATGTTTAAAGTAAAGAAATAAATTTAAATATTGAAAAATAAATTTAATTCAAAAAATAAACTATTTAGTTTTCATTCGCTACTCCTTGTTGAAGTCGCTTTATATACCATTAAAATATTTTGATTGACTGTTTATAAAGAGGATATAAAAATAAAATAAAAAAATTCAAACTTTTAAAATATAAATAAAATTTATTTTGATGCTTATTTTGCGTTTTCTTACTCGGAAACATTTTCGAGTACGAATGTTGTTCAATAATGAAAAACCGAGAGACAAAGGTTCGTTAGTGTCTTTTTTTTGTTTTCACTACAGTCCATCCTGGATCTGGATCCTCTTCCATGGGTTCGTCTTGCATTGCATTGTCTTCTTCATCTTCGACAATTTCATCATCGTGTATAATTTCATTAGGTTGTATCTAAACATTAAAATAATTATATTCTTTTTTTTAAGTAAAATATTTAATTATTAATACTTACCGGTAATACATATTGAACTTGTGGTTTACATAGCCAGAGTTTACACGGCGGTAATTGAGATATTTCAAGCATCATTTGATCTTGCATATTTGTTTTGCAATAATTTATGTATTTAGTAAGTAAAACAGCGACTTCTAAACACGAATAAAAAAAAATAAAAATATTTATCCAACTAGTTATATAAGTATATATAAATATTGTATAGTATAAAAATATATACCGCATGTAGAATTGTCTTGACACCACGTTTCAAACTCCTCATCCATTAATTCGTCCAACACTGTAGTTAATTCTTGGGGATTGATTTCATCATTAACACAACAATATTCCGTCACATAATTTACTATTTGCGTAACCGTCTGAAAATAAGTATTTCATTAACCTAAAACATACAAGAATATATTATCATATCGGATACTTGTACGCACTTCTCTTGGATTATGACCGCCCATTCCATGTTCTACAGCCAGCTGCAATGCAGTCCAACTGCTGAATACTCTTTCTACAGCCATTCGAAAATTGTCATAATATATGGGTTGTGGAGCCATTATATAAACTATATAAAAATATGGTAATACTATTAACACAACTTATTTATACGATAAATATATATTGTAATGATCAATTTCCATTATTAAAAAGTAACTTTTGAATATTTTAAATTACATTAATAAAAAAATATATATTTTGTATCTTAGAACACGTGAGACATTTAAAGGTTATATTGATGTCAACAAACAGCTGTTTATAAGATATAAGATCAGTAAAATCGACCATTAAATAATTGAAATTTATATACAAATCATTTATAAATAATTTAATAATGTTATATCCAAATTATCACAGCTATTTTTATAAACGTGTTTTACGTGTATGTAGGATTATTATAGTTTTTTGTTGAAATAAAAATACAATTTAAGAATATCAATTATTTATTAGTTTTTTTTCCACATTAACTTGTATTTGATTTTGTTTAAAAATTCATGAATCCCATCTGCAAAAAAGAACACATAATTGATTTTATATTAAAATTAATTTATAGAATGTATTTTACATTAAAATAAGAGTATATATACCACAATAATTGTTTTCATGTTTTGTTGGCACATAAAAACTTCCTCTTGTCGTCGATCGGTCTGCATATATTCCCATCAAAGTACAATTAAAAGACGTGCAAGATGACGAAATACTTTTTTGTACACTAAAAATATATTTTCGATTTTATTTTTGTATAATTGTGACAAATTCATATAGAAAATGTTTAATATTTTAAAATGTAATTATTGATTGTTTTATTATATATATATACATATATGATATTTTTTGAAAAAATTACAATACCTTTCCATTGATCTATCCCATTTATGACCAATTAATGGACAATCATTTTTCTTTAAACTTTGAATGAACAAATCATAAGCTCTTCCGTGGCTACAAATACCGCCAGATATTCCTATAATTTAAAATAATATGCTTTCATTTTCTTGATATAAATATAATTAAAAAAAATTGAACAGCACCTAAGTACTTACTTTTGTATAGTGGAATATATTTTGCAATTCGAGAAAAGTTTTCGAAGCACTCCGGTTGTTTTTCTCCACCGTTAGGATAAAAATCTACATGTCCTAAAATGTTATTATATATTTAATTTAAATACACTATAGCCATAAAAGGAATAGAAATACGATATTTAAATAATTTCATACCGATTTTACTTCTTGTGCCGAAACCGAATTTCACCAAAAGTGTTGCACTAGTATGAATAACATCTACAAAATCTGCATCGGTTTTGTCCAGTAGATAGTCTGGATTATCTGTTATAGCACATGTATGAGCCGGATCTAATCCTATAATAAAAATTGGTATATATTAACATCCACAATTATATTAATAATTTTATTAATTAACAATGTTTAATTACCAGTTATTCTCTGTACTTTGCCCATCCTCACTGAAGCATATGAACTTATATGCGCTCCAAGACTATGTCCAATAATATGAAAATTATTCGTTGTCATTTTTTTCTCTGTCTTCAGTCCTTTTAATAATCTATATATATAAATAAAAAATACAAATTATTATCAAATTATATAATTATTCAGTATAATTATTATTTTTTGTATAACACACATTGCAATGGCTTCACCGACAATTTCAATGTTTTTAACTGCTTTCCAATATTTCAAAGTGCTACTGCTACATCTCCAATCAACGGTAATAACATTAACATTGCCCTGAAATTTAGAAAAAAAAACATATATAATTATATCTTCTATAAATTAATATATCAAATTGATAGAATTATAATTATAATTACCCAATCTAAAATTGCATCCTTCATTTCAAGCACCCACGAAGCACTAGCATTACTTAACCATCCATGAATTATAACGAAAGTTTTCACCTTGGGATTGAAATAATTAAGTTGGACGTTATTTTTCATGGTGTCTAATGATATTTTGGTTGAATTGCGATTTTTTCTTGTCGATAGAAAAAATTCGACCGTAGTATTCGGCCACGGTGAAAGATTCAGCATCCGACTCAATTTCGACGCAATTCTTCCGATTTTGGAGCACTTAATTGGCTCAAATAAATCATCGCTAGGAATCTGAATTAAAAAATTCATAATTAATACAAGAAATTGATCAACAATAATATTATTACACAATTCAATACTTACAGTTACATTTTGAATATCATCCCATGTTGTGAAAACTTCAACATCGTTTATTTCTAAAATAAATATTTAAAAAAAATCAAGAAAAATATAATATAAATCATAATTTAAATATTGTATGAAAAAAAATACCTTCAGCTGAAGAATAATTATTGAAAATCGACAGAAGTGCGACCAATAAAAATAATTGTTTAAACAATTCCATGGTTAATGAGGAAGTATGATTACTCAAATGATCCACCAAGTATACTGAGGTGGAAAATATTAATGTGATCTTTTTATATATTAATGTTGCTCGAGTTAAATACGTCAACGAAGTAAAAAACCATCTTTAAAACCGAGCGGTTAGTTAATACATATTTTCCTCCATTCAATTATTAGTTTATATTTAGTCATAAAGAAATTACCATCGGCCTACGTTGAATAAGAAAATTTTATATCCTATTAAACTAGTTAAATTACACTTTTATACGTGTTAATCGATCATCATTAGCGCATAAATTTCTACATTAATGCATATATTTCTGCATTAGAGAAATATGAAAAATTTAATTCATACAAATTTTTATATATTAGATGAAAGCAATATTTTTCATCAATATATTATATTTTATAATATTTCTAGTTTCATTCATAACAATTTCAATGAGTAAATCAATATATATATATATATATATATATATATATATATATATATATATATATATATATATATATATATATATATATATATATATATATATATTCAAATGATAAATTATTTAATTAATGTAAATTAAAAAATAACATATTACATTTTTTTTTCATATATTTATTGCATTATATTAAAGCAACCACAGTTAAAATTTAATAAAACAATGGACTCTGAAGGAAAAATCTTGCTTAACATTAAATTTTCAGATCTACTAGGAAAAAATATATTATTTGATCTTCTTTATTAGAATATTTCCTTGTGGTTAATATTCGTTCTATGTAAAATAAACGTTTTAACACATTTTATTTTTATATTTAATTCTTATTAAACGCGAAGAGTTGTGGTTATTTAGTAAATATATAATTTGTAAACTAATTATAATATATATCGATGAATATTTAAAATAAAATAAACACACAGGAAAACCACATATTAACGTTATAATTTATTAGTTTATTCCGCTTCTAGTATTTTTCCTATGATAAACAATATGTGACGTTTGTAAATAATATAGATCGTAAATGGAAAAATGATAGAAATTTTATTTTAATATAGTTAAGATATGAATAATACAAAAGTATATAAGTATATATATATATATATATATATATATATATATATATATATATATATATATATATATATATATATTGTATCAAAATTTTAAACAGGTTTTTCAGTGGATTGTAGTATTTTGCTCTTTATATAAATCGCTTAGAAGAGACATTCTGGTCTCAAATTTCTCCTCAACTGAAATTTTGAAGGTGATTAAATAAAAGTGAGAAATATAAAACTTAAAAGATAAGCATAAAACATACCACAATATGGTTCTTTTGACGATGTTAAAACATAAAAAGTTCCTGTAGCTGAAAATTTATCTGAATTTATTCCCAATTCAGAACAATTTTCACCATTGCATGATGTCGATAGACTGTCATTAATTCTGTAATTAACAAAAAATGTTTTATAATTAATAACAATACTTATGTATAATAATTTCAAAGCAATAAACTTTAAAAAGGTTTATATTTATATAAAAATTATAAATGAATTATGTTGTAGTAATTATATTTTATTAAAATTAATTACGAATTAACAGATAAATCCCATTTGTGACCCAACAATAAACAATTGGGATTTTTTAAACTTGAAGTAAATAAGCGGTAAGCAAATGCATGATTGCAAGCACTCTGATGTAATTCTGAAACAGATAAACATTTAATAATTGAAATTATATTATAAACATTTAATAATTGAAATTATAAACAGATAAACATTTAATAATTGACAATAAAAGTTCACTTTTAGGAGTCAAAGGACTGTATCTGTCAAAAAAAGATTTTTTTTCATGCACACAACCGGGTTGTTTCATTCCTCCATTTGCATAAAAATCTTGATGGCCTATAATTATTATTAAATATTTTGTTAAAACATCCAATAAACATTAATAATAATAATAAATACAGTTATCTACCGTTAGCCATTCGCATTCCGAGTCCCAATTTAGATATATTTCTTACACTTGTATGAATCACGTCTACAAACTCCGCATCAGATTTATCCAAAAGGTTATCAAAATCGTTCGTATTAAAACATGGCTGTGCAGGATCTAAACCTGAGTTTTCATCAAGAATTTATCAAGATTAATTTTAAAATTGTAAAACGACGAAATTAAAGGGAGGTAAATAAAAATATGTTTCACCAGTGATTCTTCTTACTTTTCCTAGTTTATTTGAAGCAAAAGAACAAATATGAGCACCAAGACTGTGACCGATGAAGTGGAAATCGGTTACGTTTGCTCCAGTTTTATTTTTAAATATTTGCATGTATCTTAAATAAAAAATAAAAAGGAAAAAATACTTTTTGTAATCATTATCCAATTTGAAAGTTTTCATCTTACTCGGCAATGTCGTTTCCAACTGTACGAGTATTGGCAACAGCTCTCCAATATTTTAATGAATTGCATCCTTTGCTCCAATCGACTGTTATCACATTAGCATCCTCCTAAATTAAAGTTTTATAATTAATATATTTAATTTTGAAGGAAGAATTACAATTTTATAATTCTCACTCTATCCAGTAATGCTTTAGTCATATTCCTTATCCAAGAAGAATTACTATAACTTAAAAATCCATGAACGATTATATAAGACGGTTTTTTTGGATCGAAATGTACCCATTCAAAATTAAATTGATCATCAGGATAAATTAAAATTCTGTCATTCTTTAAATATCTATTTGTATAATAAAATTCAACCTGCACATCTGAAGAACGTTGCGGTTTTAAATTTAAAATCCAATATAGTCTTTTAGTTATGAATTCATAACCGTAACATTTAATAGAATCTAAATCTGAATTTGTGGAATTTTCCTGCGTTGAATTATTTGCATGCTATAAAAGAAAGTGGTGGATACGATTTAAAATTTACCTTAATTTTGCATTTATTTAATATAAAGAAGTATTTTGTACATGTTTAGCTTGAGATTTTTTCCTTTTTTTAATATATATATTCCTATGAGGAATAACTTCATCTTTTTCTTCTGATAGAGAAAACCTATTTGCATCGAATAAGGATTCTTGAATTATTTGTATATCCTCAGGATTAATGTAGTCGCTTACTGAAAATATAAAAGAATATGTTTAGAGTTGAATAATTTCTATAAAATATAAATTAAGTACATTATAATAAAAGATTGTAAAGTTTTTTTTTCCATAAAACACTTACAATCGTCCATGAAGTTTTCAGATTTTATTAATGTTAAAAAATATATATTCAAAATTAGAATGAAAATGTTTCGATATGAAGTCATTTTAAAATCTGAAAAAGAGAGATTAAAATCAATTTTTTGTACAAAATATTATGAAATAAAAACTTTAAAATTATTATGCTAAATATTTAGAAAATGATTATTTAAAATTTGCTATTACTTATGAGATATTCTGAATCTATAAATTGAAATTAAATGTTTTCTATATGAAAACTACAAAAATACTGACCGCTTTATTCACAGCTCAGTAAAAATAATGATGATAACAAAATGTGCAGTCAAACAAAAATAAATTTAGAATTGATAAATTAATATTATTTTTGTTCTAACAGAAACATTTACTAATTACTTATCTTAGCACTGAATGAAAATTATTATTCATTTTTACAGTAATTTTTATATAAAATAATTGACATTATAATGAAAAATTAGTTTTATAACATGAAATAATATTATTCATTAAGTTAATAAATATTTTTTGCTACATTTTGTGAATATTATTAAGTATTCTTCATATATTAGTTTGTCAAATGAGATTCAAACAACTATTTATATAGGATGCGCAATCGGAACTTTTTATCAGCAGTCTTCGGAGTCCATTTTATTTATTTGAAGAAAATTTACTAATAAAGAATGTTTTTTTTACACACAAAGTTCATATTTATGGGTCAGAACAGATTATTAAAAAGAAATGTTTCTCAAAAATTTTATAAATTCAGATATTGTAGTACAATTTTTACTATAATGTAAAAAAACTCATCACTTCAATATTATTATACAATTTGTATGAATCTAAAAATTAAAGAAATGGAAAAAAACAAACATTATTTTTAAAAATTTATTATATTTTTCGATATTAAATATTTTTTTATAATAAATAAGTTATGAAAATTTAAATGATATATATATTTTTATTTTAAACTTAATTATAATATATCTAGTGAAAATATTAATTAAATTATTATTTTTATTTTAATATATGAAACCAAGAAAACCATCCACTTTCTGTGCTCGATTTTTCGGTGGATGATATAATTTGTGGTGAAATAGTTGTACTTTGTTCTTTATATAAATCACTCAACAGAAACATTCTCGTTTCAATTTTCTCCTCAACTAAAAATTATTAACGACATAAAATAAATGAGAAAAATATGATATAATATATCAAAAAAAAAAAAATAATAATATTTACCACAAAATGGTTCTTTTGATGATGTTAAAACATAAAAAGTTCCTGTAGCTGAAGATTTTTCTGAATTTATTCCTAATTCAGAACAATTTTCATCATTGCACGTTGTCGATAGACTGTCGTTTAATCTGTAATTGGTGAATAATATTCTGAAATTGCGATTGTAAATTCTATTTTTTGACAAAAATAGTGATAAATAAGATAAGTACGTGTTAATTGACAAGTCCCATCTGTGACCCATCAGTATACAACTGTGATTCTTCAAAGTTGATGTAAATAAGAGGTAAGCAAAAGCATGATTGCATACACTCTGTTGAAGTTCTAAAAACATAAATCTATTAAATTAAATTTCTATGTCTATAGAAAAGCTGACAAAGTTTGTGAATTTTTACTTTTCGTTGTTATTGGACTATATTTGTCAAAAAATGATTTCTTTTCTTGCACACAACCGGGTTGTTTCATTCCTCCATTTACATAAAAATCTTGGTGACCTGTAATTATATTTCAATAATATTGTAAAATATTTAGCAATAAAAAATAATAATAAGACTTATCAACACACCATTAGCTCTGCGCATTCCTAGTCCAAATTTAGATATATTTCTTACACTTGTATGAATCACGTCGACAAATTCTGCATCAGATTTATCTAAAAAGTGATCTAAATCGTTCGTTTTGAAACACGGCTGTGCGGGATCTAAACCTGAGATTTCACATTTTATAATTACTAATTTTAAAATCGCAAACTAAAAATTAACGGGAGGTATATAAAAATATTTTATACCAGTGATTCTTCTGACCTTTCCAACTTTATTCGATGCAAACGAGCAAATATGTGCACCAAGACTGTGACCGATGAAGTGGAAATCGGTTATGTTTGCTCCAGTTTTATTTTTCAACAGTGTCATGAATCTTGAATAAAAAATAAAATAGATAAAATACTTTTTATAATCATTATCAAATATGAAAGTTTTCATCATACTCGGCAATGTCGTTTCCAACTGTTCGAGTATTGGCAACAGCTCTCCAATATTTTATTGAATTACAACCTTTGCTCCAATCTACTGCTATCACATTAGCATCCTCCTAAATTAAAGTTTTTTTTTTCATTTAATACATCGAATTTTGAACGAAGAATATTATTTTTATAATTCTTACTCTGTCCAGTAATGCTTTAGTCATATTTCTTACCCATGAAGCATTACTATAACTTAAAAATCCATGAACGATCATGTATGATGGTTTTTTTGGATTGAAATGAACGTGTTCCAAACTGAACTGTTCACCAAGAATTACCAACGTTCTATTATTATTTGAATTTCTATTTGAGAAATAAAATTCAACGTTTACTTCGGATGAATTTAATGGTTTCAAATTTAAAATCCAACGCAGCCTTTTGGTTATAAATCCGTAACCGTAACATTTAATTGAATCTAAATCCGAATTTGTCGAACTTTCGTTTGTATACTGTAAATTAGTATTCGAATCGATGATTTTTTTTTTATAATTTTATATTAGTTTAAAATGAAAATAATATTTTATACATCTATAGCATAAATCCTATCGTCTAATTGAACAGCCCCACTGAAAGGAATATTTTGATCTTTTGATTCTAATAACGGAGACTGTGTTGCCATGGATGAAGTCTCTTGAATTATTTGTATGTCCACAGGATTGATGTATTCACTTACTAAAAATATGAGTATCGTAAAAAGTTTTGATATCAATGTTCTCAAAGGAATGAAAAACGCTTCTTTAAAGACTGCTTTAAATTATAACAATATGTAAAATAATTATATTAAAATTATATATGGCACTTACAATCAAACATACAATTTCCAGATTTTATTGTATTGAAAAAATAAATATAAAAAAATAGAGCGGTAATAATTTGATGTGAAATCATTTTCGAATCTGAAATGGTAATAAAGTACTTCACTATATTTAATGCATTTTGAATACAAAATATGAAATTAAATGTTTACTGTAAGAAAATAACACTAATACTGATCACTTTACGCATTTTTTTAATTATTAAAAATAATTATCATAATACAATGTGCTAACAAACGGAAGCTGATTAATAACTGATTACTTAACACTGATTTATATGAACAATAGATGCAGGTATTAAACACCAGAGACTTCCATTATGAAAAAGAAAAAATAAATATTGTGCACTGAAAATTAAACAATTACAATGAAAAAAAATGTGAAGAAGACGCTATGATTTTTCACCAGATGATCTAAAAATGATGACTGAATTTAAATATGGATTTGTTTGATGGTTTGTACCTTTAATATTTAATTGATATTTGATAAAAATATTCTATATACGATTAAAAGTTCAAATGACAATTAGACTAGAATTTCTTTCTCATGTTTATTGTTGTATTTCCAGTCTTATTTGAACAAATGTTATTTGAATTATTAATATTTTTGTCATCTCAGTTAACGATCATTGGTTGTGAACGAAAGATGTTATTAAATAATCTTGACTATGATTTAATAACGAACATTTAAAAACCACATAAAATATTTCTATATACAAAAACTTTATTTATTTATCAAATCATGTTAAAGTTTTATTCTACTATATAATATATAATTTTATTCAATCATTATTATTTGACTTAAAATCATATAAAATATTATATATATATATATATATATATATATATATATATATATATATATATATATATATATATATATATGTACAAAAATACTTTTATATAATTAAATAGTACTGTTATAGTTGTGTTTTATGATAAGAACTTTGACAATAATTGTGATATATAAATATATGTATCATTAAAGCATAATTAAAAATTAAAATATTGGCGCATTTATTTATCGCTTTGTGCAAGTATTTTTTTTCTTCATATTTTTCTAATTAAATTCCATTTAAAATAATAATATATTAGGACGAATATGATTGTATTTTCTTCATATTTGTCTTTCAGAAAGTAACATAATTTTTTTAAATGCAAATTATGGATATACATTTTTATGTATAATTTATGAAAGTGCTTCAAAATTTGATATAAATTTATTGTAAAAATGAATTTTAAATTTAATTTATAACAAAAAAATGCTTTCTATTTAAGAACATTTATAATTTTTATTTTAAATAATGTGATGATTGTGTTCAATATTTCTATTTATTCTCTGAAGAATTTCTTAATGTGTAATTTAATTTATTAAATTTTAGTACTCTTTAAATATATAAAATCTTTCCATTGAATTTATTTTAAATATTGAAGTTTTGACTTCATAAATAAAATGCGCCATTGCGCTACTTTTCAACGAATTATAAATTATAAGTTAGAGTTGCAAAAAAAATATCCTTTATTCTCGCAAAAAACTCTTTCCTCCTTTTTTGATTTTATCTTAAAAATCTGGATGAAATTAAATGGTAAATGCACAGGAAAACCACGAGTGTTTTAAAAAAAAAATTTGGTTTATTCCTAATTTTAATACTTTTCCGTTGATAAGCTATTTTTATATATTAAATAAAAATAAAAACAATATATTTAAAAGTACAATATTTTTCAACATTTAATTGCATTTTTATAATAAATATTTAAATGGATATGAAAGATCTCCAGGATAACCATCCTCCTATTTTGATTGGTCTTTTAGTGGATGATGAAATATTCGATTGAGCAATATTTTGTTCTTTATATAGATCACTTAATAGAAACATTCTCGTTTCAATTTTACTCTCATCTAAAAATTTAAAGATGACTAAGTAAAATATTAAAATATAAAAACGCCAAAAAAATATATATTTACCACAAAATGGTTCTTTTGACGATGTTAAAACGTAAAAAGTTCCTGTGGCTGAAGATTTTTCAGAATTTATTCCCAATTCAGAACAATTTTCATCAGTGCATGATGTCGATAGACTATCATTTATCCTGTAAATATTTTATTAAAGTATGATTTTTTTTATTTTTGTATACATATATATTAAAGTAAAACAGCAAATATAAAAAATGAGTTTTTATACGGTTATATATATATATATATATATATATATATATATATATATATATGTTCATAAATAATTATATCATATATCATAGAATCTCTTTTACGTGTTAACAGATAAATCCCATTTATGACCCATCAAAACGCAATTGTGATTTTTTAAAGTCGATGTAAATAAATGATGAGCAAACGCATGATTACATATACATTGGTTATATTCTGAAAATAAATAAATATTTCATAAAAAATATTTATTTATATTTTTGTGTTCACGATATTAAAAAGATAACATGTTTTTACTTTTTGTAGATATTGGACTATATTTGTTAAAAAATGATTTCTTTTTTTGTCCACAACCAGGTTGTTTCATTCCTCCATTTACATAAAAATCTTGGTGGCCTATAATTATTGTTAAATATTTTATTAAAATATTCAATAATCATTAATAATAATGAATCTAATTACCTACCGTTAGCCATTCGCATTCCGAGTCCAAATTTAGATATATTTCTTACACTTGTATGAATCACGTCAACAAACTCAGCATCAGATTTATCCAAAAGGTTATCAAAATCGTTCGTATTAAAACATGGCTGTGCAGGATCTAAACCTGAGATTTCATCAAGATTTTATCAAGATTAATTTTAAAATTGTAAAACGACGAAATTAAAGGGAGGTAAATAAAAATATGTTTCACCAGTGATTCTTCTTACTTTTCCTAGTTTATTTGAAGCAAAAGAACAAATATGAGCACCAAGACTGTGACCGATGAAGTGGAAATCGGTTATGTTTGCTCCAGTTTTATTTTTCAATATTTGCATGTATCTTAAATAAATAATAAAATGGAAAGAATACTTTTTGCAATCGTTATCAAATATGAAAGTTTTCATCTTACTCAGCAATGTCGTTTCCAACTGTACGAGTATTGGCAACAGCTCTCCAATATTTTAATGAATTGCATCCTTTGCTCCAATCGACTGTTATCACATTAGCATCCTCCTAAATTAAAGTTTTATAATTAATATATTTAATTTTGAAGGAAGAATTACAATTTTATAATTCTCACTCTGTCTAGTAATGCTTTAGTCATATTCCGTATCCAAGAAGAATTACTGTAACTTAAAAATCCATGAACGATCATATAAGACGGTTTTTTTGGATCGAAATGTACCCATTCAAAATTGAATTGATCATCAGGATAAATCAAAATTCTGTCATTCTTTAAATATCTATTTGTATAATAAAATTCAACCTGTACATCTGAAGAACTTTGCGGTTTTAAATTTAAAACCCAATATAGTTTTTTAGTTATAAATTCATAACCGTAACATTTAATTGAATCTAAATCTGAATTTGTAGAACTTTCATTTGTATGCTATAAAAAGAATTTGAATCAGTGATATTTTTTTATATTTGTATTTATGTAAAATAATAATAATGTTTTATATGTCTAATTTAATAACCTCACTAAAGGAAATATCTGGATCTTTTGAATCTAATATCATAGACGCTTTTGACATGGATGTAGATTCTTGAATAATTTGTATATCCTCAAGATTTATATATTCGTTTACTGTAAATATAAAAGTAAAAACAGGTATATTTTTTATTAACAGTTATTAAATAAATTATTATTTTTTATATTAATAAGTATAGAAATTATACTTATTTCTTTTTAAATTTTATATAATTATCTAACAATTTTAACAGTTCATGGTTTTTATTCAATAGGAATCAAATGTGTTTTTACTTACGATCTGATCCACAATATCCAGTTTTTATCATTGTAAAGAAATAGATATTCAATATTAGCTTAAAAATTATAAAACGTGAAGTCATTTTAAAATCTGAAACAAATAATAAAATACTTAAAATATTGCAGAAATTCGATTACAAAAAAAAATTGTTAAATACTTGTAAAACATATATTATGTTCTTTTTTGTTAAATATTATTTATAAAATGAACCATCAAATCTTTTGATTAAATATTTCTCTAATATTAAATACAAAATTAGATGCTTCATATAAGCAAACAATAAAATTACTGATTACTTTATAAATATTTTACTAAAAGCTGTAATTATAATAAAAATGCGTTAACAAACGGATGCAGATTAGTTGATACTGAAAACAAGTACTAATAACATGTATTTTTATTAATAATTATCAAATAATTATAATAAAATAATGAATAAAGACTTTTAAGATATATATCTGAAGTGTTGTAATTTCTATTTATAGCAACTATTTAAGGAAACACCAAAATATAACTAATTATTTTATATACAATATTCGATTAATTTTTCAATTATTAATTATCTTTTTTCTAGTTTTATTAAAACATATATTATTTGGATTTATAAAATATTTACAATTTCAATTTATGATTGCTGTTATAATAAATAAATAATTAACTTTAATCAATATATTAAATTGAAATTCTTAAAATTAAATAAAATATTTCGATATTTATATCAAATAAAACATTTTTTTTATATGTTTATATAATTTTGTTAATATATTTTATAGTAAGTTGTTTGATAGCAAATAAAGTTAAAATATCCATGCATATTTTACGATTATGTATAATGATTTATCATATTTTATAATTAATTGTATTTTTATACAGTGGTTTACTATGATAAATATACTTATATTTCTTTGATAACAAAATATTTAAATTAGCATTTGTATATTTAAACAGTATATAATATTATATATATATGATAAATACAAAGCTTTTATCCATATTACTCTTTATTTCATCTCTTTAGAACAGATATATGAGACATTTATATATAATTTTAAGAATTTTTATTTATAATATATGATAGAAATTGAATATTAATAAACATATGTTATTCACCCTCCAAGTATTTTTTTTTAATCAATTCGACTACATACATACAAAAGGTTACAAATGAGACACCTGCATTATTTCAATGATTCAAAATATTTCCAAGTGTGCGATTATTTTTTTATTACACAATAATTATAAATAAAATTAATAATAATAAAAAAAACGAATGAAATATAAGTAAAAATCTTATATATTGTATGATTATAAAGTATCCATTGGAACTATAGTGACATCTTACTTACGTTGCTACAATTATAATGTCATTTTTAAAATAATTTTTTTATTTTATTGTAATGCTTACAAATAAATTATTGTACAAAATTCATTATATTTTATGTATTAAACAATATATATATATATATATATATATATATCAAAAAATATGTAATTGAATTTAGGTAAGATATTTTTTTATTTTGGCCAATTCTCTAATTTTCTAGTAATTATAAGTAAATTCAGGAGACATAATAAAATATTGAACAAAATTAAAAATAGTAATGAATATCGTTTTAAAGTGATCTTAATAAAAACAGAATGCATTTGGCCAAAATGAAGCTGACAATAAAAGCTCTACTAAATACATTGAAAATATAGGTAGTAGAGAAAAGAGAAAACTTTTGATATTCGTCGTTTAATTTGTATTAATAATAATATAAGATTTTGGAATTTTACATTATTATATGTATAAAAAAATATATGATGCAATAATTTTTTAAACATTCTGTTTAGTATTGGATGGTAATTCAAAAGTTCAAAAATTATCAGCAATTTTTTGTATCATGTTACTTATAATACAACAAAAGCTGGATTATCATGAAAAGTATAATCTGTAAGTTGTACACTCTTTAATTTTTATGAAATGTTTTTGGCACAAGTTACTGATTATTGTATTTTAATTATTTATATATAATTTCATATACTCTTTATTTACATTTTTTTTTATCAAAGTCCTACAAATATCATAAGTTGTTTTTTTATTAGAAATCTCTAGACATTTGTTTTTATTCTGAATTGATTCAGAATAATATTCGACAAAGTAGAACATTGAAAAGATGCTAAATTGAGCAAAAAACATGCTTAATAAATACGATTATTCTATAACGATAATATTATTGTTATGGTTTCTATGATAATTAGAAAAATTTCCATTGTTTTTTCAATAATTAAATATAATTTCGATTATTATTATAAACCGTTCAATATTTTTACACCCATCTAGGGATTGCGAACCATGCTTTAAGCATCGTTGAGTTTTTGAGTCAGTTTGCTCATAATTCAGTTAATCTTAACCTTTTTATCAACATACTAAATATTTATAATAAATATAATTGTTTTTGGGTGTATAACACACACACGCACACAAAATAGACACATTGCATCACTGATAAGAAATAAATCAGTGTAATAATAATTTTATCATGTAATCTAATACGAAGAGTATTTCTGATTTCTCATGCTCAAATATTGGTATTTCAAACTGTTAGATTTAGATTAGAGATTAGGCGATATGTGTTTTTATCAAATACCGAAATATAAAAATTAAGATTTGAAAAAATTCACGTTACACACAATTTATAAAATATATTTAATAAAAATATGACCGTCACTCAATTTAGATAATATAGATTTTGCACAGATTGATTTTATACGAATAAAAATCGCATAAATTATTTTGAAATTTGTAGGCAGTAATAAAATTCTACTATCAATGAAGATATAAAAGTGGGCGTAGAGCGCAAAAACGTCAACTATTCCTGATCTGATATAATTAAATTAATTTTAGCGAGCATTTTCAATCGTACAATATATAGATTATTTACCTTGGCATACTTATAATATGAAAGAAAATGTACGATATCTGAGATCAATATTAAATATCCACGTACGTCAGATAATAAATCATAGACTTTATATTTATCAAACAATGAAATAATAATTAAAATAAATCAGGTATTATAATTATAATTTATATTATTTTATAAAAATATTATTTTATTATAAAATTTATTCAAGTTTCAAATGTATGTTTCAAAACTTTAATAATGAAGGAATTTCAAATTAAAAAAAATATTAAAATAAATAATAACTTAATATTATATCAAAAATAATATATATATATATATATGGTTTTCTATCATTATTCAATTTTTTGAATCCCACACTATTAGTGTCTGTCTGCTTGACCGCTATTGTTTGGTTGCAAATTTTTCTCACAAGTATAAAACGAACGAAATTTGTATAAAATTATGTTGAAGTTGAAAAAAAATTTTTTTTCCATAAGAATGTCGTTAATGATGCAATAAAAATATTCAAAAACTTGCGAAAGTTATCACCGATTGGTTTTTCCCACAGATCAGTCGCGCGTTCGTTACAATACATTGAAATAAAAGAAAAAAAGGTTACGTGCCACTGATAAAAGACGAATCGCGTGCGATTCGTAAAGGGCTTATCCGACATCGAGGTGCCACCGGTTCCGTTCGGTCAGAATTGTGCGTGTCGTTCGGCGGTGCATGCGCGTGTTTCGACTCGTTATTTTCTCTTTTTTTTTCTTTCTCGCAAAAAAATCAATAGTCTCGCGCGTTAAACGCCCTTATTGACCCGGGTAAGCATTCTGTTTTGCGTTTCCGTTTTGAAATCGTGCGTCGTCGACGTCCTCATCTTTGTCGAGATGAAAATTGACCTTTTTTCAGATGCGGCTGAAACGACTGCCATTTTGCGAACGCGATTCGCATTCATAATGGCCGTCAAATACCGAATATATATATATATATATATATATATATATATATATATATATATATATATATATATATATATATATATATATATATATATATATATATATATCTTCGCCGATCGTTTCATTATTTTATCACATTATTTATTCGTTCATTTTTACAGATGTACGATTTTGCAAAAAAATCACATTTTCTGTATTATTTATTGTAAAAATAATCCTTGAATTTTTTTCACCTTTTTCGTAACGTAACCTCCCAAAAAATACGAGAACGCCCCAACTGTTCAACGAACTCTTATGCAAAATTTTAATCACTCGGTAGATCAGTGTTTCTCTATCTTTATTTTATTTTTATAATATATAAATCATATATTCTTGATTATAAAATTTCGATTTCTACGAATTGATTTTATATTAATTTAAATTTTCAATACAATTTTATTAAATTTCTATTTATCTTATAAGGATCTAAATCGATAATTACTATTTTTTATATTTTAATTAATTTTGTGTATTATAAATTTAGATTTACATATCAAGTTGTAGTATAGTTATATTAGCGTGCAATTGATAATAAAATCTCAGATTTCAGCGGAAATCACACACATGTACGTAATTTGATTCTTTATGCAAATGAATTTTGATAATATCTATAAATAGAAAAAAAAACACTAAAATTATATTTATATAAATTAATATATTTATGGTGGTTTCCATTAGTATTATATTAATATATTTGTTTATATGATATGTGCCTTTTGAATCAGTCACACAATAAATACCTATATTTGATGTCGATGAATTATGTCTTCAATTCAAGTTTTAGATGTAAATTTGATATATACACGATGATTTTTCAATACAAATTCAAACAGTTTTCGTTTTACAACTTTTGCAATGTGTGACGAACAACGCTTTCCACTGATTACTGGCAATTTTGTTGTCTCTTTAGCATTTGCTTATTATTCAGTCTATTCAATTGGCGTTTGTAAAGAATAGCATTAATTATTTACTGCGCTAGTAAAATTTAACATAATAAACTACGCTCTCCACATTAAACTAAATCGTCAGTAAAATGAATGATTTTTTTTTTAGAATTTGACCATATTCTCTTTAAGTTTGAAAATTATCAATCATCAATCTGATGATATTCAACATTCGGCGATGAATTGAATGTGTGAGATTTTTAGGATTCATATGTAGATATATATAATCAAAAATATCTATGATTCTTGATGGAATCTGTAAATAAAATTAAACAACATTTGATTTTTAGAAATGTGGGGTAAGCTCTGACCCCAATATTGAATATTTAGTAAATGACATCAAAATTTGTTGAATTTTTTCATATTAGCTGTTAGAAGTTTTATTTTTTTTTAATATTTAAGACTAGTATCTGTAAAATTTAAACCCTTTAATTTTTTTAAAGAAATTATATATAATAGATGTTCAGGTTTTTATATAATTTAAAATTAATGTATGTGTTTGTGTGTCTATATATAATATTTTATTATTTTTATAATACAAAAAAAAATATTTAAAAATCTAATTACTAGAAGTATATTGAAATTAAGTACATTTGTTTACTCGAAAATTCAAACAGTGGTCTATTTTTCTATATACAAAACTTCTATAATGACGAAAATTATGAATGATTATTTTATAATTCATTAACTTTAAATAAAAAACAGTTAATATGTAAAAAAAAAATTTTTTTCTATATAAAGTCATAAAATTTTATATTTTTTTTAATAAAAATATCAAATCATAAATTTAATTTGCTATTTTTGTATTAATTTATTAGCTTATAAATTATAAATTGTAAGATTCTTTTTATTTAATTGTAAATAATAACAAGATTATTGTATTTAAAGGTATATATTTATTGCCAAAATATCTTATGGCATCTAATTCAATTTCAATGTATGTTATAAAGGTAAACAGTTATATAATGTCTCATCTATAATAGATACAATTTTAAGCTATTCATTTTTAATTTTGTGATTTATTTATATAATGATAAAGTTTATTCATGTGTTGACGATTTATTTGTACAATGATATTAATTCTGATTTTTTTTTATTATTATCTATACGTGTTATGATAATCTTTATAATATTTTAGAAGTGCAAACTTATCTATCCTTATCGCAACTTTTATGTATACGGATGATGCTCGTTCCTTACAATCAGTATTTTAATTGAAGTTTAAACCAATAAAGAATTTCCACGAAACCACTGCATTACAAAATAAATAAATTTTTCCTCATGAAATAAGTATTAAAGAGAATTAGTTTATATATAAAAAATATGCGTATATGTACTTTGAATAATTTCACAATTATTCATTTATATTTAATATGAAGTATTTCTTAGTCTATATAAATATATGTATATTTTTTTTAATTACAGTGTTGAACTCTGATTGAATAGCTTTGAACTTCAATAAAGGAATACATATGCTGTTCTCATTGTCAATGTTGCAAAATTAAGGAAAAAAAATGTTAAAGTGCTAAAAGAGAGGTCAAATGGTGTGGGTTAAACGTTTTCAATGTTAGATATGTTGTGAATAATGTCGAAGGTGAATATAAGTAATTGTTTTTAGAATATAAATTCTAAATAACGACAATTTTTTTCAATATTATGTATAAAAATTCTCTGTTTTTTTATATAATTACATTCATAAAAATAGTAGTTTTCATTAGTTTTTAATAAAAACATTATTAGAATTATTCATATATATATTAAATTATATTAAAATAAATAATTTGTATTCTTTACATTTTATTTCAATCTAGTTTAGAATTGCAATTAATTTAATAATAGTAAAAAATACCTTGTTATAAAAATTCGATTGGGAAAAATGTTTAAATATATTATTCATGATTGCTTTAAATTGATGATTTGTAATTAAAAATTATATATAATATTTTTTTACATTTCATAAATATTTATTTATTATTTACTTTTTTAATAACATTTAAAATAAAATTATCAAATTAAAAAATAAATATTTGTACAATAATTAGGTAATTAAAAACGTTTTGCAATGACATTTTATCACGCAATATTGTTTTTTTTTTACTACATAAAATGAAACATATATTATAGTAATGAATAAACAATATTTGTAATTATATGATTAAAATCATATATAATTTTTATTATTTGTATGTGCATCATTATTTTATAATATAATTTAAATTAAATAAATGATATTGCAAAAAAATAATATTAAGGAAAAACAAGAATTTTATAATATTCATATAATTGTTTATTTTTGCTACCTTGATTTTTTTTATCTTATAATTACTGCTTGTTAGTGTTTTCCAACAAATATCACGCTTGGATTAGCAGCCGCAGGAAATGACTATAGTTACTGATTTTAGCATGTACGAGAGAACCTCAATGGGCGAGTTATTATTGATGAATCTATACATCATTCAGAGTTAAATGGAGAAAAAGAAAACCAAAAAAACATATAGAATGTATGTGAAAAGTTCGTTGAAGACGAAAGCGTATCAGGGTTTAACTCTACGCAAAACTACTGCTAAATTCAAACTAATTGTTCTGACCATCGTCATTGTAACATCTTTTTACTTCATGCATATGAATAGGCAGGATGAGAGTACCATGATAAAGTTAAAGTTTTTTAAAGAGAATCATAGATTTTTGGATACAGTTAATGCAACAGAATGTAAACTACCAAAATATAATATATATGATCCTCAAATACAAAAATACATTAATAAACCGGCAACCGATATAAAATGTGGATACGTTCAACCTTATTTGACATATATGAATTGGGATGGCATGTTGCATGTCAACTATACAGAATTATATAATAATCAATATGAAGGTAATTAATTTCTGCTAAAAAAATATTTTAAATGATCTCTCATTAGCTTATTCTAATATATGTGACAAAATATGTTTAATTACTTTTTTATTTTAATTTGAAATTGACATATCTTTAGAAAATCCATCAGTTATTTATATAATTGTTCATTTGACTTCATAGTAAATGAATTAAATTCATGTATTCCTAAAAAGAAGTCGTGTTATATGACTACTATTACGTATAAAAAATTAACGCATTTACAATTAACCAAATAAAATTTTGTCATATATTTTATATATGTACACATTAATGTAAATGTTCGATTATGATTAACAATTCATTAATGGGGTTATGTTTTTAATATGTGGTTATTAACCTTGAGAATATAATTATTTTTTACATTCTTGTCATTTTTATAATGATATAATATAATACATAAATTGGCAACATGGTAATTTTTAATACATCATTAATTTTTATTATATTATTATTATTAGCTATAGATCTGCTTACAAATTATACAATGTATTTTTTATATCTATTTTTAGATTTAAAGTGCACTTATGAAACTGTTACTCGTGATAAAATGAACGATTATAAAGTTTTTTATAATGACTCTAGAGACATTTATAGCTTTCCAATATTCATCGAAGATTCAGTTATAAGAGTGATATGTTATAATAATGGAGATAACATTTATGAAATGATACACAGTCAAATAAAACCTTTAAAAGAAGAAGTTGTTGAGAAAAACAAAAAAATTCCACCACACAGACCTAGCGTTCTAATTTTAACCATCGATTCAATGTCCAGGGGTAATTTCATTCGATGCTTATCTAAAACGTACGATTATTTGGTGAATAAATTACATATGCATGTCTTCAAAGGACTCAATAAGGTAAGCATATTTAATTTTGTTTTTGTGTCAATATTTATTAAGTTATGTTTATACCGAATATTATTCTTTTTATATATTAAAATAGGTTGCAGATAACACATTTCCCAATATGATGGCTTTATTGGCTGGATTTATGGGCTATCCGAGAAATGATATGCCTCATATGCCAATTTGGACCATTAAATTGAATTCCACATTGAAAAGATTCGACGATATGCCAATAATTTGGAAGACTTTTAGAGAATCAGGCTATATAACTTTGTAATAAGACTTTATTTATTTATTTTTAATTATTTTGTTACTCTATTAGAATAAAAATTTTTGACGATATTTTTTTAGTTATGCTGAAGAGTACTTAGACGCAATATTTAGTCTTTTAGAACCAGGATTTTTTGATGATCCTGTCGATTATTATTATAGATCTACTTATGTAAGTCTTAAGGATACATTATATAGTACTAAAAGTAACAAACTTAAATTTTGGGATAGATCTAAATGGATATATTGTTTGGCTAATGAACCTTCATATAAATATATGTTGAATTATACGGAAGAATTTTTAACCAAAATGGCTAATTTAAAATATTTTGCTTTAAGCTTTTTTGTTGAAATGAGTCATGAGTACCTAAACGATGTAAAGGTTAGTTGAAATTTTATTTCCTTAAATTTTAAGTAAAAGAAATAAACTCAGCACAAATAACGTTTTGAATTTCTAAAAGAAAAACATCAAATGATAAAATGTGTTTAATGCTTCTTAAAGCCTTAAATTTAGATTTAAATATAACAGTGAAAATTATATTCTACAAGTTATAGTGCTATTTATGCTGAATAATAAATTTTGTAAAATTAAAACTTTTGTATTGCATAATTACATTTTTGTTATAATTATTTTTTTAGAATATGGACTTGGATTTGTTAAATTTTTTACGAAGAATGTTTGAAAATGGTTTATTTGATAATACAATTTTATTGGTAATGGGTGATCATGGCCATAGATTTGATAAAATTAGAAGTACGTTCATTGGTCGCATTGAAGAACGAATGCCTTTTTTAGGTATTTTACTCCCGGAGAGCTTACAAAAATCTCATCCTCACTTACAGGTTGTTTTGAATTATATATATATATATATATATATATATATATATATATATATATATATATATATATATATATATATATATATAAATTTATTTCTTGTATATAATATTTTTTTAATTCTAATAATAGACTGCACTTGCCTCCCATACTGAAAGATTATTGAGTTGGTATGATATCCATGAAATGCTAGTCGATATATCTTTGGATGATTTAGGTGAAAAACCTCTTCATATTAGACCAAATTCTATTGGTAAATCAATATTCCGTCCATTTACAGATAATCGCACGTTAGTACTTTCATAATTACTATTATAGTAATATATATTTTGAACAGCTATCAATTTACGACAGTTTTCTTTTCTTTCTAAATAATCAACATTTTAAAATTGACGTATAATTTTACATTTTTACTTTATAGATGTACGTCTATTGGAATCTTACCAGAATACTGCATGTGTGATAGGGAAGTTCAAATTTCTTCAACTTCAGAAAAATCTATAGAATCTGTTAATATTGTTCTTAAAAATATTAATAAATTGTTAATAGATGGTATGTAATATATGAAATCGTATATAACATTTTGTATTACTTTTATATGAATTTACTGTTTTATTTTAAGCTCCAAATTATATAAAGAAAGGAGAATCTCGTACATGTGCTGAATTGCATTTAAATAAAATTTTATCTGCTACAGCGTCAATGAAAAGTTTCACTTATGGATCTTCAACATTAGTTATAAGAGTTATTTTTGAAGTTTTGCCTAGCAAAGGGCTTTTTGAAGCCGCTATTGAATTCAGTCCATTATTACATCCCAAGCTTTTAGGTAATTACTTTTTTCTAAAGTCAACTATTTTTTGAATAGTTAATTAAATTTAATTTATACTTTGTTTCAGGCGATATTAACAGAATAAATAAGTATGGCGATCAACCATCTTGTATTTCTCATGATATACTTCGACTTTATTGTTATTGTGTTTAATATATATAAATAGAATAAATTGATAAAACCCTTTAAGGGACATTATCTAATTTATTATGGCTGTGATAATTAATTGTTATTGTAACAATTTCTTTTATTTGCCTCAATGTGTTTAATATCTAAAGATATTATGTGATTTATGAAAAAAGTTAACTCGCTATATATATATATATATATATATATATATATATATATATATATATATATATATATCTTATAGAGAATTTTCTTATGAGTCGAGTATATTTCTATATGTAAATCGTTAAACGATGTAAATCCATTTTTAATGTTAATAAATTATATGTAAAATTATAAATTTCTGTTGAAAGTACTAAAAAACAAAATACTTTTTGATATTATTGATGAACATTGAAAATTATTTCATTTTAATACATTGATGATTTTTATCAAATTAATTTACTTTGATTTACTAAGTTAAAATTGAAAGCTATTTATATGTTATATAATTTTTTTAGAAAACTTTAATAGATGGTTTTATACTCAACTCTGGTAAATTCTTTTTTTTTCTTAGCATTTAATCGAAAATGGTCCACAAATGAAGATTGATTCTTATATAGAATTAGTTTTATCAGATCTATCAGTATTTTTTATTGCCTTTTTAATGTATACATTAAATTTAAAAAAAATATTCATGTGATAACAAATGGACAGATATATTTACTTTAATAACTTAAACCGTGCAAATGTCGATTCACTTTAGTCAATTTCGTAATGTGCTATTAGACTATGAATGTATTTATTTTTTTAATGAATACATCAATTGTGTATAGGATTCCTAACTCACAAGTTTTTTTTGTGAATTATATTTCTTTTAATGAAAAAGTTATTTTTTCATGTTTGTTTAATTTTATATGAACATTATTTATTTGAATTATATACATGAAATAAAATTAGGACCTTCAGCCAATCTCCAATATCTATATTATGTTATTTGAGTAGGTTTATAATTTTAATAACAATTTATATTCTTTAAAAATATTGTACTTACTAATATTTTTTTAATTTTTATTATCACATCATTAATAATTGGATATTGGAAAACTATTGTTCCTAATTTTATAGTGAGATTTTGATATTTGATAACATTTTCATTCTCTACTATTATTTGATATAATAATAAATTATTAATATACATCCATATTTATTAATAAATCGTTTGACATAATTTACTAGGTTTACTAATATATGCAAGAAATATTTTAATCAAAATGTGTATTCACAAAAGTGTATTTAATCACCATCTTAAAGAAAAAAAACATGAGTCTCAAAAATCACGCAATGTGTTATGAAGTTGTTAATTCACAACTTTTTTCTTTACTTTCTAGATTTGTACGATTTACAACAAATACTTTTGCTTATATTTTGAAAACATTTTAAAATATTCTCTATCAATATTTCTCAAATTTATATAATATAGATTTATAAAAAGAGAGTATTGATTATACTTATTATATTAAGGTGTTCTCAAATTGATATAAGATTTTTTCAATAGTCACGATTAATAGTATATTTGACTATTTATAATTTTTACCGCAAGTTATTTTTGAAAATCATTTGACTTACATTAAAAGTACGAAGTCCATAAAGATTGAAATGAGCATAATTTTTATATTCGTGTATAAGTGTGTTCGTATAAAATACAAAATAGACTTAAATTAATTATTAAAATGAGCTTTTCTAATTATATTCTCATTCTTTTACATTTTAAAAATATTTCATTTCATTACATTAAACACAATTTGCTAATTTTGCGCTCAATATTTTAATTTATTTATTTATTATTGATTAAGAATTCAACACTTAAATGATAAATATTTTATTCACAAAAAAATAACGCATCGAAGCTTTCATTGAAAGTTATCGGTTTTTCATTAGTTTTTGTCCTATTAGATTTTTTTTATAATCATAATTCTATGTGTGTGTTCTATTTAGCCTTTTCTATGGGCATATATTTTGCTCATGTTTGCTGACTGCGTAATGTAATTTAAATTATGTTTTAAGTGATAAAACTATTCATTACAAATATTAAAATGTGTAGTTAATTTTGCAATTTTTTTTTTTTTTGAATTATACTACCATTTGGCTGTATGATTTTCTGTAATATAATTATTATATTTTAAAAACCAATCATTTAAAACATTTAAATAAAATATTTTTTATGAAATTCAAAACTATTTTTCGACTGAGTTGAAATTTCCACATTTAGTATTCAAATTTAAAAATGTTCTTTAGAATTTGCCATTTTTATTGGCTCAATGTGATATAGAAGTACATATGTAATAAATATTAAAAAAAATTGTTAAATAACCAACTTGTATAAATATAAATTATCTTGCTGATTATATATTACACGTGACTTATTAATTTTTATTTAATACTTGCTCATTTAATTGATGTACAATCATATTGCAAATTAAATTATAAAAAAATATATTCGATTAGATGTGAGTGCATAAAAATAAATATACGCAACATTTTTATAAAATAAGTTGCCAAATTTACATATATTATATTAATTCATGACTCTGTTGCTTTTTCATGATTTAAAAAGCTATATTTTTCGTTTAACTTTCAAATATTATTTATAGGTTAATACACTTCATATGTCGTTACTTTTAACCATATTTTTGAAATTAAAATATACAATAGATGTCTTATGTAAATTGATAATGTAATTGATTGTTACCATGTATCAAACTTGTATATATTACTTTTATTATTGTAAACAAACTTTAGCTGTTAACCTATTATAGGTGTCACACTCTTATTTATTTTATATAAAAAAATATGCAAATGTATATGAAATTGTATTTTTTTTTTGTAAACACTTTCTACAAATATTCACATGCATAAGCATTATTTATGGACTGATAATATTATAATGCTTTTGGATATTTGTTTATTACTTATATTAGTACAAAGAAGATGATTGAATCTTGGAGATTTTTTTATTTTAAAACTTTTTTTTATATTTTAGAATATTGATTTGTTTATTTTTATCTGTTTATTTTTTTTATACAAATTTTAATCATTGTAAAATTAATGTTGTTAACAAATTGTTATTCCGTTATTAAAAATGGAATGATAAATATTGCATTTACATTTTATTTTGTATATTAGTTAGTTTTATACGATACAAATAAAATTGAAAATTGTATCAATAAAGGACAAGAAACAATTATTTATAAAAAAATAAATAAATAAAAGGCTTGTTAACAATAATATACATTTGTTTAATAACTAACATTGTAACACCTAAAGGTGAATGTAAATGTGCCTTAGCAATATTTACTTTCTTCTTTGAAAGTATATATATTCTATTGGCCTTTACGGAAGTAATATGAGGAAAATATTTTAAAATATATTATTACTACTTCTGTGCTTTAATTGGCAAAATTATTTTTATTGTTAAAAATAAATGTGTTATTTAAAGAACAAACTTTATTATTGTTTTTGTATATGTTTATACTACTATTTTCCTAACCAATTTAAGAATCCTTAAACATTCCAGAGTAAGTAATTAATATTTTACCCACTTTTAACATGTTAAATAATCGTCATAATTAAGCTCAGATGTTTATTATTAATGACGTTTCCACAATTTATTGCGCTTTATTTGACCGTTTAATTTTTTCTTAAAGATTTAGTTAAGATAAAGTATTATTTCTATATTCAAAATGGAAAATCATTATTTAATATTTGAAAAAGTTTTATAAACGATGGCATAATTTTTATTATATCTATTCTTTAAACTTATCATCGTGTGCCGTTTTAATGTCAAATGTATATTTTGTACGCTTGTTTTTTTTTTATTAAAGAAAATATAAAAAAAATAACACAAGCGCAACGCTTCTTTTTTTTCGTGAATTATTATTTATCTCTACAGTATTTTAATGAATAAAAAAAAATATTTTAAAGTTTGAATTTTTATATTTATATTGTAAATATTAATGTAAAAATATATAATTAATCGGCATATTAATATTATTGTTCGCTCGATCGTTTTATTTAATTATATAAAATATGAAAAATTGTTGCACGCGGTGACAGTTAGGAACGCCGTGTCGATTATTGCGATGTTGGCAACACTGTCACCGTTCGAGTCGACCGTTAATCGGGCCGGTTCGAAAGTGTCGTTTGGCGTTCGCGCTGGTGCTTCGGTCCGCTCTCCCGTTTACCGATAATATTGTGATTCGGCGCGATGACTTCGAACGCGAATCGTCCGGACTCCTCGAAGCAGGACTCTGTGCCGTCACAGATCGTCGATCCCAATACGGGAATGCGCTACGAACGTCTCCGTTTCTTCGGGAAGGTATGTCTCGATTTTTATCAAAATTACATTTACCATTTCATTCCGTTTTCTGTTTCGACCGCGCACATCCGTTTCGGCTCCATCGTCAGTTTTCGATCTCGACTAACGTCCGACTCCACCTGTCGTTCTCTTCAAATTTTTTGAATTTATTCCACTTCGATATTGTATCATTTTTTTTATTATTAATTTATTACATTTTCTTTGTTTATAGATATCCAAATAATTTTCGTTTCTTACATACGACCTTTTTGACCCAAAAAGTTTTAATTGGCGATTACTCTATTCTTTCCTTTTTGAAACTGCGATTCGAATATTCAATTGTGATATTTCCATGTATTTGTTTTAAAAAATATTCGCGAAGAGATGCAAATAACCACATTTCTTGTTTAATCTTTGCGGTTTACGTTTGACAGCTTAACTTTTTTTTTCAATATTATTCTTTAACAAAAATTTATAGAATGACAACTACAATTTTGTACCCTTTTAAATCTCATAGAATATGTAATGTTTGTTTATATCTTGAATTCTGAGGTTGCCGTTTTCAATATTAAGTTTTGAACAGTTTTATTGGGTGCAGATCTCAAGTTTGGGGTTAAATTCACGACGACTATCATTTCTTCCGTTTATCAGAGAGCATATAAATATTAATTTTTATCTATTTTTTTTTGTTCTTTTTTATAGGGAGGTTTTGCAAAATGTTATGAGATCAAAGATACCACGGGTAAAACTTATGCAGGTAAGATTGTTTCAAAAAAACTCATGTTGAAATCTAGTCAACGAGATAAAATGTCACAAGAAATATCAATTCATCGCTCTTTGAATCACAAACACGTCGTAGGATTTTATAGTTTTTTTGAAGATAGTTCTAATATATATATTGTATTAGAATTGTGTAAACAACGAGTGAGTAATTTTAATTAAGCATAATTATCGTTTCTTCTTTTGTACTTTTTTATATATTTCTTTTATTTCTTATTTTATATCAGTCAATGATGGAGCTTCATAAAAGACGTAAAGCCATAACAGAACCGGAAACAAGATTTTACATGCACCATATTTTATTAGGTGTGCAATACCTTCATAAAAACAATATAATTCACAGAGATCTCAAATTAGGCAATTTATTTTTGGATGACAATCTCCATGTTAAAATTGGTGATTTTGGATTAGCTACTAAAGTAGAATTTCAAGGTTTGTGTTTTATTTTCATTTCAGTCTTCTTTTATATTTTAACTTAATTTGTTTTTTTTTTGCTTTTATTCTTACTAAGACAAAGATAATTTGATATTTTACCAACATTTATTTGTTTATGTTTAAGCATTTTTTGCGCTAATGATAACAACTATGAAATGATAAATATTTTGAATATTATATAAGACTTTAGGTCTATTAACAAACATAAATAAATAAATGAGAAACATAAATTTAATACATTTCTTTAAATCACTGCCACTAACACTTCTCGATTGTTATTTAATTTTCCTAAAAATGCAAAATAATAAATATATGGTATTATAAAATAAATATGTACAATTTAAGTGACACTAAAAATAAATTGTAGGTGAAAGGAAAAAGACGCTTTGTGGTACTCCAAATTATATAGCTCCTGAAATATTACATAAGAAAGGCCATTCGTTTGAAGTAGATATTTGGAGCATTGGTTGCATTATGTATACTTTATTAGTAGGAAAGCCACCATTTGAGACGGCGTCGCTAAAGCATACGTATCAGAAAATTAAAACTTGTGAATATAGGTATAACATATTTAAATTTACTTGTGAAATATTTAAATTTACTTAATATATAAGTAAAATTATCTGAATGCGTAAAAACACACTTTTAGCTTGCCTTCTAATATTCAAAAAGCGGCCGCTGCAATGATTACACAGATGCTTCAAATCGATCCTACTTTGAGACCTTCAGTGGGAAAACTTATAATTGATGACTTTTTTATATCTGGTATAATGCCAACAGCTTTACCCGCTTCATGTTTAACTACTGCACCAAGATTAGATCAGTTAACCAATATTGATCAAGGAACATATAGACGACCACTTACAGAAGTCAATGGAGGTAAGTTTATATTATTTTCAATACGAAAGAGACAGAAATATATATATTTATAATATTTTAAAATTTTCAGAAATAGTTTCAAATTCACCAGCAAAGAAAGTGAGAAATGGTGTCTCTCCTTATGTCGCTGTTGCGTTGAATCGAGAAGAACACAAAAGTCATCTACAGTCATTATTGAAACAAATTAAAACTCTTCTTAATACTTTGGTATTTTCAAAACAAATGTACGTTGATAATATTGTTTATATATTTTTTATATAAATTTTTATTTATAGCCTGATAAGCCAACTTTAATTGGCGAAGACGCTTGTGATCCAGAAGCTCAACCATTAGTTTGGGTTAGTAAATGGGTTGATTATTCTGATAAATATGGATTTGGTTACCAGCTTTGCGATGAAAGTATTGGTGTAATATTCAACGATACTACTAAACTTATAATGCTTGGAAACGAAACGTATGTATATGTAAAAAAGCTATTAATAAAATAATTATATATTTAATTGGTCAAATCAAAACGTTAATATATCTTAAATCTTTTAGTAATGTTCACTATATAGATCGATATTGCGAGGAAACATATATGACAGCACAATCATATCCACCAGATTTAGACAAAAAAATGAGACTTCTAAAGTATTTTAAAAAATATATGAATGAACATCTGGTGAAAGCTGGTTTGTATCAATATATTTATATAAGGGATTTTTTTTTTGTTTATTACTTTTGCAAATTACTCTTGTAATAGTTTCTTTTCCAATATTATATTTAGCAAATTAGATATTGTCAAACAGTTTATATACGGTTTTTCTTCTCTTTTGTTTCTTGTAAATCTGCAGTAGTAGAATCGATCCAAACTCATTACTTAAACTTAGTTTAAAGAATTTTTATTTGTTATAATAAAATTATTTTTATTTTTTAGGAGCATCGGTACAAATCAGAGAGACAGATAAATTGTCTCGAATTCCACATTTACATGGTTGGTATCGTACGAAAACGGCTGTAGTGATGCAACTTACTAATGGCACCGTTCAGGTATTTAAAATTTTTATCATATCTCATCTCGCTTTATAAATGAAAGACTTTATTAAATGTAAAAATTATATTTTAGATTAACTTCCAAGATCATTCTAAAATTATCTTATGCCCTTTGATGTCTGCTGTAACACATATAGATATAGAGAAAAATTTCCGCACATATCGTTTCTCCACATTAGCGAAATATGGTTGTTCTGACGAACTTCGCAATAATTTACATTATGCGTACGAAAAAATTACATATTGGATTCCTTCTGATAAGTGATTATTCCAACAAATTCGTATTTATTTGATCTAATTTAGTAAAACATTTTCATAAATAAGATTATATGCTCAATTACGTTATATCGAGACTGATCTGTCACTATATAATATGTGATCTATAAGTATATATGCAGCAAAGAATGACTTACTTTTGTTTCGATTTCGAAAATTCAAAAGAGAAAAAAACGTGGATTACGTTGTAGCGTTGTATTAAAAATATATATATATATATATAATAATTAAATTTTAGTATATAGTAATAATTTTCATTGCCTTTTGATTTATAATAAATAGGTTCTAAGTATTAAAGAATAAGTTTTATCATTATTTTCGTTTGCATTTATTGTACCATACAATTTTATAATTATGCCTCTTTTCTGACGTACTTAAATCTAATTTAATTTTTTTTCACAATAAAGAAAATCTTTTTTTTTTCAATATTTAATGTTAAATGAAAAAAAGTAAAATGAGTAAGTTGAATTATATATATGTATATGTTGTTAATTATTTACTTTATTTAGATTGTGACGGTTTCGCCTATATCGCATACGAATTTTTTTTATGTAATTTTAAATATATATTTATGTAATCGCATGTTTGTCATGAAATTAAAAATTATTATATTCATAATACCATTAACCGCATCACTCGGATTTTTAAACAACAGTGTAAGATACATTTTTACATAAAATTTTATTGTGATATTAGAAAAATTATTTTAATAAAACACCAGTCTTTTCCAACTCCTATCCTATGACAATTTTTTGTTTATTAATTGCATTTTATATATATATAATCTTGTTTCACAATTGCATTGTCAAATTTCTTAATATTGTAATGTTTCATTATATATGTATTTTTATACTCTATAATGGTAATAATAACATTTTTTATAATTATCTATAATATTTGATATACACGTATGGTATGCCTAGTTTTAAAAAATCATCACGTTTATCAAATAGACGATATAAAAACATTTAGGATTATTTTCAGTATCGATGTTTTTATTTAGTATTTGTAACAAATGTTCTTTTTTATTATATAATAATATTACATTCATACATTATGTTATTTTATATTTGATTTATTTCAATGCCAATCCAAAATATGCACGTGAATCAACATTTGTCCATATAAATTATTTATTATTTTTGTATTGAAAAAGAATGTTTATAGAAAATAAAGTATTTTGATCAAAAAATCGAATTATGGTTTAGGAAAAATATTTGAAAATAATACATTCCCAGCATAATATATATTATAAAAATAATATTAGTACAATGGATTTTATTTAAAAAATAGTGTAAAAGCATTGTCGTTTTGTTATCCATATAGTTATCCATTTTATAAGTAAATATGTGAACCGTAACGCGTGATATAATGAAGTCTTCCATTAGAAAAAAAATAATATTGATGAAAAATGATCAAATTGATTTTTTATAAGCAAAAAGGTATTTTTAATTTAAAAGTACAGAAAATAGTTAATATTAAAATATTGCCTATTCTTTAAAACCATATTAGTTACGAGGATTTTTTTTTCAATTTGTAAGATTAAATTTAGATTTTACATGTTATTACCAATTAAATATTCATTAAACGCTTTATTATTATTATTATTTAATTAAAAATATTTTTGTCCGTTACGACGTAATCTAAAAAAAATAAAATTAATATTATGATATGATATTGATTGAGGATAATTGTATTTTTTATATTGAGATTGCGTTTTGTTGTTTTATGGCTGTAAAAAGAGTTGCGAAGGCTTCTTAGGAAACGAAGAGGGGATGAAACGAGATGAGGTATATGTATTATGTATGTAGAAGGGGAATTTCAGTTGATGCTGTGTGGGGAGTTGGTGGTGTTGTGTTGGTGATCCATTTAAACAAGCTGCGATTTTTCGCTGTAATTTCAGGTACATTTTTTGTCACATATTTATCGTCAGAAATTATCTTAGGAATTTCAAGATTTCCAATCGCTTTTGCGTTATATATATATATATATATATATATATATATATATATATATATATATATACATACAGAGTTCTAATTGAAAGGGGGCGTTGCTGAAGAATCATTTCAATTTTGATATTGTGAAATCGTTTATTTTTTTACTTACAATATCAATGTAATTATACGATCAATGATTTATAATATGTGTTATATGTATATATTATTCATTAAATTTATAATAAAAAAAAGGATACGAGCAGCAAAACCGCATATCAAAGTTCATTATGTTTCGTTTCAATTTTAATTATTTATATATATGTATATATATATTTTGCAAATTTTTTTTTTTTTGAAATAAACGTTTTTAATTTAAAAAAATCGCGAATTTCGAGTTAGAAATATTGTGTGTTTTCTCTTTTATGAAAGCTTGTTCATGGTAGCATACGATTTAAAATTAATCTACGTCACTTTTTTAGTTAAATTCCAGTTTTCATAGAATAAAATAAAATATGTAGTCATTCCGCTAAATCATTTGTTCAATATATATATATATATATATATATATATATATATATATATATATATATATATATATATATATATATATATATATATATATAATATTTAATATTGCGTGTTCTAGTTTTTTATGAAATGCCATTATAATTATGTAAACAATTATTTAGAAAATTATCCTCATTTTAATAGAAAAAAAAATAAATTTTGAAACTATGGCATTTACTGTCAACGCTTCAAATTCATAATTATAAAATTATTAATCTGTATTAGAAAATATAAATCGCTTACTACCATATATACATAAATTTTTATTGTAATATTTTAAATTAATCTTCAAGTATGATTTATGACGAGATTTTCATATTTTTTTTCTCAAATTTACTAAATTATTTTTATTTTTTATTAATATATATATATATATATATATATATATATATATATATATATATATACATATACATATACATATGTATATATATATATATATATATATATACATATGTATATATATATATATATATATATATATATATATATATATATATATATATATATATATATATATATATATATATATTGTTGATTTTATGTTTTTCTGAAACGCATTAAAAATATAACATAGCTTTTAGTGAAATTAATAGTACTTGGAAAATTGCTTTGATTCTTGTTTTATTTTGTATATAAAATATATACAATGATATTTATATATATATATATTTTCCAATAATAATCATAAAATGTGTTATTAATTTTTCACAACGGAAGTGCTAACTGATTTGAGAATTGATTAGATAGAATTTCATGATAATGTCAAGTTTTGAAGGTTTAACATTAAAAATTTACAAATGGACAAAATATTTCATATATTAGTGAATAAAAATTGAAGACAAATAGTAATACATATATAAAAACTAATCAAATTGTCATTTAATTTTTCAAATGTATTAATAAATTTTTAAAATCGTATAAAAATTGTATTGAAAAAAAAAAATATATATATATATATATAGAAATATAGTTGTGATCATTTGATTTTTCAGAAACGATTTTAAATCACTCGTTAATACGTTGGCTTTAAAGATGAAAGGTAAACATTTACAAGGTCATTTTAATTTTTTTAACATTTTTTTCATTGCAGATTTTTTGTATTTTTTTTAGATGGTTGTTTATTGGTGTCATGGAAGACGAAGAATTATAATATTCATATGTCTACTTTTTTTGGTTATCGGAATCGTTTTACTTTATTCATCACAACAAGTTTTAATTGATGATATAAACAGAACTGCTAGACTGTATAAAAATTATTGAGTTTTTTTATTGGTATAATTTTTATTTGATTTTCATAACATAAGGCATTCTTTACATAATTGTAGTAGAACAATATGGACTTTGAAACAAAGTTTGCTCCATGATCAAGACAGCAGGTGTAATATTCCTACTTTATCGGTAAATTCATCGTTTATGATGAGATTTGTTAAACATGTGCCACCGATCAGTTGCACAAAAAATACTCCAGATTGGGCCAACTGCAACGTGAGTTATAAATTTTAATCTTTTTATTTTTAAAAGGAAGGAAATATAATTGTATATTATGTATTTGTATTTTGAAATTTATAGAAAAATGTGTGCAAAGTAAAAACGGAAATTTTGACTAAATACGATTCTATATCGTGCGAATATCGAGATATATTGTGGGAAAATGACTATGAAAATAAACTGGGCGATCCTGTGGTTGTTAAAAATAATGGAATTTATTATTTGAAAGCGTCAGATTTTGTCGAAGTGTCGTGCGTAGGAACGAAAAAAGATGTTGAAATATTTGAAAAGTTTGTATTTTGTAATAACAACTTGAAATAAATTGTTTATTGTTTGTTAACATTATTAATATTTTCATATTTCAGATGGTCTGGATATTTGCTTGGTATTAGAAATAGTCCGAATATTATATCTCGCTTATCGTGGGATAAATTAAGTGGTCAAGCAATGAGATATAATATTCTTATGTTTGGATTCGATTCAATAGCAAGAAATACATTTATTAGAAAGTTACCAAAAAGTTATAAAGTTTTCATTGATGAATTGAAGGGTTATGTGTTGGAAGGGTGAGTATTTTTACTATTTTATCATTATTATTTTTTTTATCAGATTAATACAGTATCAGTTATTTTATTTTATCTTCTAGTTATAATATTGTTGGAGATGGAACTCCCCAAGCTTTGATTCCAATTTTAACTGGTTTTACAGAATTAGAGTTACCAGAAACAAGAAAAAGAATGGGAAAATCAGCATATTATGTAAATTCTTATCCTTTAATATGGAAACAATTTGCTGAAAATGGGTAAGTTGTAATCTAATATATTTTTATACATATCTTATTATCTTTTGCTAGATTAGTTGTTCTGTTCTTTTAGTTATGTAACTGCCTTTTCTGAAGATACACCTGGTGTAGGAATTTTTACATATCGTTTGAAAGGTTTCGATCCTCAACCTACCGATCATTACATGAGATCATTCTTCGTTCATACTGAATCTAAACAAAAAAACTGGAGTAAATATTGCAATGGTGAAGTTCCAAGACATAAATTAATGCTTAATTATACTAGACAAGTATGAAGACTTTAATTATTACTAAATTTTAATAATAAAATTCAGTGATTATAATATAGATGTATTTTAGTTTTTTGATAGTTATCCTGAGTCACCAAAATTTATATTTTCTTTTCATGGTGAATTGTCTCACGATGATTATAATCTAGTTCAAGCTGCTGACGATGATCTCGCTGAATGGATGAGAGGATTGAAATCATCCGGTATTCTTGACGATACAATATTCATTTTGATGTCAGATCATGGTCATAGGTAATTTGGATATTGTATATTATAAAAACCTTAATTTTTGACTAACAAAATGATTTTATTAGATTTGCTAACATAAGAAACACTCTGCAAGGAAAACAGGAAGAAAGATTACCATGGTTTTCGTTCGTGTTGCCTCCTGATATCAGATTCATGAGACCAGGAGCATTTGATAACTTCATGGAAAATATAAAGCGATTAACTTCACCGTTTGATATACATGCTACATTTTTGGATATACTGGGAATGAATCCTAATGAAAATTATGATATAAAAAGTAAATTTCCCCCACGCTCTTTATCGTTATTTGGACCCGTAATTATATTAACTTTATTATATTTTTTTTTGTATGCTTTGCATTTTCATAGGAATATAATGATATTTAAATACAGATTTCAGTTAATAGAACCTGTGGTCATGCTGGCATTGAACCTCATTGGTGTGCATGTTTAACATGGCATTCGTTATCACTTAATTCGCCAATTGTGCAAAGACTCGCCGATCATCTCGTCTTAACTATCAATAAATTTCTCACGCCTTATGGGTATTGATTTTGATTAAATATGATAAATTATTAATTTATTATGCGACTTATATATGTTCAATTTAAAAGTGATCGTTGCGCCACTTTGAGTCTGGACAAAATCGAATGGGCAATGAGTTTGACACCGACCGAGGGTTTGCTTAATTTTAAAAAGACAATGGACAAAGATGGATTTTTGCCTGATCTTTCGGCTAAAACGGCTGATGTTTCTAATATATATCAAATCAAGGTATATTATTATTATTATTATTAAATGATGTACGGAATAAGAATTAATTCAAAAAATATTTAGGTTCGTTTGATGCCTGGGTCATCCTTGTTCGAAGCCAGTCTCACACATATCATTGACGATGATTCTATAAATGTGAAATTGTCAGATATTTCTAGAACGAATAAGTATGGCGATCAGGCGAGATGCGTATATCAGGATCAACCCCAACTTAGAAAATATTGCTATTGTATAAGGGATTAATGAAATTGATAACATTTCGGGCAACAATTGTTTTAAATTGTTTTTTTTTACACAATTTAGAAATATCGAATTGTACTTTTGTATAAACGTTTTCAACACATATCTATAAAATATTCTTTATAATCTATAACTTGTTTATACTATCTTTCAAATGATTTTTTTTTATAAATGTTCAGTTATATATATATATATATATATATATATATATATATATATATATATATATATATATATATATATATATATATATTAATGTCAATTGTTCCTTTTTCAAAAATTCGATTTATTTTTGTTATTAATAATTATTTTTACATATCAGGGTATAAATAAAAAAAATATGTAAAATATGTCTTGCTCAATCGTCAGATTATATCTTTATATCTAAATTTATTACTCTGAATAATGAAAAATAAATAGAAGTAAATTGGAAGTGCCAAATTTTTTTCCATTACTTTTTAATAGTTTGTGATATAGATGCTCAATATATTTGAATATTTTTTTTATGAATTTTTTAACAATATATCAAAATTTATATATATGATATGATATTTAAGTCACAGTTGAATATTAATATATTTTAAGACTAAACACTGAACGAAGTACCAAGTACCTTATAAAATTTTATTATTGTGTTTTATTGTAATTTCTTATATTGTATAATTTCAATTATGCATTAATTTATTATAAAAACGTTTTCTTTTTCATTATATTGAATAACGATATATAACTTATAACACGTTATTTCTTCGAGGGAAACGCCTTTATATTTCAAATTTTGAAAAGCACAATGTTTGTATAACAATATTTATATTATATTTAATAAAAAGCACTAAATTTTTATATAGCACTAAGTGCAAATATGATAATAATTTAATTACGTGTCAAAGACAATTGTATTTAGCTAGTGTGTTTATTACATATATATATATATATATATATATATATATATATATATATATATATATATATATATATATATATATATATATATATTGTTCTATAAATTGTTTAATAATTTTAAAGAAAAAAAAATACTATAAATAATGGTGAAAATTATTTGATTCGTAGAATTTTTGTAAATTAATTTGTACTAATGTTCTAATATAATCATATAAATATTTTTATTATTGTTTTTGTGTAAGATTTCTTTATTTATAATTGTTTACGTAACAATTTTAAGTATTATGTCTGACTGACTCTTTAAAAGGAAATTTATAACTTACAGTTAGAGTATAATTATGACTTATACTTGAATTTTAAATAAAAAAAATTGTATTACATTGTAAAGTAATAATTAATGAAGAATCCGTTATCGAAAAATAAAGTCTTTGTAATTTAACAGCATCATATAACTAATATTTAATATTACAAGTTTTTAATAAATTCGTTCTTTTAAAGTTTTTCTATAATTGTGTGTTCTATGTAAAAATTACAATGGTCAAATTAAAGAAACTTAAAAATTGGTAATCAGGGTTTTACCATACATTATGTTCAATGTGTAGACCGATTTGTTGTAAATATTTCGTCATTTTGTTCCATCATCTTTATCTTTATATTAATTTCTATATTTTGATGTAGTATTTTAAAAGTAAACAATACTCATTTCTGTATAATAATACTTATAACTTTATAAAATAATATAAAATATGATTGATTGCGTAACACCTTTTGAAATGTAGAAGTATTACTTAAATTAAATTCATAATTTTAAAAACTTTATTTAAATAATTCATTTGGATGTAATTATGGGTTTCTTCTTTATCTTTTTCAACAGAAATCTGAAGATTATATTGCAAATACAATTGTATATATGGCTGTGTCTATTATCCACTAATATATTCGTTAATTTTATAATTAATTTGATTATATAGCAAGAATCTTATTTCAATTTTTCGTTGATATTTTTTTTATGAATTACAAATTCATAAAAGTTTGTCGAATATGTTAATAATAGTATATGTAGTGAAAATTAAAAACTCTGGAGTCTGATATTTTATTCTAAAAATATATTTTTGTTTAGAATTAAACATATTTACATTTTATTTAATGTTCTATAATTTTAATGAATAATTTAAAAGTAAGTTTTATTTTTGTTTTCTGATTGAAAATCTTTATAGTTTGGATGCAAAAATATGTATCAGTTTCATTTTAATGAACAACTTTTTCCTTTCCAATAATAATAATACTTATTTATTTTCAACATATCTGAAGCATTAATACATATCAAAGATATCATGGTTTATTATCTCTGTTTATTACAAATAACTACAAAGGATTTTGTGAAATCATTATATAAAAAAATTACCATGTGGTATTATTTAAAAAATAATTTTATTAAACTTAAGTTCACCACTTGATATTTTAATAAAAACAAATTTACACTGGAAACTTCTGTATTATTTGAATTATAAGAATATAAATTATTATTGTTGATGTAGCATTCTTTATCTTTATAAAAATTGACTTTGAATTATTATTTTATTTTTACCCTAAAATTATTTTATTTTACCCTTAATTTTAAACACGAGTTAATTTAACATTTATTTATTTATTTTACATATTGATAAAAAAACTTTTTTTTTATCTTAAACTACAATAAAAATTCTTTATTCACTATTATGATTCTTTTATCAGTTTATAATTAATCTAATTCAGTTTTTAATTCATGAATAACTGAAGACATATTATATACAAGTTATCTGGACGATTATTTATTAAAAAAAGAAGAATGTTCATTTGATATTAAAAATTATTATTGTATAAATTTAAAATGTTTGAAAAATATAATTTTTCAACAGATTTAATTAACGGTCTATTTTATAATTTTATTATTTTTTTTATTAATTTTAAAATATTGTAAGTATTTAACGAAACATTTTAAAAATTGTATTAAATTTAATTAAATTATATGTGTATTTTTTTAGTGTAATGTCAAAGGGGCGACATTTTATTTTTTCAGTGTGTCCACATTGTCGTAGAGGGTGAGGCCGCCATCGGATGCGGCCCGGGAATTGTCGTTCTTTTTTTTTCACCCGGAACGAATTCCGATTTTCCGATTGCGTACGAATTTTCCGATTTAAAATAAAATAGTTTCCAATTTAAAATAAAATAATAGAACAAAAATGGCGTTCGCGGGGTCGTTTTGTGTTTGTAAACATACGTAGGGGAAACTGCATTGTCACACGCTGGCACTCCTCAAGGACGATTCATCAGCGGAAATGTAAGCCCATATTATATTCATTTATTTCATATCTAAATTAAATAGTATCTATATTTGAGAAATTTTATTAAAATATATAGTATTGACGAAATTAACACAATTAAAATAGTGAAGTCAAATATTATGTATATACCATGTTTCTAAATTTTATATAGATTTTTGATTATTCGTTATATATATATATATATATATATATATATATATATATATATATATATATATATATATATATATATATATATATATATATATATACGTAATGAAAATGTGTAATAATAATAATATGACGAATCTTTCAGCAAAAACAAATAATATTTAAAAGGATTTTAATCAATTATTTTTATTAATATATAATAATAATGCAGCATAATTAAAATATATAAATAATATTTTTGTAATACTATAATATCATATAAAGCCATTGAGGAATTGTTTCAGAAAAATAATATAATACGATTTTATTTCTTATTTACTTAGAGTTATCGGTTCCAAAAATTCTCAAAGTTTTTTTTATAATAAATTATTGTACATTTTAAAAAATGTTATTTTTTTAACGTATATTTTTGTTATTATTATTATTATATATAATAAATTACACACACATATATATATATATATATATATATATATATATATATAATTATTTATATTGTTTTATTTAATTTGATTATTATACAAATACCGATAAATAATATTATCTTTAACTCGGTATATTTCTAAAAAAAATCTTCACTAAGAGCACAATTTTAATTATTTCGGATCGATCCACGAAAGCGACGACGGCAATATTTTGAAATAAAAAAAAAACGAAAATGAAGAAAACGAAGGAGTCTGAGTTTATTTTGGTGTGTGGGGTTCGTCTGCTCGTATTTGTACTGCGGCTTTTGACGCTGTTCTTCTTCCGGGACGCATTTAGATTCTCCTACGAGAATCCGACGACGATCGTAAATTTGCCTGCTCCAAAAATGCACTTCATACAAGAGACAGTACTTCGACGTTAATCGATTTTTACAATTTTAAATGTATGTGTATCAATTGTCGGACAGTGTCTTTTTTTACAGTTAAGAAATACGTTTTCTTCGTCGTTTCACCGCGCTTTGTTAGAAGATTTTCATATCACCATTCATATTTGTATTGTATGATTGACTGATTTTATTTGTATAAAATTAGATATAAAATTATATAGGTTCAACAGTAGAAAATCCATTTAAATTTTCACAATGCAAACGATTTTAATTCAGTTTCTGTTTACTTATATTTTTGGATCAATTCCAATTCATTCACATGTCTTTTTTTATTGTTTTGGTCACGTTTCTAATTATTAAGATTTATTAAATAAAATTTCATACGTATTTTTAATTAAAATAATACTCGACGGCGGTGAAAATGTTTAATATTGTTAATTTATTACTTGCCGGATGTTATAAATTCAATTGGAGTAATTTCGGTTTTAATTATTTAGTGGCACAAAGGTTACGTGTTGTCCATGTATAAATTTAGAAAACGAAAAAAAGGTTGCGTGCGGCCGATTTAAAGCGCGGTAAATACTTGACATGTAAATAAAATAGAGATATTTTAAGTAATTTGCAATATAAAATATTAAATAAACGAAAAGTGTGTGTGATTCGATTTTTTTTGTATTATTAATAGGAAACGCGCGGAACACCGTTTGAGAGGTTATTTGAGAAAAAGTTTGTTTGCTATTGGCTAGTGTTAGTTTTGTACAATGTAATATGTACGCATTAATGTGAACGTATGCGCTTGTCTATTTTTACAGGTGGCGCCCCCGTCTTCGTCTTCGTTCCCGTCCCCACCCCGAGCCTTCAGTTGGCGGTGATCCGTCGTCGGGTTTGGTTGTTTGTGCGTCAGTTGCGCGGCTCGTTCGTGATGAAGTGTCGTCGTATGTCACGTCACGGCTAAGTGGACGCAGATGAACCGCGGCGCACCGCTTTACGCGCAACCGGCTTCCGTACGCGATCCTTCTATCCGCATCCAAAATGAATCCGGTCCCCGACTCCAAAACGCCCGCGATCAGGATCACCTGAGTCGCTTCCAGTACGAACAGGACGATCTCTCGTACCTCCTTCAAAATTATCCTCACGTGCTACAGAATCGTAGGATTGCCGACTTTCTAGTGGATCCGCATTCCGGTATAACTCCGACGGTGGTGTTGAATTCTATCAGACAGAGGGAAATACGAGCAGGACGAGAACAATCCTCGTCTTCTGAGGAGGGACGCCGTCCTACGATGGCGACTACCGCTAAACACGCCAGGGATAAATTCGACGCCGGCGAGGAGGACATCGCAGCAATCGCCAAGCAGATCTCCGATCACGCCGAAGCCATTTATCAGACGTGGAAATCCAGAGGATTGGCTCCTACGGAAATCCTTAATTGTCATACGAATCAAACGGCCGTTGATAAATTTGGTTCCGCTCTTACGCCTCAGAATTCCGCAACTATCAAAACTCCAGTCGCCGAACTTTTAGCGCAAGCGCCCAACATGGACAATAACAATTTGGAGAAGTTGGTCAACAATTTTGTGAACGAGGATAAAGCACGAATCGCCGCACAGCGAAACAGATCTCCGTCAAAAACAATGCCGTCTTCCATTCAATTTGCGCTTCAAAAATTCGAAAAAAATAACGTGTCCCCCCAAAAACCGACTTCACCGTCTTCCAATACCCAATTTGGACAAAAAATCAACTTGAAGACTTCTCCGGTAAAGCCTTCTGCACCGTCGAATTATGGTGCGAAACCCGCCATCGGAATTAAACCGCAGATAGCGCCTAAAAACTTTAACATTGTGCAATCTCCGGATAATCATGATTCGGAGACGATCGAAGTAATATACCCGCCGGATATCGTGCCTCAAAAGCCGGAAGCTCCGAAACGACCGGCCGGTCTTACGCTACAAAGCCCTCCCAATCTCCAGACGTGGCCGCTTAAAAATAAAATCGTTGATCATAAACTGCAAAAGTCTGGAAGTGTTGTAAATGATCAACAAAAAGGTAACGTTCAAGCTAAAACGTCGCCTAAACCTGACAAATTTTCAACTATGCCCGGCAGCACTAAGGTTAATTGTTCGACATCCTACATGGACGAAGTGGCCAGAGAGGAAGAAAGGCTGATAAACGCGTTAAAAACCGGAGTCGTTCTCGGCGAAGACTTGGATTCTTCGCCGTTCATATCGAAAACAAGAAATCTAATTAAAAAAGACGGTTCTCCCGTGAGAGAGACCAGTTCAATGTCTGTCAAACCCGATTTGATCCCTACGGAAAAACCTCGAGATGAACGCGATTCAGCTGCAACAATGTCGCTGGTCGATTACGCTAAGAATAAATATAAAGATAACTTGGAACATCCGCTCACGCAACAACGGCTGGACGTTAATAGGCAATTAGATATTGAACGAAAATCTGCTTTGGTAAGCCCTTCGTTAGGCTTACAGGTGACAGAAACTAGGAGTAAATTCGAGAGCGGTGTTGAAAAATCGGATAATGGCGGAGTCGCTCCTCCTGGACGATGGGGAGCTCCTCGAGGCGCCGGTGTCAGAAGAGCAGAACAAGTGCCTCATCCTGAATTGACAACACAACAAAAACAACACATTAGGGCGCAGGCTGATAAAGTTGCCGGCAGCCCTATCAGACCTTTTCTAACCAGAGGATCGGTAGCCGAAAGGGTGTTGATGTTCGAGAAATGTCCTAGCGAGTTAATGTTGGACAAACGAAAAGCGCCAGCCATCGCTTCTTGGCGCACTGGACACGATGTCATGGCCAAGGCTCAGGTAAGATTGTTCTTGGCACATTGTGTTTGTTCCCATTAATGATCGTCACGTATAAAACTCGATTCACTCGTGTTGTGTATATTTTTTTCAATCTAGTTGACAATTTTTATTCTTATTTGAAACGCGTTCTTGTCTTCAAGGCTAATTGCGTATATATCCAACCATCCTTTTCTTCAAATCAGTCAAGGCACACTGGCTTACTTCGTATATTTTCATAACTCGATGCTATGTAAATGCTATTTAAAAACACACATAGTCCTTTAAGATGACCTATCATCACCTTTTTCACCTCAATGAAACTGAACAAAATGTTCATTTTCAAAAGTTTCATTCATCTATGGTTGACGTTCAACATTCTAATGTTTAATTTCCTTATATATTACATATTTTGTAAAGTTTAATCATTAAAATTGTAAATTATTCTATAAATTAAGCTTATTAATTTATAATCGCATTTTAATGTAGACGACATTTTTTTAACACATTTTAATCTAGGTCAAATTTTATATCGATATGTAAAGTTTCAAAATCGTTTTCAGCAAAACCGATGCTGTCCATCGTTCGATCCTATTTTTGTGTCATCGAAGGTATTTTGAAACATTATTTATAAAAAAATCTTCCCAAACTTACCGAGTTTTCTACCTTGAATTCTAATGTTTGATCCGTATCCGAAAATATTCTCGCTTAAAACCGGTAATCGGCTGTCGATATGTTTATTTTTGGCGATTAACATTGTTGTTTGCTATTTTTTTTGTTTTGACAATATTTTCCGCATACTTCTTTTATTTTGATTTTATTCAGTACAACTATTTATATATATTTTTTTAGTTCAAAAAATAATCAATATAAACAATCCACTAATCTTTCAATGAATCTAAGTTTTCCATATTAATACATATATGCATACAATTTTTTTGATTACGTTTCAATTTTTGAGTTATGATGTAATTCATTCAAAAGTGCGGCATTATCTTCTATATATTTAACCGAAGTGTAAGCAATAGGATATGACACACGTGCTTTTCACTATAAATTTTTAATCGAGGAAATAATATTTAGATATTTATAATACAATAACGACGAATTATATTTATTTGTATTTTTTTGCGGTTTCCTATAGCTTTATAAAATAATTATCTCTGCTGTACACGATTATTTTTTGATAACGACGTTTTTTATTAAGATTATAAAGTTTCTTATAAGATAAAGATTAAATAATTTATATACATTGTTTATAATTGAGTAAATTCCATCAGAACTTCAAATAGAATCCTTTTTAATTTTTTGAATTAGAACGTTTTTATTGTATTGATTTGTCATTATGATTTTTTGTTTAACTCATCTTTGGTACTAAATTTATTATATTTTGCCTTTTTTTTAATTGAACGAAGATAACTAATCTCATTTGTGTGCGTTTAATTAATATAATATTATATATATGTTTACATAGAAATTCCCTTTTAATAGCAACAATTTTAGTTGCTGATGATATGGAAAACGTGTTTTAATCGAGATAGGATCGGATTTGAGCCAAATTTTTCAAAACTGCTATTTTTTCATTCTATATATTGGATTTTTGGCATTTGGCCCGGTGTCGTTAACATGAACTTTGCAATTCACGAAACCCGACCGAATTCATAAGATTTCGAACTTGATCATTATTATTTTATAATAATATAATATTTAATTATTTAATATTCACCGTCTTTTTTAGCCATTACAATAAAAAAAGTGGCTAATTTTGTCCAAATATAATGAAAATATTAAAAAAAAGAAAGGTCTCAGCAGGAAACGTTAACAAATTGAAATAAACGGTTTAATTATTTCGCTTTAAAAAAAACTTTCATCCTCGCTTTTTTTTTAAATTATTTTATGCCATGAGGGAAAATCTTGGTTGTGTCTGATAAATATGCTCGCTCATCAACGGCAGACTTAACAAATTCACGAGATAAAGTGCGTCACGTAAAGTTAGACACGATATTTCCTCTTCGTAACTTATCTTGTCTTCTAAATTACATATTACGTTTGATTCTCTTTTTGAAATGGATCTGCATTAAAATTCTGAAAATTATTATTTTTTTCATTCTGAAACTTTGATTGTATACGGTGAACTAAAATAAAAAAATAAAGCACGAATAAAATAAAATGTTTATTCGTTTTTTATTACATTTCTAATAATCAGCGTCTTTATTATTTTTTGTACGTAATTATTTGTAAAATGGCTGTAGCGCTTTATTTTTCAAGTAAAGCCGTTAAAAATTGTATATAAAAAAATATCGTTTCGTTTATAATTATTACATTATAATAGTATTTTGTCGTTTATGTCGTTGAAATATAAACCTTAAAATTTCATACGACTTAACAAAATATTTAGATCTTTCTGAAAGAACGATTATAAAAGCTAATAATCTGAAGCGGTCCTGAAACGAAAGCAAATTGAATTCGCCGGATAGATTTATATAAAATGTTCAAAATGTGCCCGTGTGCGTTTCGCCGACTTTTCGATATTACGTTGCGTCTTTTAAATATTTACTGAATTCATTCGGCACAGTAACCTTTGCCGATGTATATTATTTCTACGACATTTATGATATCAAAATGTCACGAGTGTACTTCAGCCTGAATCAACCTCGAAGTCGAACGAGCGGAAAATTTGAAATTTTCGCTAGGGAATAGTAGCCGGAAATCGATTTTCAATTTTCATTTTGATTTCATATTTTTATACATTCCTATATTTAAATACATATAAATATTGTCATTTTTTGATATTTTCATCGTATATAATATATTATATACACGTATGCGTATTTTTGTTGTGTAAAGATCTACAAATATATTTATAGGGGTTGATGTAAAATATTAAAATTTAACAATTAAAGAAATTATTAAACGTCGATATTTTTACTTTATTTTAAATTTAATGCCGTTTAATTCTGACTTAAAAAAAATATTTTAATATAATAGTTATCATGAATTGCAATAGCCATATTTAAATGCATCAGTCATTGAATGCATATTATACAAGTAAAGGTGTGTCCATAGCTTTTAACAATCAATGTCAGGGTTTTTCCGAGGGTGTGTCTCCTTTTCACAGGATTATCGAATGAAAAATATTTTATTCGAATTAATAGATTATATATTTTTTTTACTCGTTGGATCAATCTAAAACGTCACATTAATAAAAATATACTCTTTTTTTTCTTCTATATTTTGATTAACCTAGTTATAAAAATATAACTTAATGGAAAGCTTTTTACATTCGCAGTCGATGCATAAGTGATTAACTTCCTCTTCGTCGATATGATCTCTTTTTATATAAAGTCGATGGTGTTTTACTGAAATGAATACTGCATTACGAAAGGGAGTGTCTGCGGCCCAAACATTATGACCGCACTTCGCAAATTACGATATATAGTATTGAGGATCGCAATAAATAATAATAAATTTTATTGGATCGCCAAAATTTTCCTTCTAAACCGTAAATATAGTAAATATGTGTGTGTTTTACTAAAAGCAATTAGCGGTCTTAATTCATAATGAGTCTTCGACGTCACTTTTTAATAACACACTTTAGTTATGGCTTTATTGTCGTCATAGTCAATTTCACAATTTAATCTATAATAATATTGCAATATTTTAACATTATTTAGTTTATATTATATAAATAATTTTATTATGTTAGTAGATTATTAAAATATTTCAACTTATATCAAAATATTTGAATCGTTTATGACTTATTTTACCATTACCATTTCATCTTATTTTACTCAAATATCATTAATTAATATCTACGTGATTAACATATTTTTTTTTGCAACCTATGTTCAATTAAATTCATATGAACAAAATATTTTTTATCGTATAAAATCACATTCAATTTATATTTCTTTTGCATTTAAGCAAATGTGATACTTTTATCATAATATAAAACTTTGAACAGAATGCTAATTTATCAAAAAGTTTTTGCTATTTTTTTTGTTCAAAATATATATATGTAAAATGAATAAATTCGGATTTTATTTTTTTTTTAAATTAAGGCTAAATGCTACGATTTTCAAAATTAATATGGGTCACATCCGTTAACTTTTCACACGCTTGAAACGTTTTAATGTTGTGACGCACATTATTCTAAAATAATTTTATTATGCACATCGTTATATATAGGTATAAAATTTGGTATATTACAAATTTTAATTAAACGACAAACTACATATTTAAGAATTATAGCTATTAATTTTCATTAAAATCTATACATTTATTTGCCTTTTGATGTGTTATTTTAAGTATAGATAGATAATTTTATGTTGAAAATATGCGTATTATTTCTTTTTATTTTATACGGTAAATTTTCTTAATAAATATAATTGTTCATATTATTCGTTGTTAAAAAAAAAACACTAGCACAAGTTTAAATCTAAATATTTTCATAATTTAAATTCAAAAAGAAAATTAAATTAGTTTTCTAGTTGCAAGCGAGATATTTAATTTCTATCTCGATTAACACTAAAGATTAAACGTTTATAATTTATTCACGAATAATTAACTAACGTTATATTTAATTTAAAAATAAATAGTCCAAACTAAGTTTTATGACAGTTTTTTATGATAAAGTTTTTTATCAAATTCATTAAATACTCATTATCTAGATTTATTGCTTTAGTATTCTTGAGTAAATATTAAATTAAAATTTGTTTTTCAATTATTTTCTTACTATTGATATTATTTTCCTAGATAATTTTTAATGAATAAATATTACTTTTTATTTCTCATATCCAAATATTTAAATTTACGGGAATGACCTAAAATTTTGAAATAAATGTAATATCATTGTTCGGTTGTAATTTTCATTCTTAAATTTTGATGATTGCGCGTTGAAGTTTTTTCAAGTACTTAATAATGTCGGTACATACGACCATCTGTTGTGTAATCAATTTACTATGGAGGAAACAAAAAAAAAGAAAGGAACACATAACTAAAGAATTAAAAGTGTGGGTGCAATTGTGGGTGGTGCATATGACGAAACTTTGCACCACGTGTTTATTTTAATTGAAGGACACGTTTATGTAGTAAAATCAGGTGAAAATTATTTTAGCTATATATATGCCATAATTTTTCCGACGTATTGAAATGAAAATTTTCACATTATATATATATATATATATATATATATATATATATATATATATATATATATATACATCGTTGTACACACGATGCAATTATTGTTTATTATGATAAAATTATTATTATTATACATATGAAGAAAACGGTTAAAGCAATTTTCATTTGCTCTTTCTTACTTTGCATTTGCACGCCAACAAATTCACTTTCTTTACCGCTATAATATGCAACTTTTCTGTTCTTTGTTTATTTTTTTTTATATATGTATGTACTACAATATTATCATTTTCCATTTTTATTTTTTTTAACACGAACATTTTAATCCATTATATCGAGTACAATAAATATGTCTATAATTTGATTTCGCAGACTTTCCACTCATTTATAATAATAATATGACATGGGCGAACTGCTAGGTTTGATCCGCGAATCATAGTTTATTCATCTCTGCACTATTATATATATATATATATATATATATATATATATTAAATATCTTATAAACTGTTTACAATTTTTTTTCAAATTTCATTATTTTTATATATTAAAGTTTTATTTATTTTTATAATTGGACATCTGTAATATATCATTCAGATATTATATATTTAATTTAAAATATCAAATATTTGTTATTTTTGATAATTTTATTTTTAACTGTATAATTTTTATCTAGTTTTATTATATATATATATATATCATACTGATTCAACACAAAAATGGTCGTTTCCAATTGGCTTTAAAATTTCAATCAAAATCTTGTTTGAAAAGAAAAAATATTATATATATATAAAGTGTTTCGAGCGATTATATAAGTTTTTGTTCAATTCTTTTGCATTTATATTCGGTTTTTTTAGACGTACATAATCTTACATCAAAATTTTCTTCTTTCTTCGCTCTTCTTTTTTTCCTCGTAATCCACGAGAAAATCTATTGTGAATGCTCTTTTCACTCTTGTTAGAATTCCGGTTCCTCGTTTTTTTTACGACTTTGACTCTCTTTTGAAACATCTTCGTGTTGGGATTTTGACTGTTTTGTAAATACATTTCCGAATAACTTGTCCTTTTTCTTTGATTACGATTCTGAATTTTGTGACTTTTCTATATTTTGTAGAAATAATTTAATATACACTACATAAATCAATCAAAATTTCTGTGAATTTATTATGATTTTTTTTATATTAAATATCTAATTAAAAAAAAAATGATATCAAAAGTTATTGTATTTAAATTTCTAAATATATTTTTATATTTAAATATTTCTATATTCTACTGGAAAATATATTTTACGTCTATTATAGTATAAAAAATAGCTTATTTAGGGAATTCATCGTGTGGAAAAGTATTGTTATAAAAAAAGGTAAAGAGTTTGTAAAGTCATTTTGAATATATGAATCGTATTATGCATCTTTTGTATTTGTTCTTTTCTCTTTTTTATATTATATTTGTATTTTCGATATCTTTAAATATGTAAAATCAGCACAAACTTTTTGGTAAAATACATTTCCAACTAGAAAACATAAAAATGATAATCTTCTTCTTTTTTGTATTTTCATATTTTTTTTTACATTTCACTCGTAAACACTAATATTGGTATTATGAATTCGATATTAATCTGTCATACTTTGCAACATTTATTATGTTTTTCAAATAAATTCTATTAAATTATCATGTAAACCTTAAATAATCACGAACGCTTTTCAAAATTCACCGGTTCTTTTGTCCCAGTGAAATTCGTTCTACGCTTTTAATATGCCGCCGAAAGCGAGAGCTTTTCATCTTGGACCTTAGCAATTTTCATATTATAGTATACCGAGTAAACCCGTATTTTTATCGTGAACGTTTGAAATTTGATATTTTAACCGTGAACGTCGTCCCCTTACGGTATAGTTATTGAATTATTTAGTTTTATTATCGCATCGTTTCACAGAGCTCATTACAAAAACTTATTATACAAGTAAATTAATATACGCAAATATTATATACCATCTGGATGTAATTATGTAACAGTTTTATGTATAGAGAAGTATAAAAAACCTTTAGCGTTGTTTTTATGATATTTGTATTATTATATTGTATTTAGTTTTATTTTCTAGAAATTAATTAAGCGGTTAATCCGTTGCCGGTTAATGAATGAGTTAACACGACGTTGGCGTGTCAATTAAAACGTATGACACGCTTAGCGAATTGATCAATCTCTCGTTCTTGATATACTTAAGACTGGGTTTACGGCACTATATAATGTACTTTTGTAATATTGTTACGTTTGTTATTAAAATGTAAAATTAATCGAGTATTTTATATAAAATTAATCGAGTATTTAAACACGAGCTTAGTAACAAATTTAATTATACAAAATTGATATTATTTTATGAATGTTACAACCAAACAATATCAAAATTTATTAATGTGTTATTCGTATTTGAAACGTTTGTGATGCTTGAATAAATAATTATGTCAATTACTAAAATCCCAATAAAATTAAAAATACATAAATTGAAAACCGGACAAATATAAAGTAGTTATTTATTTTAATTATAGTTTTTTTTTATATCTTTGAGATTCTTATATTCATACAATATATATAAGAAAAAAATACATAATGAAAATGGTTTTATTTATTGTAACTTGATAAATAGGTTTAGATTTTAGTTAAACTAACTAATTAAAAAAAATAAATTCGTAAAATCAAAAATATTTATTTCACAATTGTTATGGTTGTATATATTACAGCCGCAAAGTTTAAAGATTAAGAATTATTAGATGAAAAAAAAACTATATAATATTTATTTTCATCTATTCAGTTACTAAAATTAACAGTTTTTATTTCTTATTTATTATCGGAGTTCTGTTTGTCAATCAATGTATTACAAGTTTTATATTACTTTATTTGTAATATTTATTTATTATTATTTTTTGTCACTTGTCAAATACTTTTTATTAAATATTTATGAGAAAAATAAAGGTTAGATAAAAAAACGCATTTCTGCGATAATGGAAGTTTTACGTTAAAAAAAATTGGATGTCGTTGTAATTTTTTTCTCTTATATAAAATAGAACATTACGTCTCCGTAATTGCGGCAATATATTGCGATCTCGATTCTTATAAACCGGCAATAAATCAAGTATATATACTATCCACACTTTATAAATATAATATTATGGAGCCGATACGCATTTTCAGGCTATTTCTAGGACTTTCAGACTTTGAATTAATTTTTTTTTTTTTGAACGTTCGACGAGTCCGTCGATTCGAATTTAGCATCGACATATCGACATATGGCCGAGACGTGAGAGCACATTCCAGGATTATGCAAGATGTTCGACGTTTAAAGTCGCGCTATTTGCCAAACCGGCATACGAAATAGTGCCGGTAATAACTCTTTAACGACACGCGATACTCTGAACTTCTCAAATATAATATTTTCCGTTCGTACTCTAGTTCTATTTCACGGCTAAGTTTGGAAAATGAAATCTTATATATGACACACCATATATTGTTGATTTGAAATGTTACGATTTTATATAAATTTCTAAATATTCAGTTTATTTTTATAATTAAACAACTAGTTATACTATGTTTCGACATTTATCGTTCGTCTAAAATGTATATATTTATTTTTACAGTTACTGATTTAGATAATTGTCATACATGTTCTCATCTCGATTCCGCGTTTCTGATCATGTTTTTTTTCTATATTGTTATTTTGATTTTTTTCGAATGATACCGAAGTTGTATTGTAGGTAACAAACATTGTGATCAACAAGTAAGGTGAATTTATTTATAAAATGTAAATTATTTATTCTTCCAAATCAATTTAATTCCCTTCAAAGTAATGCCCATCCGATAAAACGCACTTTTGCTAATGCTTTTTTCAGCCCTTGAAACAGTCAGAATAGTCTTTTTCCGGTATAGTTTTCAAGACCTTCGATTCGGTTTTTATCTCCTCAGTCGTGTCAAAACGGCGTCCTCGCATTGGCCTTTTGATTTTGCTGAATAGCTAGAAGTTGCACGGAGCCAAATCAGGCGAATACGGTGGAATCGAGTTTTTTGCAAAAAAGTCGCGAAGAACCAATGCAGTATGACTTGGTGTACTATCGTGATGAAGGAACCAAGAGTTGCAAAAAACATTTGTTACTCTGAGATAATTAAACCTTTTGACTAGCAGACGCTTGGCAAATGTTATCGACAGTCCTACCAATCTAGGAAAAAAAATACAATTTACCTGCTTTCCTAATGCCCGGTAATTTTAAATGACAATTTCACCTCATTTTTTGGTCACATTAGTATATCGCAATGTTGAAAACGTTAAACTGCGACTGTGAAAAACGGTTAATTTAGCAATAAAAACGAGCATTCGTTGTTAATAATGGCTGGTAGTCGTATAGATGTTGGAGGTTACTTTCTGTGGGACGATACTGATCGCCCACAATAGCCTTTTTGGCCGAGAGTAGGGTCAAATGTGTAGGTGTTTCGAACAGAAATGGCGTTTCGATCATACTTTTATCATCGATGAATTGATTTACCTACCCTAAAATAATAACAGTTACATAAAATAATACAAACAAAACTTAGTTTTAGAGTAAGAAAATATGGTAGTACTTACTATATTGATAATACAGCAATTTTCATAGAACATGCAAAACAATAATAAATCTCAATCTTCTTTTTAACGTAACTATAAAAAAAAATAAAATTCACGTTTTGGTTTTTGGAAATGTCTCAATATATTGTTTGATCTATTATTGTTAGTCCGTCTTTACCGCGAATGGTTAAAATTTACGATGATTTAACTGTGACCACTAGTTTGCGGTTTAATGACAATTGCATCTATAAATACATTTTTTCTTATAAAGTCGTCCATTTTTAACTCATGATATATTCGATTCTATGTACAACACTCAATTTGCTTGGTTATTACACCTAATATGCTATTAATCATAATATATATATATATATATATATATATATATATATATATATATATATATATATATATATATATATATATATATATATACAGTCAACCCTCCTATAACGCGATGAGTGTGTACCGCGTTATATGGAAACCGCGCGTATCCTTATATGAATTCAAGAGTTCATATAAGAATATGATAAAAAAGTGATTGAACAATATATTATAAGCAAAATAATGTACGTTTTATTAATTATTTTATGACAACATGTTTATCATCGAGTTTAAATAAACAAAGAACGTTTTGTTACTTTATTTTATCACTAGGGCGATAAAATAGGCAATTTTTCGCATATGATGCAAAATTAGTTCCGTCCGCCAAGGGATACAAATTAAAAAAAAATTTGTACGATAAAGGTTAAAATCTCTTACAATTTTTAGTTATTAGAGTCATTCATAGGCTGCGCGGAAAGAACTTATGGGATGCTGTTGAACGGAAACCGCGCTGTAAGAGTACCACGTTATAGGAGGGTTGAATGTATATATATATATTCAAGAGTATAATTTTATTTTCCTTTAGTGTACGTTACAATAAACTAAATATTGTAATCTTTACAACGAGATTAAGATTACTGCTACTTGATTATGATAAAATGAAACGGTTAATTTAAACGTTATATTTATCAAATAAACAAAACCGGCACGAGATTGTTCTCGTTTTCCCTTTCATGTCCTTTCAAGATTATGATGTCTTTTTGTATTGCTTTGAAATTTGCGATTGTGTACACGTTTTCCTAATACACACACACACACACACATATATATATGTGTGTGTGTGTGTGTGTGTAAGAGATAAAAACTTTATTACAAATAAAAAAAATATTTGTAACAACTATATTATTTTAAATTTAATTTATCATTTAAAATTTACTTTATATTTACTATAATCGATTTTTCCACTCAATTGACATATGACAAATATATATACAAATAAACACATAAAAGTTTTCAACATACCGTTTCAAAGAATTGATTATTAATTAATCTAAATTGTCAATCTTAATGTATTTTATAATTAGGGTCATAGCGCATTATTTTTAGAATCCATTATTTATTGTCTATCTCAATTATTGTTTATTTGAATCATCAATTATTATATTATTAATTTTACTAATCACACTCGTTTTTGCTTCGATTAATCCGCACAATATTCTTATAATATAGCGCCTTAAAGAAATAGTGTTATTTAAAAAAAATATTATTTTTATAATTGTAACAATTCTTATTATTAATCTTCTACAATAAATAAATATATATGTTTCTGTATATTTTGATATATAAAAAAAACATTTTTTTTAAATATCGAAAAACGAATGTAGCTCTTTGATATCTTGAAACTTCCCGTCTACGTCCTAGGTCAATTATAATTAGTTTAAATTTTATTTTGGCGAATCCGAACATTTGATGTGGCTATTGAGGGTTATTCGTATATATAATATAAATATATACGAGTTTAGATGGTTGAGGAGAGCAGTAGTGCCGAAAAGGCACGTTTATTTTTGCCACGACCCATTATCCGACTTCGGGTCGATGAGCCTCGGTATCTCGAAGAACTGATTTACTGGAAAACCAGCTAGCTATACGGCTGACCATGGAACATTCATCTTAATATTTTGTCAGTAATTACCAACATTTAAATCGACGTCACCGAATATCATTTAATTTATAGTATGTTTATTTAACTAGAGCTATTTAAAATTAAATTATTTGTCAATGTGATGAGTTTTAAATTGGTGACGAAAGATTTTAGCCTTAATCTAAATAAACCCAACTCTTTTTTATATGGTAGATACGTTCTTAAACAAACGTGCAGACAAAGAATCGTGCAAGTAAACTCGCATGATATATGGTAAATTTGGGAATATGTTCCATAAATTTAAAAAATCGTATATGGTAAGCGAAAAAACTCCATACATTTTTCTAAAAGAAATAATAATGAAATCCATATTTATAAATTTGTAAATTGATTCATTCTTGCATTGTCATCGAGAGTGAGCAAGTATGCAAAGTTTCAGCTCAATCGGACATCGGGATGTGTTCAAAATATCGATTACAAAATTCCACCCAGACAAACAGACAAGTGAAACTTATAAAAGTATTTGAGGAAAATTTTAGGAATTCGTGCTAAAACAAAAAAATCGTGTTAAAAATATATTTATTCTTATTGGTGAACCGCGTTATTTCAAAATCGTGTAAAAAAAGAGTTAGGTGTATATACTCTATCTAGACTTTTTTCATTTAAAATTGTAATTATAATTCGTTGAATTCTTATAGTAAAACAATTGAAAAACCAATAATTTTCCACAATTGATCCTCTCTAAAATGATCAGGTTGTGTCATGTGGGCGTTTTATTATTTGTTCATCTGACGAGTATATCTATTTTTTTCTTCTCTTTTCTCGCTGATTTATAAACGTAGGAAGAGGAATATTGAACCGTCTTTTTATAAATAAATAAAAGTATATTTACGGCAAATACTAAGGTACCCGGTTGATTATCGTCAATGTCGAGTATAAATACTCGCTTTTATATAATATATATTACATTTATAATTGAAAACTTATTAAAATAAATATTTATCTTTCGACTTTATTAAATTTATATAAGGTCAAAAATATAATATATAAAATAATATTTATAAAGAAGGATATTTAAAATGTTGTTAAAATGTAATTGTAACTGCTTTTAATATAGTTTATCATAGTAATTTGACGTTCAGAAGATTTATTTTGTATTAGTCATTCATTATTTTAAAGTTTTGAAATAGTGTATAAAATATTTTTATCAAAATTAAAATAAAGCAAATCAATAATACAATAGTACCTAATGAATCTGCGGAAACCTCTTTTAGAAACCAACTTTTTATTCAATTTCAAAATTTAAGTTTTTACTCAAGAATTTGATTTTGCTATACATATTTATTAATATATTTCATTTCGTAATTTGTAATTTAATATTTAATGCATATTAAAATAAATTTAAAAATGAAAGAAAGTTATCTATTATTGATTTCCAAATCATTCATCAATAATGCCCTCGTGCGTCTTCATGACGCTATGAAGAATCAATATGTCTGGACTCAATAAATCTATTTGCGTGTATTATTTTTGGCATAATTCGTTGTTTCTGATAGTTGTAGACTAAAATTTTAAATGGAAAATTGTTATTAGATACGCTTGCGAAATGAATATCATTTTGAAATTTACAATTATTAATACCATCATTTATACATATCTTCTGATTAAATTTAAGGCATAACAATTTTCAATCCGCCGTTCACAAACATATATTTTAATATATGAAAAACATATTTTTTATTACATACAATATTCTGTAATATTTTATATAATATTATTTTTTGATAGACGAAGGTCTTCTAATTTTAAGCTGGCGTATTGTTATTTTTATATTATGCACACATGTTATAAAGACGGGATTTATAAACTAGCGTTGAAACGTTTGAGGAAATAAAATGTTTGGATTGCGGTATTTCAGTTCGAAAATATTTTATTATGGTTTTCCTATATTAGCATTTTCCAAATTTCACCTACAACCCAAGGGCATGCTTCAAACTTTTCGAGCTTGCAGTATATATATATATATATATATATATATATATATATATATATATATATATATATATATATATATATATATATATATATAACATGCAATAATGTGAATAAAAAATATATTACATACACGCACGTTAAATGTACATAAAAATTCGAAAATAATTTGTGCTTTGCAAAACAGACGACAGATTTTAATGTTGAAACGTCGTATTGAACATTTTTTTCTCTTTCATTTTAATCAGTGCGGTCGTTAGTAGTGTAATGTGTAAAATTATAAATACACATGTATGTTAAAACCGACGTCGTTCAAGCGACAATGACCAAAGTACATTTTAATTGCTCAAAAAAAAAAATAATAAAGCTCAATGTTAAGTAAAATAAAATATATACGATGTTTAAATTTATTTTATATGTGCCGAATGTTGTTTTTAGAAATGTTTACATTTTATGTGTTTCGTATGTAATAAATATTGAAGTTGAGATTATAGATTATTTTAAACGTATAAAAATCAAATTATATTATAATATCTATTGCCAGCCCTGATATATATATAAATAAATATATATATATATATATATATATATATATATATATATATATATATATATATATATATATATATATATATATATAGCTATACGTATATACATTACACGTACTTGAAAGCTCTTTTCATATTACTCATACAATGGATCACTATCATATGGTGTCGATGCTCCATGTATATATATATATATATATATATATATATATATCGGTATTCGTTAGGGTCACGCAACGTTTTGTCCTGGAATGCTGGGCTAGGTACTCTGCTTTAGAAACTCTTTGTCCAAACGGTATATTTCAATAGAGTGTTCGCTATACGTGCAAGCATACTCACCACAGTTGGCACAAATTAGTTCTGAATTGGACCGATATTATGTCAGCATCCTTATTGGACCACATACGACACGTTCATACAGAAATAACGTAATTGTGTCAATGTGGAACAACGATCTATGGATAGAAAAAAAAAATAAAATCAATATTAAACAATATAAAATCTAGATATATATTATATAGGTATATCGATTTTTTTTACAATGTTAAAATATATAGTTTCATTACAATGTAAATACTCATATTTTTGAAATGATGACACGTTTTAACTACAGCTTCATAGAGTTTAACAACATCTGGTCGCGGCCAAGATTTGTATGTGAAATGTGCATTTGTGATGCGCGTCATTCAATACGTTTAGTTGTTGTTAATGCTCAAATGCAGCTGCTCATTTTGCTATATTGCTAAACTGCAATTAGAAATATTAACAAAATTCTTCTTTTAAGTGTATTCTTAAATAATTATAAATAAAATATAAAATTCGGTTCATATTTATACAAAACCTTAATTTATTTATATATATATGTATATTTTTTTTTCGTTAGTACTTACATTTTTGTTGCGTTTGCATATGTAAAAAAATACGAATATAAATCTCATTCTTGGATGTTTTATCATTCTCGCAATATCATGAAAGCAGCAGCTGTGTTTCTTGATATTATTATTCTATTTTCATACATAAATATAATATATATATATATATATATATATATATATATATATATTTAAGAAAAAAACAAAAAATATAGTTAACGAGCTCTTTCAACTGAAACATGTCTAACTACTAATTCACTGAAAACTTCATCTTGAACCAAAAACTTAACGACTTCCCTTCGTATTAGAATTTTAATCGATAGACTTGTAAGACACACGAGTCACTTTACAACGGTCTATAAATATAGTTCGTGCTCAAGTGATCCTGTTAGATTATTTGAACTATTTTACGATAATATAATCGCAATGAATTATTTTGATATTTTAAATGCATAATTTTCTTTAAAATAAAAATTTTCATAAAATAATTTTTTCGTCATTTTGCAGAATTTTAAAGTTATTTTAATGATGTAAATTCATCATCCGTGTAAAATATTTATGAATTTTATTTAAAAAAACACACCGATTTAAATAAAAATCCAATTATCCGCAACTAAACACTCTTAATTGAGTGTATCTATGTGTATGCATTTTGTAACTAACTCTTTAATTGCGATTAACAATTTTAATTACCATATAAAAACTTTTACCTTCGTGCATAATAATAATTGCGCGCATTTCTTTGACGTTTGACCTTTTGCATTATTAGCATTATTCATAAGCTTTCATTATGATTACGCGAAAACCGTTTTTCTGACTTCATACCTTCTTATTGCTTAAATTTCTGGTGAATTTCCGTAACGAGAATGCTATTGTTTTTCGTCTTTTTTTTCTTTCTTAACATCAGTTTTCGTGTTACGCAAGTTACGCGAATTATTATAGTTTTTACAATGGCGTTCTTCAAATTTGATCGTGAACCACCTTCGAAGAAAGTATTAGTCGTGTGACTGACTCATTGTTATTTTTTCCATTAATGGTTAATAATTTTATATATATATATATATATTATACGCTTACTTGAGTTGAATATTCAAATTTAATTTATTTATGTATATTTGGTTCGTTGTGTTATTATTGATTTTGTTGACGAAAATTTAAATTTAAATATAAAAATCTCGTATATTTTTTCGCCATAATTGATTTCCCTCGATTCGCTTTTCGAATATTGTTTTGTGTAATATAAATTTTCTATTAATGGAACCATAGACGAAGACAGCACCATACAGTGCAACACTGATGCCATACGAAAAGACGTTCCACGTTCGGTTCTGGACCCGGGCCAGGATGTGCGAGAGTTTTGCATTCGCGCAAAATGACAAAATAATATAATAAAAACGAGTATCACATTGAAAAGAGAAAGACTCGTCGTACGTCGAAAGCGAGAGAATAAAAGGGAGAGTGGTCCGCCGAAGTTGATGTCTTCTCACGCGAGAAACCAACCACCATCACAGTCCCAAGAAAATGGGAGCCCAGTTCTAAATATTGTCCGTGTGCTCTTTTCGATTTCTTTTGGTGTGTGTGTGTTTTTATGCGATTTTTTGCATTTTTAACGTTATTCCTAGCGTGTTAGCGGTCACAGACCGTATTGACTTTTTTTTGTTACATTCAAAAAAAACAATTTGTATTTTATTCCATCGTTTCTTCGTCTTTAACCTTTTCATAAATGAAAATACAACCCTTTCTTTGACGTTGACTTTAGATTTCTTTGTATTTTATTTGTCACGCGTAAAAGATTAAAATCTCTCAAAGTCACTCTATATTGTATAATTCTGGAGTTCAAAGTCGTTAAGACACTTTCATTTTCAGAAGTTTCAAAAAAAAAACATTGATTCAAAAATGATTATTTTTTCTTGTGAATATAACAATTCGCTGAATATTAAAGAATGTTTGTTGTTTGTCTTATTATTATCTCGACCGCTTTGATTTTAGGATCTGGGTCATCTTGCTCAAATTTTTATAGTTTAATTTCGAATCGGTTATTCTAATTCAATTTTGCACGATAATTTCTCAAATTATGATGTTGTATAAACAGAGCGTCCTAAATAAAATCCAATAATATCATTTGAATAATATCTTGTTAAATTGTTTTATTCACTATTTTGAATATGCATTACAAAATTATTAATAAGTAAAAATATGAATAATTTCCACATTATATATATATATATATATATATATATATATATATATATATATATATATATATATATATATATATATTGTTTACTTATATATTTTTATAAGTTTTTCAATCATGTACTTTTTTTTATTGTCTTCTTGAATTGAAATTGCTTTTTATCCAAGAATAAAAACATTAAAACAAAAGTTTGCATGTTAAATGATAATATATTTTCCATTTTGAAGTATCATATATATATATATATATATATATATATATATATATATATATATATATATATATATATATATATATATAATATAATATTCTTGGAATTTCATCAAATTTATTAAGGCATTTGTTATACTTGTGTTTCAATTTTAGTCAATACATTTAATTGCAATTATTTACATAACGATTATAATCTAATTTTAATAATTCCCAATTGAAAATATTTAATTTTATAAAGAAATAAATTTCAAATTCCAATTGAACTTTGATTGTGTATTAAATATACATTATATAAAATGATTGCTATATTTTGGAGTTATTTTTATTTTCATTTTTAAAGAAATTTGCGTGAATAATTTTATTGCTTAGAAATCACCTCATTTCTACGAAATATAAATCGATAAATTATTTTTACTACATATCACTTTTTTATATAATTTCATTGTGATTGATCCAGCCTTATATTCCCATTGGATCGAGTAAAACTTTTTCATATCTTTGATTTTTTTATATCATGATATTATCACTAGTTTAACAACTATGATATGATTAGTGTTAAGTTAAGTTATAGTGTACCTCTGAGAGTAAGTTATAATACATCGTCATAATTCAATCACATCACAAAAGAATAAACATTATTTACGATATTTTTAAATTCCTTTATTTTTATGTTTATCTTTATATTGTTAATTTTTGAGAATATTTTACCGAATGGTCGAGGTCTTCTTTAAAATTTTAATATTGATAGCGATTTTATTTTAAGCTCAGGAATGTATTGTATGGTATGTAACTGTTTTATCTTTAATATGACATTGTTTAATGACACTAGAATATTTGTCTCGACATCGTTATGTCACTATTCAATCAAAGTTACATAATAAAATTTATGTTTGAAAGTATTCATTAACTGTAATCATTTTATAAAGTTTACTGCATAAAATCGTTACATGGAAGTTTAGCTATCACAAGTTTTCTGCCAGATAAGGGTCGAAAATCTTGACAGAAGACCACAAAAACAGTGACTTGCTGTGATGTTACTGACTGACTTTCCTCGAAACCTATGACAAAGATAGTAACTCACTTCTCGATCGTGTTGTAATTAGGGTTTATATATATGAGTAAAACATTGTAAATTGTAAGACAAAGAAAGTGTATGGAGATACACGGGTCTTTCTAGGAAACCAAGAAAATATTTGCCAAGCATTTTTTTGGGACACTGAGGAACTGTTTGTATAGTTGGTTGGAATTGTGAAACATTTATAAAAGTAATACGGACAAACCAAAATAAGCGTCGGGGAAAATTGAGTTGAAAAGTTTTTTTTTTATTTTTTCACAACAACGCCCGTCTGAACACAGCTAATCGTATTCCAGAGTATTCTGGATTATTTTGGAGGAGAGAGAAGCGTTTGATCATTCGCCGTACAGTCTAAAATCTAGCATTGAGTTGATTACTATTTCTAAAACCTAGTTCGCAACATTGCATTTTGTTAACGGCACAATATATAATTAGACAGCAGATTTCTACGGTTAGAATTAAAAAATTCGCGTATTGTTTATCATAAATGCTTCGATTTGACTAAATAGAAAAATAGATTAAGAGTGTGTTAAGAGTGTACGGATATATATATATATATATATATATATATATATATATATATATATATATATATATATGTATATATATATATATGTATATATATGGATGAAGCTTATTGATTCGGTCCAACATAGAATATTCTTCATAAACGCAAATAGACCAAACGAATGTGTCGACGAAAAAGAACCGCATTCACATTTTAATTTCAGTAAAAATATAATAGGAATGAGAAACTACGAAATCGTGTTAAAATTTCTGTAGCTTGTGTTTTTTTCATATATATTAAGGATATTTTTTTTTTTAATTTTCAACCTTTAGATAATTAGAAAAATATTTCTACTAAGATTGTATTTATTGATTTAATCATCGATCACTACGTAAAATATTAAATGTATTATTTGGTATGATGAAGTATTTCAAATATTTTTGGGTTAAAGAACAGAGTTTTGTCTTAATAATACGTTTTTTTTTTTAAATTTATATCGTTCACAGTTTCTCCAAGGAATTGTGATTCATAAATGTTGGAAAAGTGTAGGACTTTTATTTCTATTTCTACTGACATTTTATTTACTACCTTTGAGTCTACCATTTTTTTTTTTGTAATAACCGTTTCTCATCATATTTTTTATTAAATATATACTAAAAAATTTCCACAAATATAATAATTATTTCCCCTTGTAATTTTATTTTCTCAAATAAACATGATATGTGAAATAAATTTCCGTTTTTAATATATTTAAATAAAATTATACTAACTATATCACTGTATGATGTAATTAGTTTATAATTGTATTAGATAGCAGTTTTTACTGAGACCATCTGGCAATCCACAGAATTATGGTCGGAGGTAAATTCAAAAGTTATTCGATTATAAAAATTGCTTATAAAAGTTCATTTTTTTAATTAAATTTAATGTCAAAGATTAGGTAGTAAACCTTGAACTAAAAGTTGAAAGTCAAAAAAAAATTATGGAAGAAAAATTTTCAAATTTCAATTCATAAAAATACTCTAACTTTTAAAACTTTTTTTTGTTACAAAATATTAAATATTCATCCGTATTTTGGACTTTAAATAATAGTCCATATAAAAAAAACCACACGTTCACAATATGTATTATTATTATTATTCTATTTAAAAAACAATATTATCGTTGATTTTTAAAAACAAGGATGCTGTTGTGTACGCCTACGAATTTTATAAATCAAATCGTGTATACGAGTAATTGCAACCGATCAAGGTGAAACAATTACTGCAGTTATTATATGTCTCTCTAGGAAATGTCAACAGAACGCGAGATGTATCCAAGGTGAGTTGAACGCTTCGTGTGGGTCCCATTATTGTTTAGATTCGACGGTTTATTAAAACCCACACATTTTTTTATTTTCCATTTGACTTCGAATAGTTTCTTATTATGATTATCGAATATTTTAATTTTATGAAGTTAGTTATGATATTGACCAACCACCATCTTCGTACGTGAAATTAAATACTTTTTTTTTATTTTCCTAATTCACATTACCAATTCATCTTCCGTTCTTTCCGAGGCAGCTCAAAGAGAATTAAAAATTTATTTACTTTTCTTACCGCTTATTCTAACGTTATGACAGATCTTCCAAAGTTGCCTATAATTTCAGCAATCATCCAAATAATTCTTTTACAAATATAATTCCAAACGAATTTTTATTGTTTTCTAGTCGCTGTGCATTTTTTTACAATATTTTTTTTTCAACTTATATTGACTTTAATATTTAATAAAAGTTTCTGTTCACGTTTTTTTTAAATATCTCTTTTTTTAGATTTTGAAAAAAAAACATTGACTTTTTAATATAAATTTCATATTAGTTATGTTCGTGAACGTCAGAGTAATAATAAATTGTTTCAACTTACTTTAACATTAATGAAATTGTATCTGGCTTTATTCGACTTGCTTAGAGAGAATCTACTAATATTTCAAGACTATAAGAATTGTATATATCTATGTATTTTTTTTAGATAATATCAATTTTGCACAAAAACAGGAATAGTGCAATTGTTTACGTTTGTTCCGTTTTGTGCATCACATTTACACACATATGGACATACTAAACAGCTGTTTCGCTTATATCATAATTTCAAGGTCAAAAAACAAATTTTGTTGTTCTTTTTCATGTTGTTACGCATGCGACGTTGACCGATTGGTAAAATTGCATCCGATTAAAAAAAAAATAGTTATCGTCGCAAAACCGGTTTCTCGAAACCGGCTATTATTACTAAACATTTACTTTCATGCATTGCGACGGCTGGAATTTGTGTACATATATTTTTTTTTCGATTTATCTTACGGTACGGTTGTTTCGCCTAGTCATTATCGTTAACTTAATCGCAAAATATATACGTATTAAAATAATCGATTTTTTTTCTAAATCCATGATCTTTAAATTATTTCGAGTGCGTCAATTTTTAACTAAGTTGTTTTAATTATTAATCTCAATTTTTTATAGAATTGATTTTAAATGTTTCACATTCTCGCTATTCCATTTTAATATTCATAATTTATAATTAAATATGCGTTTCATTTAATAAAGTTGTATATATTATATTATATTATATATAGCAGTATCAATTTTTTTTATCATAATTCAATATGGCTATATTTTTATGTTGAAATTATTCGTAGGTGTTAAAAATTGTTAATGTCACTTGTGGGATGCTAACACGAATTTTAATTAATACCGTGTAAATCAAATCAACGTTGTAAACAATCGAATAATTGTATTGTAATTTCATTTTCCTTATTATATGTAATGTATAATATTCAAAGCATAATTTTAATTTATTATCCTTGTTGAAAAATAAGATAAAGAAAATATATAAACGTATATAATACATATATAAAAATTTGTACAAAAATATATAATGATATTAAAATAATATAAATATACCGAAATTTTTTCGTAATAATCAATCATCCTGAACTTAATTGGTCGTTAATCTTAGTCTCGTCTTTTATTTTCGATTCAGTGCTCATAGTAAAAAAATATATATATATTATACAAGACAATTCGAATTCGTGTTCATATAGTTAACGAGTGTTTAATTAATACAATATCTTTGAAATTGTTCTATATATGTTGTGAACTACTCGTTGGTAGTTAATCCATAATAATTGTCATTGTTTTTAACTTTTTTTTACTAATAATCCACATTTTTTTCCTTAATTTTATTTTATTTATTTTATGTGTTTTTCTTGTAAATGAATTATTTTATATTATTATAATATATTGAAAATTGTTCAAGTAATGTCGAAATTATTGACTTTTGCATGATATTATATTATACAACCGTTTATTATAGTATGTTTGTAACATAAATTTACTAAAGCCTCTTTGGCAAATTCAACTTATTTATTAAGTATCGATAATAATCGAACTCCGTTATGGTAGTTTCGTGATTAGAATAATTAATCAGTTGAATTTGTTATATATTTAACATTTACAAAATACAGATTTTGTACTATATATTTATACTAATAAATTAATCGAAATTTTGATAATATTCAAAGTCGTTTACAGATCGCTTCCTGTGCAAAATTAATTTTCGTACTTTTTTTGTATTACAAACCTTATATAAATTCTAATTTTCCTTCACGTGTAATAAACTTCCGATCTTTAATAATTTAAAATAAATTTTATTTTTCCAAGCTTAAAATCAATAATGTAATGTAAATCCATTAAAAAATGTTATTTCTAAATGACGCATTTAAAAGGAAGCAAACGAAATTATGTGGATAATTATTAATTTGATATTTTCCTTAAATTACATCTTTAATATAAATAAATACATTATTTTGCGTTAGAAATGTAGATATTTAATCGTTTTTAGTATTTGTGATAAAACGAACCGTTTTATTTATGTGATTAATGATGTCATAAGGATATTTATTAACCAGGAAGAAAAATTGATTTAATTAACTTATTTTCTTTCCTTAAAAAAAACGACTTTTAAAATAAAATTGATTGAGATACATTATTTATAATATGTATCTCAATATTTTAATGAAAATTAACAGTTTCCAGTATAATATTTTAAAGATTTATTTTACTATAAGTTACTCTTTAATACTATAAATTATTTTATATATTGCGTTTTAATTTCATAACATTTTCTTTTTTTATTATTATTATATAATTGTGGCCAAACCGATCACAGGTTAAATCGATTAACTCCAATTTATACTATTTTAGCAATTTTAGTAACGCAATCAATGTATTTATTTTATTTTTTCTTTTCTTTTAACGATATATAATATTACGTGCAACACCGTCGCAAAAAAGAAAAACGAGGCGATCATGACGGTTGTCACGAGCTTTAAAGGGCCCATAAAAGCGATAAAAAATTATATTGTTTTTATTTCGGCAATGTGTGTGAACCCTATAAAATTTACGATAAAATGCGCTACAGTTTTAAATATCGAATAACTTAATATATTTTTTTTATTTTTAAATAATGTTAGAATTTATATATATATATATATTTTTTGAACACTATTCAACTTAGAATTGTGCGATTAACAGATTCTTAATATATTCAATCGTTGGTTCAAATTTTTCAATTCTTCAATTTTCACGCTTTATTTTCATTTCAGTTTTTTTTATTAATATTATTATGACATCAGTGATACAAAATTACGTATAATTTGCACAATATTCAGGTGCTTTTATTTATTTATCTAGAGAGTGTATTGTTTTGTTTTGTGGACGCATTTCGCGAAATCTTGTTTCTGGCGAGATCCTCGATGAAAAGCCTCGCCAAATTAATGAGTGTAATCTAGTTTTTCAGCTGAAATTTTACGACGAAACGACTTCGCTTTCATCAACGCATTACGTTGATTATTTTTTTAACTATTTTTTTAAGATAATTAACTCTTTCTTTTTAAGACTTTGATTAAATTTTAGAATGTTTAACGTTTATATTATTATTATTATTATTTTAAAAAGCCTCATTTGAAGCGTAGTTTTTTCTATTATATTATATATTTTGATTGTTTAGATTTATATTTCTGTCCCAAGTTTTTAGTAAAATTAATGTCATAATATTATTTTTATATTTTCTTTTAAATAATTTTATTTTTTATTATATATATATCATAAATATTGCGTAGTAACAATTTACTGGAAAAATGAATTTTACAGTTTCATTGCAATAAAGCAACTTTAATATACACGGTTAAAAATATGCTTGATTAATGTCTCAAATTCGAATTACATAAACAATATCTAATATTCATTCCTCAATAGAAACAAATTTGTAAAATTTCAACGATTATAATTAATTAATCATTATAAAATAATACAATTAAAAAGTATGAAAAATACTATTAAAATTATTGAACACGTTATATTTTTTTGTCATTGATAAAATCATTGTTGTTAATTAACAATACAGGTACAATTTCACATAAACTATATTTATAATTCATATTAACCGTAAAAACGGTTTCTATATATATATATATATATATATATATATATATATATATATATATATATATATATATATATATATATATATTAATTTTCTCGTTTATGTTATTGAAAGTTGAAATCGCGTGATTAAACTCTTACATTTTCATCGACTATTATCGTTTTTATGAACGTCTAAAATAAACTTATAAATTTGCGTTTTTTTTTCTTACCTATTTAAAAATACGGTCACTAATAATTTTTCAATTGAGAAATTATATGTAGTCGTCGATTACGTGTTTTAATTTATAATAACCTTTACCGATATAATTATTTTATTATTATTATTACTATTTTGCTGAAATTCTTATATACCATATACGACTTTAATATAATTTCATATTTTTATTTCTGAACGAAAATCAATGGAGAAGTAGTAATAAAGTTTTGGTTTGTCTTTTGGATTTTCTAACTGTATTGTTTTAAATGTGTTTAATTATTTCACACGTTCTACTTGAACTTCTATATACATATATATAAATTTATGTTTTAAACGACTTGTATCTTGGTTTATCAAATATTTTAAGTACCTATTTTCTTTAACTTTTGTGACATATATTGAATATGTAAACAAATAAAGTACAAAATAATTACTTTAGTACCAACTACGACTATCATATTTTATTAATATTTCGATATATATGTTTTTTGTTATATTTAAATTAAAAATATTGTATTATTGATAGAATCTGACGAATATTTTAATTTTAAATCTTATCAATGATCGTTATTTATTTTATCAAATTTTGAAGTATTTTTTGTATAATTTTTGAATTTTTTCTTCGTGACCTGCCGATCCAAGGAACGGTGGTTGATGACACCCACAGTGGAGTCCGCAGCATCCTGTGCATTCCATTTGATATTTCCGACAGCGAAAGTCATTAGTTCGTTAGCTTGACTTGTTAAAAAAAATTAAAAGCGTTTAAACAGATATTTTAAATTTTCTTTATACGAAAAATATATTTTGTAGTTGTAATTTTTGTTTTTATTCTTTTTATTAGAACGGCTTTCTCCTTTATGTTAGAGCTTTTATTAAAGTACACACATGAGCATGAATGTTCAGGTTAACGGATATTTTATATTGCATACGATAATATTGTGGCTTACCTTACTCTTCCATATAAGATAATGCTATAAAAAATTTCCGCATTTTATATAAATATAAAAAAAAATATTCGTGTATTTTTACTATATAAAGTAAGATAGATTTATGGCATAATTGTACAATTCGCATAAATTACACCGGATTTTTTATGATATCATGTATTACGAGATATTACACGTTTGTCGCAAAAAAAACTTCGTTTAATTTATTACATATATTTCATTGTCGTTAGTTTATTTTTCATATTTGTTAACGTGTAAATTTTTGCGTCGAATTGATTTTATAATGTATTCGCACTTCTTAAAACGTTTTAAATGTTTTTTTTATTATTATTAAAAGATGTCAATTACAAAGTTGTGCGTTTTGCACGTTTTATTTTTCGCAAATATTCTGGAGCGCGCGACTATAATGAATAACAAATAATATACACATTTATAGAGCATAATAATACATGTTTGTTTATTTGTTAATGCGAACGTGTGTTCACTACATAATTAGAAGTACCGCTATAAAACCGCACCCATATGTAAATCTGTTTCGTCGAAAAATGTACTTACACTAAATAAATGTCTTTGTTTTATAATGGCTCTGAAATAGATCTTTTTGTGTAACAAGAACTTGGTCAATAAATTTATTCACATATTAAACTTTCTTTCCTGGATATCGATTCAATTTATGTTTTCTACAATATAACACTGTGATCAAAGAGTAATGTGAATTTGTTTATAAAAATGTAAATTCTTTATTTATTCTTCCAAATCAATTTTATCCCCGTCCGATAAAATGCACTTTTGCTAACGTTTTTTTCAGTCCTCGAAACAGTCGGAATATTTTTTTTCCGATATAGCATTCACGACCTTCTTCGATTCGGTTTTTATCTCCTCAGTCGTGTCAAAACGGTGTCCCCGCATTGGCCTTTTGAGTTTGCTGAATAGCCAGAAGTTGCACGGAGCCAAATCAAACGAATACGGTGGTTGCGGAACGATATGAGTCGAATTTTTGATACAAAAGTCACGAAAAACAATGCAGTATGATATGGTGCATTATTGTAATCAAGGAACCAAGAGTTGTAAAAACACGTGTAACTCGTAGATAATTAAACCTTTTGACAAACAGGCTTATGGCAAATGTTATACAGTCCTACCAACCTAGGAGAAAAATACAATTTTCTTTCATTTCTAATACCTTACTTTTTGATCACAGTAGTATATTTAATTTTAGTGACAGCTCGCTTTCATATTATTTACAGAATATTTTCTCAAATATCTAATTAGTTATATAATATACCTTTAATGACAAGAGTAATTTAAGCTTAACGAGCATTTCATAGAAATTAATTCTATTTTAAACTATCAAATAATGATTAAAATCATTATATATTATATTAGCAATAGTTCTTGTTCTCACATATTTCTATATATAATTACTATACCTTATTACTACATACTATAAATTTGATTAGACGTCCTTCACTTATTGCGAAATAAATTTAATCTATAAATTAATGTCTATATATATTAATTACAATGGTTGATGTTCAACTCTAGCACGTGGATAATGACCGATAAGAAGCGTGTATACCAGCGTTTCCCAAAGTGTGGGTCGCAGAAAAATTCAGCTGGGTCGTGGCAAAAATTGTGGAAACATAAAAAATCCATAACAATTTAATATTTTCAGAACTTTTCAAGTACTACAGGTGGCAACCCTTTAACACCGTTTTTGTTATTATATATATTTTGCAATTTTTGCGTATGAAATAAACAAACCACAATAACTTGAATTTTGATTTTTTTTGCAAATAAATGTTTTATTATTATTTATAAGGTGGGTCACGAAAAAATTTAAAATCTCTTACCGGGCCACGGTCAAAAAAAGTTTGGGAAACGCTGCTATATGCTACATATATATGCACGTTTTATAAAATTAAATTTAACATTATCAGTCGATCAAAGTTTTATTGGCATAAATTAACATTTGACCCGGTTCAAATCTCGAATATGCACGCTTATATTCAAACACCGAACAATATATTCTTGTCACGTTTACACGAACGCATCGTGTCAAATTTACACTATGAATGAGAATAGCACCAAAATATTTTTTTAATCTATACACATTTCGTGTAACGTGTTAAAATTTATGTCTGGTCAAATTTACAAATTGTATGATATTTTTTTTTTGTAATCTCTTTTAGAGTAACATTTCAGCGATAAATTTGCGAAAAATGTACTTTTCGCACACATACACAAATGTACTAGATGCCGTTTTATGAAAATAAATTTTTCCCTTGGTTGATATGGGATAATAAAAACATTTCGTAAAATAATTACATTGTACAACATTCAAATGGTAACCATTTTGCTTCCATTTAATATTTCTTTTAATTTAAATCGGAGCTTTAGTCCCTCTTTTCTAAATATTAGAATTTATTTTTTTAATATTTTTTTTTTTATAGAAAAAGAATCTTAAATTAAGTTATATCATTAATATATATTCGTGAAATACAGAAAAAGACTTGCAAAAACTATTATATATCTATAAGTAAAATATTTTATTATATTGTCTGTTTTATAGTAATGATAAGTAAATTATTTTTATTACACTATTACGTTTTTTTACTATTACCGAAAATATCATGCGAAATTCGCACGCTACTAGATTCTATTAAAATATAGATTGTAATCGTATTTAATTATTAAACGATAATGATTTATACATATTTTATATAAGCGTTACATTGTAATTTCTGAAAATTTAAATCGGCCACATCTTTATATCGTATCCCTAGCCTTATTTAAATATTTTATATAATTAAATATTTCGAGATGATCGATATAGAATTTAGACTTTACTTAAATATATTTTTTTTATATAAATATGCATATAAATATATTTTTCTATATACGCGTATTCAAACGTCGTAAAATAATAAATTTCTTTTTATTGCAGCACGTAACCCATTTTATTGATCTCAAAACCCTGAAAATTGTTCCCTTGTAATTTTGTCTCTTCTTCGAACACATCTATAACGGTTTTATCGTCGAGTCAACCATTGTGTAATTTCTATTATAAGTGTTAATTATTACTGCATTGGTTT
>JANIJI010000064.1:1225000-1272500 GCA_024500535.1 Leptonema lineaticorne
TCACATTGTACCAAAGCGGTGATCTTTAGTTTTATATAAAATATATATATTTCTTTAAACAGCAATATATTTACAAGATTGCTTTTTCATATGGAGTACCAATGATTTTATTGTTTTATTTTATTTTTAATAATTGAAAAGTTTTGAATCGCTAACAATACTTCTTAAAGCTAGTCGTTAAAATTGTTGAAGAAGGTCTACGGCTGTACATTTATCAAAGGCATACGAATGATGACATTCAAAGAAAGCCAAGAAGCAGTTGAATTCTTTCCTCTTTACGGTCGACCTTTTACATCACATTTTGTTTACTATCGTTGTATTATTGTCCACTTAAATTTATTTTTGAAGTGACAAATAATATTATTTTGGTTTTATGAAATATATTTAATAAAATTATTTCTTTATAAAAAAACAGATTTATGGAAAAATAATTATTGAATTGTTTCAGTATTATAATATATTGTACTTTTATTTTCAAACAAATAAATAATCAAACACTAGATTTGCTATTTATAAAATATAGTTCTCATGTGATTTATTCTAGATATTAACATTATTCTTAAAAAGACGATGAATAAATTTTGTAATTTTGAACCATGGGTTATTAATTATAATTTCTATATTAAACAGAAATGAGGTGTTCAAAACAAACAAATTATCACGATAAAATCCATTATTTATATAAATATATGAAATATTTGTATATTAACGTATATTAAATGTATATTTTCAATAAGTCATGTTTTTTGCCAAATATGTACACGATATTGTATATTTACATGGATGATAACATAATTATTTATAGTATTCTAAAAATGAATAGTCTTAAAACTTAATAGTAAAATAGGAGCCCTCAAATGTAGCATTTAAGCCATATATATATATATACTATCCTCTTTGATTTATACTTTTTATGTCTAAATTCTGTATTTCTTAAAATATTTTATTATATTATTTCAGACTTATGGTGCTGGAAGATGTGCTAGTGCACCGGCTTCTTCGGGTAGCTCGTCCCGTTCTGGAATACGTGCTCATAGTGCATCAGCCGTTGCATGTGCTACCAATCGTCGTGCTCCTGTTCCTAGATTTTATTTTCCAAACGGAAGACCACAACCACAATCGGCAATCGATCAGGTGGTTTTGCGAATACAATCGGCCTTTGCTACTTTTCCAAATAGTCAGGTAATTAAATTTTCACTTGATATATATATTTTTCTTTTTTTTTAATATTGTTTTATTTTACATTGATAAATATTATTATTGGGGATGAAACTAATAAATTTGAAAAGTACCGACGAACTAATGTAAATATCCATTTGATGAAAAGAATGTTTATCTTTAATTCACATATAATATTTTATTTTATTAAATTTATTTCTAATATTATTTATTTCTGTTGGATTTTTTTATCCACTCTTTCTTATAATATTCGATATATCAAATATATGATATATGATATGATATCAATTATTTTTGTACTCTTTTACATTTTTAGATTAGTTAAAATATATATATATATATATTTTAAAAGGTGAAGCGTGTATTTCTTGCACATACATACTATATTAAAATGTTATGTCAGAAAAAAATAATTTGTGATGTCATTTTCTTTCGTTTACTTCATTTAATATATTGTCAAACAGAATTAATTATTTTTATTTATATTATTTCACATAAATGAATGATACGTGAGATTTTCACTATACTAACGTTCAAATCAGAACCATATGTTTTTGTAATAACTTTATATTGTTTTTTTTTATGTCTATTATTATATATTGAACGTTTCTGTTCTTAGGTATCCAAAGATAGTTTTCACCATATAGTAAAAGCTTGTGAATGTCCACTGTATTGGAAAGCACCATTATTTCTTGCTACTCAGCGTAATTTGCACGCACCAGTAGATGGTCATAAATTTATAGATTTTTGGCGACAGTGAGTACACTTTTATTTTAAGTCCTCTCAAAAAATATTTTAATGTTATTTTTTTAATATAATTTTTAATGTATTAAATTCTAGGATGTCCTCTCAATGTCATGATCAAGCTTCACGATTTGTTTATATACTTACACGTGGTGCTTCGACTACTTTAGGACCGGAAGATTTATCTCCATTAGTTCAGGATGTTGTTGATACACATCCCGGCCTATCTTTTCTTAAAGAAGCCACAGAATTTCATTCCAGATATGTACACACGGTAATTATTACTATAAAATATTCGCCACTATATATATATATATATATATATATATATATATATATATATTTATATATATACTACATAAATTCAAACAATTATACAAAATTAGGTGATTGCAAGAATCTTCTACTGTGTTAATCGTTCTTGGTCAGGGCGAATTAGTATCCCAGAATTGAGACGATCAAATCTACTTCAAGTTTTACAGCTTTTGGAAGAAGAAGAAGATATTAATCAAGTTACTGCTTATTTTAGGTAACATATATGACTACATTTACAAAATTTTTGTTTCATAACAATTAATTATTTTTTTGTGTTTTTTTTTTCAGTTATGAACATTTTTATGTAATTTATTGCAAATTTTGGGAACTGGATAGAGATCATGATTTGTTTATTGATAAACATGATCTTGCTAGACATAATGATCATGGTAATGAAAAATAATTTTATTTTTAGTATATTTACTTCGACATTTTCTACTATTTTTTTTTATTTTTTACAGCACTTTCTAGTCGAATGATTGAGCGTGTGGTGTCAGGTTGTGTTACTCGTGGCAATCGTGTAAGAAAGAATGGTAAATCAGATGTAGAAATTGAAGAACCTAGAATGTCCTATACTGAATTTGTTTGGTTTCTTCTCGCAGAAGAAGATAAACAACATCCGACAGCTATAGAGTATTGGTTCAGGTAAATGTTTTTACTCTTATATTTTCTATACAATATATATATATAAATATATATATATATATATATATATATATATATATATATATATATATATATATATATATATATATATATATAATTTTAAATGTTCAATTCTATTGTAGATGTATGGATTTGGATGGTGATGGTTATTTATCCATGTATGAATTAGAATATTTCTATGAAGAACAAATGCATCGTATGGAAGCTATTGGAATCGAAACTCTACCTTTTCAAGATTGTTTATGTCAGGTGAATTGCTTTGTAGATTCTAATATATGTCTTTGTTGGAGTTCATACTTTTGGATTATTGTTTTTTATATATATTTCTGAAAATGTTTCTTATTTGATATATCAATATATTCGATTTTCATTAATAGATGTTGGATATGGTACAACCAATGCAACGCGATAAAATATCGTTAAGTGATCTTAAAAAATGCAAAATGACACCAATATTCTTTGACACGTTCTTTAATCTCGAAAAGTATTTGGATCATGAACAAAGAGATCCTTTTGCATCTCAAAGGGATCACGATGCCGATGGACACGAGGTATAAAAAGAATCTCTTGAATTCTTGCAATTCATATTTTTGATTTTTTTTTATTTACATTTTTATCGTTTTTACATTACAGCTATCAGAATGGGATCGTTTTGCAGCTGAAGAATATGAATTATTAGTGGCTGAAGAAGGTGGCAGTGATGCTCAAGATCAAATGTAAGATGCCTATTTAATATTAATATTTTATAAAAAAATAATAAATGTAGAATAGACCAAAAACACTATTAATAATTCGCGTTCTTGTATTTAGTTTTTAGATCTATTTTTGATAGTAAAAAAAAAACAATCTTATTATAGCACAATCAGTATAAAATTAATTTGGAGTATTTTTGTGAACCACCAAAAATTGTATATCACAATTTGCAGATATTTATCCAATTCAATACATTTATACTAGTTAAATTACATATTAGCCTTTATTATGATTTTTTTTATTTCTGTTTAATTTTGATAAATTATCCCGTGCATATAAAATGTTGAAATACAAGAAGAAATTTTAAGAAGTTTGTAGTCACAAACAAAAATCAGTTACGATTCTAAAATAAAAATAAAATGTGACATGTTTATTATTTTATTTTATAGTAAGTTCAATCATTACATCGAGTCTGCAGGTTTTTTTATGTATTTTATTTTTTATTCACCTGTATATTCACATCAGGGTTATGCAGTGCATCAGAAATGTGCAGAATGGAAATTTTAGTTTTACTTTTTTATTAACAGAAGAAAAATAAATGTTAAGAACACTTCATTTTTGCACAATTTTATAATATATTTGTAGAATATTGAAAATTTTATATTGTGTACTAATCGATTATTAATATATGCTTAGCTTTAGAATCATTTTGAAAATCATCAGTTAAGATAACGCGTGCATTTCGTCGATTAATGAATTAGTTTATGAATGTATCAGTTGTTTTTATTTTTGATAATGTTTCCAATGAATAATATCATCTTTTGGTTTTTATTCATTAGGGAGGAGGAATCAACGGGATTTTCGAGGGTAAGAATTGCGCAATAGAACCCATCATTCATATTTTATTTATCATATTTTTCACTATCATTCGGCTTGAGAATTTCTAACAATATTTTGCAATTATCGATATGTAGATATCCAAAGTGTGCACGTCATATAATTGTTAATTTTTGAATACAAGATTTGTAGTTATATTTTAACAATTGTTTCAGATACTCATATTATATATCATTATTATTATTTTTACACAGCTACTAAAATTTAATAAATTTAATTCAAGAATCTGAAACAAGGAAAAAAAATTAAACACTTTTCTGTTATATCTTGTTTGGCTTTACTTTTTCCTGTCTGCATTGTGATATATAAATGTCTACACGTTAGAATGATATCTGTAATAGTTCCAATTTCTCTGCAAAATTTTATATCTTGAGCATTACAATATAATGATATTTGCGATGAATATGTAATTGTAAATATGGGCTTATTAATATATTGCAAGTATTTATATATTTAATATGATATGTTTTTATTTTACTGACAGCATGTCGTGATATACTCGACTTTGCTTTTTTATAGATTTTTTTGTACTAAAGATTTATGTTACTTTTACATTCTGATGTGAGTATCTGATAACTATTCTTTATATATATATATATATATTTGTATGGAAAAATCTATGTTTTATATACTGAGATACTATGTGTGTGTTAATAACATGTTCTATATTGATATATATTAAATGTGTAAATTTGTTATGAAAATAGAATGTTTGTTTTTTTAATTGTTGAAAAAAAATTGCAAGTATCAATTTTAAATCATTGTTTTATGTTTTATACTATCAAGCCAGTGACGTAATTTATTTTTTCAAAAAAAAAATCAGTTGCTTGTAAAAAAAAATATTTTTTCGTCAACAAAAATTGTGTTATTGAATTCATTGTATTAATATAAATTTCCTAACATGTTTTTGGTATTTTCAGCTCATACGATGAGACAGATGATGATTGTCTTTCGCCAAATCTCGATGAAATACTCTCGACGGAGATAGCTGAGGACTCGAACGGCCAAAGAAATTGTAAAGTTACGGAGAAACAGGAGTCATCTAATGTCTACGCAAATCTCACTTCCATATACAACACTCCAACGCCAGAGAAGGTCATATTGACTAATATAGGAGATAATTATTCGAGAAATGGCTATTTGGACAAGGAATCACCCCAACATAAAATTTCTCCCACTTTAAATTCACCGACTAAAACAGAACAAAACAGTGTATTTGGACAAAGTGCCAATTCGAGTTTTCTTTATAGTCATTTGTTATCCCCAAAAAAATTGGTTTCGTCCTCTAAAGTTGAAGTAGACGACAATAGTTTCCAAAGTTCTAGCATTTATGCAAACATTCAAAAAGAGTGTATACCCAGCAAGGACATTGGAAGTTCTTTCGTCAATAAATTGTCGGATAATTTGGAAAAAGTTAAAAACAACAACATCATTCATAAAGATATACATTCTGCTTCCAGCACACTGAGCGTTTATAAATCTAATGTTAGAAAACCATTTCAGCAATACCATTCTAATGATGAAGACGATGATGATGGTGATTATGCTAGAGATAGTGATGAATGTTCTATATAATTGTCATTGCTTTAATTAGTCTTTTTCTCTGCATTATATATATGCAGGAGTAATATATAGTTAATATAGATATAGCAAAACATTAATATTTATAATTAATCTGACAAAGTCAGTGTGGATACTTATCAGTATATATTATACTATATGAAATATTGATTCAAATCCTTCGCATAATTTTCTTATATCGGTTTTTTATTAATAACATTCGCTATTAACGAAAACTAGAACACAACAGCGAGTTCGCTAGATTTTTAATAGAAGTTGTTCATTAGATTATCATTGTGTAGAATTATAAATACAATTGAAAATTATTTTGACGTTCTTTTTATACTGAACTTTTTTTCTTCGTTTTATTAGACATAAAATATTTTTTTACAATACATGTCTTATATAAACATTAGATGTCTTAATAATAATTATAGATATTAGAAGACATCTAGATTAATTTATTATATTTAAATTTAATAATAACAATGACTAAAGTAACACATCATAGGATCGATGATAAGTATTCTCAAAATTTATTTATATATATATATAAATATATTTATATATATATATATATATATATATAAATATATATATATATATATATATATATATATATATATATATATATATATTTCAGTAATAATCAACTCTTAAGGGATTTTGCTTAAATTATGTAAAATCAATCTAACGTCTCTTGCTCATCATTGTTATGTGGAAAAGGTATACAATGCACTTGTTCAAAATATCGAACGAAATGAGTTTAATCGTTGATAGTGAAAAAAAAATAAATGTTTAGATATAGTTGTGTTAGCGTGTACTTTCCATAAATTTTAGAATGTTTTCAAATATATATATATTCAATTCGGAGAATATTATATTGTATCCTTAACGAAGTCGAGAATCTGTAATCTAGAGAGCCGTTTGATAAAACTCTCGTTATAATAAAAGTAATTATTCATTTGGGTATGAATTATATTTATCGAACATTCGAAATTATTAATTTTATTACATTAATCTTATGTTCATTAGCTTATCATCATTTAATCGTTTTAACCTTTGAACAGGTTATTCATATTATATATATATATATATATATATATATATATATATATATATATATATATATATATATAATTACAAGGAAAAATCGCTATCTGTCTTGTTTTTGTGAGTACGTTATAGAAAAAAAATGTCATTTTCTTAATCATATGCATAAAATATAGGTTAATATTTAATTTTAATTAGTTTTTGCCATATCGAATATAGCTTAGATTTGATCCTCTTTAGTTATAAAAAATACAAGTACAAATATGGACTCTAATTATAATATTATATATATATATATATATATATATATATATATATATATATATATATATATATATATATTACAGGTAAAACAAGATAGATATGCGTGAAAATATTTAAATATTACAATTGAGCACAAAATGATATTATTACTTAATCTATTTTACAAATATTAATTAAAATCAATAGTTTTTTTTTTTTTGGAATTCACATAATAATTTTAATACTCGATTTACGAATGCGATTTTAAAACGTTTACTTATCTTGATATAAAACATGAGAAACAGTTTAAATCGGATTTTGTGTTTTTTTTTAATAATTGACAAATATACTGATAAGAGAACGATTTAAAAATCTTAATCATATTAAATTTGCGCTCAGTTTTTTCGCTTAAATAATATTCTTATTAATAATATTCTAAGAAAATAATCATCTGTTTTTTGTCATTACATAATATATTAATAGCAATATTTTATCCACACTGACTCACTAAATATCACTCCGTACTGGGTTTATATATTGTTATATTAATTATTACTATCCTGTAAGTCACAATGATGGAAAAAATATTATATATATATATATTTTTTTACAATAGATCTTCAAAAAAATCTAAAAAAAAACAATTAGATATTGCAACAATTTTAACATAATATGTGTATCTTAAATGATATTTTCAAAACAATTTTGTTAGAATTTGACGTAAATAATTATTAAAATTAAAAATACTTTAAATTTTTTTTTTGCTATCAATTTCGTTATATATATATATATATATATATATATATATATATATATATATATATCACAAAATCTATTGTCAATACTTAATTGTAATTTCAACAAACCTTTATTGCAATAATGTCATATTGCCATTTAAAGAATTAATGTTCAAATTTTACATATATATATTTATATATAGAAATACTAAAATTAGTTTAATTTTGGTAAAAACATGTTTAAACAATTATATAATAAATCTTGTATATTCGACTAGACATTTTAACATTTTTCCCTAGTTCTTTAATCGATTTAGGAAACATTTTAAAATGTCAACAAGTCTCTTTCAAAACGACAGTAGATTTTTGGATTGCAACTGCAAACTATTAAATACATTAATTTATTGATTAACAAAGAAAAACAATATTTTTTAATTATTATTTGCACGTGGTAAAAATATAACAATTTGAACTTTAATAATTAAATATTTTAACAAGAATGATACAGTTTAATCACAAAGTATAATAACGTTCGCTTTGTTTATTTTATATATTTAAATTTGGGAATATATTTTTGAACTCAATATTTCATTACAATAGTGTAGAGTTCCGCCTTAAATTATATGTATAAAACATTTTTGTATTAGTCTTATGAATAATTAATGAAAAATAATAGTACTTCATTATTGATTATAAATTATTTACAATCAGAAAATAAATAATAATCTAATGCACACATACACTTGAGATATCATAATACATATAATAATAATATGCGTATGTCGCTGGATTTAGATTTAGGTGAATTTTTTTATCAGAGAACATATTTTTGCCACATTTTTTGTATGTCTATTAAAAGAGAATAATGGCTTAATAGAATAGAAAAAGATTTTAAAAAAATATGGAAATGTCATAGCATCGTGACGCACGCACACACAAACACACACAATATATTTATATTTATACTCGTAGATATACAAATTAATTTTTATTTAATAATATGATCATTGTGAAGTAACATTTGCCCATTGTTTTAACTGTAATTTTAAAGCAGTGATAATTAACCTTTTTCGAGTCATTGAGCGGTTTTTTTTTTGTCAAGTGTTTACTTGTATTTAAATTGTATTTAAACGTAATATTGTAATTGTATTTAAACGAAAGCAATATGTTTGCTGTTTATGTTTTGGGAATTGGTTATAAAAAATCGCTGTTTTTGAAATGACTGTTGATTTTGTAATTTTGCATTATAACATTTATACCAATTATCGTTTTACCAATTTTTAATAGTAATAATTTACATTTCTTTAGTTTCGTTGTTTTGTACTGATAGTTGTATTACTAATTAATTTTGGTCAATTAGTATTTTTTTCTTTTATTTTAATATTTAAGGCTGATTGATACCATTTTTTAATTTGAATTTCCATAAAATTAATCAGAACAAATTTATTACAATATAATAGTTTTATATATTATATTTAAAAAAACAGCTACATTTTATTTAATTTAATTTTTGAAGGAGTTTTGATTTCTTTTTTTACGATATGTGTCATACAAATGTATACTTGTTTATCTTGTTTTTGTGTTGTAAATGAACATTTTTTTTATCTAGTCAATTTGTAATATTATAAATAGCATGTTTTTTTCGATGATTTTGTGATTTATTTTTTTTTATTGTAAAAAAATGCAGTAAAATCTACAAAAGCCAGGAACATGTGAAAGTACAGTATGGAAAAATATCATATTTTCTCCCAAAATCTATTTAAACCATACAAATTTTTTTAATACTTTCACATTTTTATCAGTTTTTGTCTGTTTGAAGCAATAAAAAATGTTACGTATATAATTTTAATTCGTTGGAGTTCCAAATTTTGAAGATTTTACTGCACATATATATATATATATATATATATATATATATATATATATATATATATATTTGTTTAATCAAGACAGCTCATTTTCACCAAAGACTTGAAACATACTGGATTATATTTCTTTTATTATATTATTACAGTTAATAAAACAAAACGCACAAATTGTAGTGTTACGTTAAACGTGTAATATATGTGAATGATTCGTTTGATTTTTTTTTAATTTTAAAAAGTTGCCATTACGTTTCTGAAGGAGAACAAATTAGGAAAAAAAATACTATCATAAAATGAAGATGTTTTTCCTTTTTATTTTTATTTTAAATTTTACAATATGTACGTATGCTATTGATATAACGAAGACTATATATCATACATAATACAACAAAATACAGTGGCAGTCACAATTTTCTATATATATATATATATATATATATATATATATATATATATATATATATATATATATATATATATATATATATATATATATATATATATAATTATCTTCCAGTATTATTTTTGATAACGTAAATTGAAATAGTTTTTCATAAAATCAATTTGGTCATATATATATATATATATATATATATATATATATATATATATATATATATATATATATATATATATATATATATATATATATATAGTGGTGATATAATGAAATAGAAATAAGAATACGAAATATAATAATTATTGATAATTTAAGCAATACTCTATAAATATATAGAAGAGAAAATCAATAGTATATTTTATTATGCTTTAATGAACATTTTTTTTCCTATTAAAATATTTACTCTAACGTTCTCTAGTATCTACATCTTAAATTAAGAGATGTCAAATTGTGCTTTAATAACCGATTATCAATTTCCTACTGATATGTTTTGGTATATTAGTAACTTTACGGTGATGATATTAAAAAAAGTAAATATATTTAAAGTAGATACTAGGAAACTATTTTCTTTCATGACTAAAGAATTCTCAGATACAAGTATTTTCTAATTACCATAAAAAATCATATTCATAAAAACATTTTTTTTAAATGTTTTATTGTGTCTTTATTTTTGCATTTATATATTTGTAGCATTTATTAATATCACTGTAAAATCATTAAAACATTATTAACTACAAAAAATTATCTCATTGTAATATTCAATTAATTAATTGTTTGTATTGTGATGATTTTTTTTTCAAATTATTAAAATGTATTTAGACAATTGATACATAACGAAAATTCAATGTATTCCAAAAATTGTTGATTCCCTAATTAATTTATCGCAAAATTGATTCTTAAATTGAGTATATAGTACTGTGTATATGAATGTGAGAGATTCACATAATAAAATATCAATTATTTTATGAGCTTATGTATGTAGATTATATTTATTGTAAATGTGTTATTTATCTAATTCGATCGTTTCATGAAGAATTTATCGAAGCGATTACATGATTTATTAACGCGGCCATCCCGTTTAAAAAACCGTGGAGCCATAATAGATTAAGGGGGAAAACTATTGATTCCACTGATCGCACTCTAATTTCATTGTTGTATCGTTTGCCATAAAATATTCATTGGGATCGCCGACGATGGAGAAGTGTAATATACAATTATTTTTAGTGTCGTCGTATTTCTTCTTATATCTAACCGAAACTTAGTCTACAATTATTAATAACGATAATGAGCTGTAATCAAGTGAATCTCCTATAGTTGTCAATGTTAATTTTTTAAGTATTAATTATGAAAGATGAAATTTCCATTTTTCTGAGTGTTTAACGACGGTCACAATTCGTACCGGATTATATATATATATATATATATATATATATATATATATATATATATATATATATATATATATATATATGCGAGAAAGTGTTTTGTACAAATTATTATCGTTTAAGATTTTTATATTTATAGTTTAAATTGTTTATTACCGATTAAATTTTGGAAACTAATAATATTTATTATTTATAATGTTTGTTATGACTTATTTGTGAATTTTAATGTATAATATTTATTACGTATATAAATTTTTCCCATATCGTTTAACTTTAAAAAAAAATTAGAACTTCATTTACTAACCTGAATAATTTAACTATATCAGGTGCGTTGAAAAACCTAATTATATTAATCAAAAAATATACAAATATTGATACTCCGAAATGCGTTTTTTATTTCATTTTCTGCTGTTTCTTATACGATAATCAAAATAAATAAAAATATATCATCTCATTAGCTATTTTTGGAATGCAATTTACATATAATACTTCATTTCTTTGTCAATCGGAGAAGCCATAGTTCTTATCCAATATAAACAATTTGATAATCCCTAACCAATATCTATATCTCGTAAATTAAGATATGGAAGTATTCTTAAATAAGAATACATATAGGCTTAAATTGAAAAAAGACGAAATACATGATAGATATTTGACGATGTAGATATGATATTTAAAAATATACATAATAGTCGTGAAGTTACATTTAATAACACCATGATTGTAATATGATTTTCATATTATTTCATAATTGCATTTGAGGTATTTTATCAAATGTGAAGTGTGAAAGAAGAAAATAATTAGATTTATTATTATCAACTTGATTTTAAAAAAAAATGTCATTTGTATATAAAATAACACTTAAATCAGCGTTCAGTATAAAAATGATCTGTATTACCGTGGTCGTTTATCACGTGAATAGCAAAAAAAAGTAGATAAAATACATTCATACACGTCAATTTATTTTCAGGTAATACATCATATTCATCTTTTAACATATGATTCACTGCATTTTTCAAGACATTCTAAAAAAAGCTGTTGAGATTTCATATAAAAACAACAGAGATATTGTACACGATTATTGCTCGTAGTTCATATACAAATTTGTAAACGAGCAAACGAACTCATATACAAATGAATGACAGCTTTGGGTATAACAATAGCAATAGCGGCTACAATCTGAACTATCAATTCGCATTCATAACACTTTTATTTAATTTCTTAAATTTTACAGTTTAAAATAACATAAATAAATATATAAGATTGTGAAGTTGTATTTTTATTTTATTTTGAAAAAAATATCTAAATCAATTATTAATCTATTACAGGCACATATTATTTTTTTTATTATAGCAACAAAAATAATTAAATATTTTTTTTGATATATATATAATAAACGAATATTTTTTTAATGCGAAACATATTTATATTTGCAAAAAATTTGTGAGGTTGGCAGCACTGGTTGCGGTGCAGTATTTGCGGCGGTGGCAGTCGACCGGTCGGTCCGTGTCGGTGACGGGTCGTTGCGGCGATCGCGTCTTCGTCGGATCCGTCGTAGCGGCGTTTCGCTACGCCGACGGTATTCCGATTTGCCGTTTCGTTATCTGCAATAGCGTCGTAATGGCGTTTCGCAAAGTGCGCGGCAACATCGAGCGCATGTTCGACAAGAACCTCACCGATCTGGTCCGCGGAATCCGCAACAATAAAGACAATGAGGTATCCTCTCACCTTTCACCTTTCACCTCACTTCGCCGTCTTCCGCCATTTTTGTTCTCGTCTACGTATTCCGTATGATAATGGTCGCCGTTTGACGTTTGACGTTTGCACTTTTGACAGTTTCTTACCGCATTGTGGTCGGCGGTCGCTTTCGATTTATTTACTTTTGATTTTATCACATATTGACATGTCGCGTTCGACGTTCCGTTTCAGTATTGAAAACGAAAAACGACGGAAACGACGATTTTTATTTTTATTTTTCGTCGATTATTTAATATTTTTATCCATATCTGACCGCCCTAATTAACGATATCGCATATTCGAATGGCTCGATTTCAACCTTTCACTTATCAAGTTGACAGTTCGAAACTACACGTTCGTGGGTTTTTCCTTTTTTATTAAGTGAAGAACTCGATTTGCCGATATTCAAAAAATACAAATCGAGGTCCGAATTCAAATCTTCGATGTGCTAGACGCACGACCCGATTATCAAATATTATACGTGAAAAAATAATTTATTAGTTAAATTCCGACCAAAAAAATATTTCGTTTTATTTTCAAGTAAACATTTAAATATTTTTAATTGATCCGGAAATGTAAAAAAAATAGACGTTTATAATACGCAAGAATTGTTAAATTCAAAAAAGAGATTATTTTTTATAATAATTTCAGGCAAAATATATTGCTCAATGTATGGAGGAAATTAAAGTGGAATTGAGACAAGACAATATTGCCGTCAAAGCGAATGCAGTATCAAAGTTAACATATGTGAGTATTATATTACTTTTTTTTATATATTTATTAATTAAATCGTGCAATTAAAATAAATGTAATATTTTCAGTTACAAATGCTTGGATATGACATATCATGGGCCGTTTTTAATATTATTGAAGTTATGAGTTCAAACAAATTCACATATAAAAGGGTCGGTTACCTTGCCGCTAGTCAATCGTTTCATGCCGACTCTGAAGTATGTATATTATTTGAATCGTTTTATCGTGTATTGTTAATAATTAATTTATTAAAATTATAATTGATTTATTCAGTTGTTAATGTTGACCACAAATATGATCCGCAAAGAATTAAATTCTCAAAATCAATATGAAGCCGGTTTAGCGCTCAGCGGTCTGAGTTGTTTCGTATCTCACGATTTAGCTCGCGATTTAGCTAACGATATTATGACACTAGTAAGTTTATTTTATTTTATTTTTTTTTTAGAAATTTTATTTAAAGAATATTTTTATGTAATATGCACTTTGACGTTTCTTTAGATGAGTTCCACAAAGCCATATTTAAGAATGAAAGCAGTGCTCATGATGTATAAAGTTTTTCTAAAATATCCAGAGGCATTAAGACTGGCCTTTCCTCGTTTAAAAGAAAAATTAGAAGATCCAGATCCGGGTATGTAGTAATATATTATTAAATGTTCTTTAAACTAACTTTTGTGTAATTATATTCTATCTATAAATTAGGGGTACAATCGGCTGCTGTTAATGTTGTTTGTGAGTTAGCTCGAAAAAATCCAAAAAATTATTTATCACTAGCTCCCATATTCTTCAAACTTATGACTACGTCGACTAACAATTGGATGCTTATTAAAATAATTAAACTGGTATGTAATGTTATATATTCTTTTATATGTATATTTTTGTACAATATTATGTCTGTTGAAAAAACAATGTCATTTTACAAATTACTACACAAGAAAAATTGATTTCAATAAACATACTTTCATTCTACGAACTATATATATATATATATATATATATATATATATATATATATATATATATATATATATATATATATATATACCATATATATATATACCACATATATATGTGTGTGTGTTAACTGATATGATTTTTTAATTTATTTGTTTTCGAATAATAGTGTTTACTTTCTATAGTTTTTTTTTGTACACGACGATTTTTAAGTTTAATTTATACAAATGTTTATATAAATTTAGTTTGGAATCATGACTCATCTTGATTTTGAAATTGGACGAAAGGTGACCCAGCCACTGATAAATCTTATATACAGGTATAATAGGACATCAAGATTTGTATTCTAGTGTAAACGTTCTTATCATATCTACATCAATGCAATTTTCACATATATTTTTATTTAAGTGCGTTTTCATATAACATATCAATTTGAGTATTTATTTGAGAATAAAACTTGTAGTTATATTATATGTATTATGCGTCAATATCGTTTTTTTTAATATTAATATTATATATTCACAGTTTGGTGCTTTAACTCCCTTAGAACCTAGGCTTGGCAAGAAATTAATTGAACCTTTAACTAATCTCATTCATAGGTAAGATTTTTGTTTTTAATGTCACGCTAGTTTTACTGGTAGCAGACCTGCAGATTTATTGTATAAACATAAAAATATCATCATCAATTTTTATTTAAATGATTAATTTTGTATGTAGAAAATGTTATTTATTTATTTTTTTATCAGCAGTTTCGTGTTGAAAATTACGCTGCCTCATTATATTATATTTTAACATATTTTCAGTACTTCCGCAATGTCCTTATTATATGAATGCATTAATACTGTGATAGCTGTACTCATATCAATTAGCAGCGGTATGCCAAATGATAGTGGTATGCCTATACATTTATGCGTGCAGAAACTTAGAATTTTAATTGAAGATACTGACCAAAATTGTAAGTTTTTATCAAATCACTTATGCTATAATTTTAATATCAATTTTTAATTATAATATATTTTTTTAGTAAAATATCTGGGATTGCTTGCAATGTCGAAGATTTTAAAAACGCATCCCAAAAGTGTTCAATCTCATAAAGATCTTATATTGCAGTGTTTGGACGATAAAGATGAATCTATTCGATTAAGAGCGTTGGGTCTGTTATATGGAATGGTAATTTGTTTTATTTTATTTTTAGTCACTTTTCTGCATAAAGATAAATTTTAACCTATATACATTTATTTATAGGTTTCGAAGAAAAATTTAATGGAAATTGTCAAAAAACTGATGATGCACATGGAAAAGGCGGAAGGAACATTGTACAGAGACGAATTATTAACTAAAATTATAGAAATTTGTTCTCAGAATAATTATCAATTTATCGTTAATTTCGAATGGTATGTTACCATTCTAGTTGAACTTACGCAAATGGAAACAAGTAGTAAACATGGTAAATTTTCATTTATATACTTATATAAACAGTAATAATATAAATATCTGTTTAAAAAAAACATGTTAATCTTGTTGTTTTAATTACTTACACAATTTTTAGGTAACTTAATCGCAGAGCAATTATTGGATGTAGCTGTAAGAGTGCATGCAATCCGAGAATTCACGGTCAAAGAAATGAACTCTTTGTTAATCGAATGTGCAGCTGGTAGTAATTCAGGAAATGTTAGAAGACCGTTTACTAATAACGACGGTGCAACCATTCACAAAGTTTTATATGCTGCATCTTGGATTGTCGGCGAATTTGCCGTGTAAGATTCCAATACTTTATCTCAAATAATAATGTTTTAAGGAATTATATTTTATTATAATTATTACAGCGATCCTGATATAATGGAATCTGCCTTAAAATCGATGTTAGATGGTGGTGCTCTTCCTGGCCATACGCGTGCTTCTTTCCTTCATAATGCTTTAAAATTAGGAGCTCGGCTAATGCTTATATATAGTAAATCTGATAATAAGGAATATGTGGAAGATGTGAGTATTGTTCATTTTTTTTAATATAGTTTTAATATGCTCTTTATCTAATTCTTTATGTTTTAGTTATGTGACTTAATGATTGAAAAATTGGAACCCCACTTATCTTCGGCGTATATTGAGGTACAAGAGCGCGCAAGTACAGCATTAATGATTATAAAATTGCTCAAGCATGAATTATCTGGAAATTCTGGTAGTTTTGATAGTTCTAAAGACACAAATGATGATCATATTGTTAATGCTGAAAAGGAAACCGATCGGATTGTAGAGGCGACATTAATAGAAGATGTGTCGTTTGATCCCATAAATATAGAAAATTCCGCATTGACAAATGGTGATAATGAGATTAATAATGAAGAATGTGTTTCAAATAATATTTCTGTGGTATGCAGAGATTTAATAGCTGAAATGAATGAGCTGTTTAATGGCGAACTTAATCCTGTAGCAGCTAAAGCGCAACGAAAAGTTCCAATACCTGAAGGGTAATTATTTTATCTATTTATATTTATGGCAGTAATATTTTATTAATTTTACTATATGTTTAAATGTAAATTTAAAAACAGGTTAGATTTAGACAGTTGGATTAATGAGCCAATAGATAGCAGCGGCTCTTCGGATGAAGATTCGGAATTAGGAAAAAAGAAAGAAGTTACATTCCTTCCATCTTGGTTAGCAGTAGAATCAAATAAACCAGATAAAAGTTTGTATGCACCCGAACCAACAGCTGAGGATGTTGAAAAGGTTTTAAAATTTTATTTAATACATATAATAATTATTTCTGATTTTTTTTTGTGATTCTATTTTTTATTAAAAATACTATCACAAAATATTTCAATTCGAATGTAATATACATAACTTCCACAATAAAATTAAAAATAAATACAAATCGTATGGAATATGAAAAGCGATACTTTTACTCATTTTAGAATCTCAACTAATTTATTATCTAATAGAAAGTTATGGAAATAAAATGTCGTATATAATATTAACATTTAAAACATATTTTTAGATGAGAGAGGCTAGAAAACAAGCGCAACTTCATAATCCTCATTATTTAAAATCAGGCGGAAATTCAAATAATCACGCCAACTTAGAAAACATTCCGATTGCCGAAATGACCCTTGATATCCCGCTTCAAATACATGGTATACTTTTTTAATTATTCGTGAATTATTTCATGACAAATTTTTTTCTTTTTACTCCTGGAATTTGACGAAAATTTCTTTTTGGTTTTAGAAAAACGATCAGATAAATATTTAATTTCTAATGAATCAAAACCATCAAGAAGAAACAAAAGATTGAAGAAGAGTAAAAAAAACAAAAGATCTCATGATTCAGATAGTGATAGTGATAAAACTGGTTAGTTTCCATAAAATACTATAAAAATTAACTATGAAGCTCTAAAAAAAAAACATTATCTTATTTAGATCAACAATCAAAATATGTTGTAAGCACCACAACTGAAATGCCAGATGGTGCTCCAGGACTATCGGAGGCAGAAGATAACTATACACCATCAGATCCACATGCAGCTTTAGATATAGATTTAGACATGTTAGTTATCTACTTGTATTTCGATTTCATGTTTATTTTCTCGAATATAGAAAAAAATGTATTCTTAATTTTAGACAATTAAGCGAAGAAGAAATGCGAGTTTCTAAATCAAATAAAAATAAACAAATCTACGAGCAAAAGTTAGATTCAAAGAAAAAATCCAAGGATTCGTTGAAAAAATCTGATGAAAGTAGAAAAATTAAAAATGAAGCAAAAGAAAATGGGTCAAAGAAAAAGAAAGGCAAAGATCCAAACAAAAATAGATCTACTGAAAAAAGAATAATAAATACAGATTATGATTTAATGCCAGATATCTCTAGTGAGAATAAAGATCAAATGTTTTCTGGAGAATACGAAATGGTGACACCAGATCCCAAAGAGAAAAAACTACATAAGAAAAAAAGTGAAGCTAAATCAAAAGATGAAGACGAAAATAAAATAAAATCTAAAAGTAAAAAATTAAAAAAAGACAAGAACGATATCGAAGAAGAATCTGGAAAGAAGAAAAAAACAAAAAAAGGTATTTTGAGAAGTTATACTTTTATTTTATAATTTGGCATTTAACATATATATTTTTTAAATTCTATTTACTGATGTGCATTTATATAGATTTTTGAATAAATCAGTCGAAATTCGAATTTATGTTTTTCGTTGGTGTAATTGCAGATAAAAAAGAATCAAAATCAGGGTATGAAGAAACTTTGGGCGTTTCAACTCCAAGCAAGGAATTTATTTAAGCGTACCGTCCTAAATTAAATATTTATTGTACACTATTGAAATTTTTAACAGAAATTGGATAAATATTTGTTATTTACTTGAATATTTTTTATGTTGTTAAAATAATTTTAATATTTTGTTTCAAACTCGGGTCAAATGGAGTCCTTTTCAGTGCGACAATTCAATGTATCTATATGAAGATTCATATCATCGATTTTTTTTTATTATGCGTTATATTAAATGTGTATCTGTTCGAATCTCGATATATATTAATTAAATTAAAAAAATAATAATAATATTAACTACAATGGAATAATAACGATCGTTTTAATATTTCAAAAATCACAAAGAAGTCACCAGACTTCTTTTTTTCTATCAAAATAAATAATTAAAAAAATATCGTTATTATTATTTGCAGTCCAAATTTTATTATTTTACTAAATTATATATATATATTCGCTTGAATAAAATGAACAATTTTACTTCGACGTCACATGTTAATTGTTTTAAGAATTTTATATACAACTTGTAAAAAAAACGTTCAGTTTTGAAAACGTTTCTTGTCAAATATTAGAATATAATATATGAGAAATTAATATGTATGAACATTTAATAGATAAACAAAATTATGATAACTAAATAATAGGATATGTTATATAAAATATATACATACTATGATTTATTACATTATTATATTTTATAAAAAAAAATACATATTTTTAACAAATTCTCTAATCTTTCAATACATAATATGTTTGTTTCCATTAAATCTGTAATATAAATGCCTTTTTATTCATTTTTTAGTCATTGCAGTTTTGGTTTTTTTCGCGTGATAATATTTTGTTTCGCGCAGTGCCGTCTCTAACGTTCCGATTAAATTTGATAAATTCGGAATGTCGCATTGGATCACTTTATGAGTTATTGTTTTCTTTAATTCTTCTTCACCAACGTTACTGTCGTCGAGTTTGCTCTGTTTCATCGGCGGCTCATAATTTGATAATGCGAAATCCAAAGTTACATACGGAATTATCTGATCCGGAAGCGATCTTGAAGATATCTGCGAAATTTTATTTTACATGAAATATATAATGAATTAAGCTATAAAAATTATATATATTTTTTTTCAAATACAAAATAGAAATAAATTTACTTGAGCTTCAACTCTCCACTCTAAATTATGGAACGTTGGAATATCCACTCCAAATTTGGACATTGCACGTTTTAAGTTATCCTTTTTGGCTACTAAAAATTTGACAAGATTTCTTGAATTCTCCGCTGAAAATCCCATATTCTGAACTGTAACATTGAATTCTTCCTCTTTTAACTGTAACAATATTGATTTTAAAAAACACATATTGTACAATAAATATCAAGAGTAGTTAAAATTATATTACATTATATTTACAGGCATTCATAAGTATATAAACCAAGCCTTTAACGGCATTAGTAATAGTTTCTAAAGGAATGTTTAATTTTTCTGAAATAAATAAACACAAAACTTGTATATCAAATTAGGTGTGATATAATAGTATTTTTTTTTACATATAATATAAATATACCTGACGCTATTTTATAACGTTTTTCGTTTGGACCATTGTGTAAATAATCTAACGCAAGACGACAAAAATCCTTAAAAACTGGAAAACAAAATAGATACCTACATCATTAATAAATATGCGACATTTTTTTTTTATAATATTTTGTAGTATAGAAAAAAGTAAATATTTAATTAATGTAACAAAAGTATAATTTCAATTTAATATAAAAAATATTAAAAGTCAAACTAAACTGAGACACACCTTGGTCCGGCAATTGAAACAAAATGTGAACGTGTTTTTTAATATCTCCATCAAATTTAAGAATATCTAAACATTCTTCATCAACATTCTCATCCGATTCATTCAAATTATTAGCGGTTTCCTTTTCTTCGCCCTCCATTGCTCTTAAATGTCAAAATTTGAGATCTTCCCGAGAATCTTTTCTCTGTGACTGTCGGCCAATCACAGAGCAGTCCGTTAAAACGATTTAAATTTAGTCATCTAGCTTTAATATAATATGTTATAACATATAACATTCGTATTATATTGCGGATGCTTTACACAACCATTACAGATTTGTCTTTGATTCTGCTATGTATCGCAATATCTAGCCAGCCAACAAAAATTCTGTGCACGACTCTAACGGACTACGACAGTCGTGCGATAAACCTCATTTTAACGGACCGTTTTGTGATTGGCTGACAGCCATAAAAAGGATTCTTGTGAAGGTCTATTGTCAAAACAATACGATATTTGGTGTTGCCAGTATAAAAAAAATGAACAACTTATAATCAATGACTTAATTCTAAAATAAAAATTGTTCTATTATAATGTAATATGATAAAGCAGTTAGATTTTTTATAATGAAAAATAAATATAAAATTGTTTTAACACTTTACCATGAGACCCAGTTTATCACTATCTGCTACGTCAATATTAAAAATCGAATAAGAATGAAAATTTGTCTAAAGCCAGTACTAGTAATTTATTAATGTTTAAAAACAATTTATAGCTTGTTTTCGATATGTGAACCGTTTAAAATAAATACATATTCAATTTATTTACATAATTGGTTTCGTTTTCTATTAAATACAATTTAATCAAAAATAATTCTAAAATTGAATAATATAAAAAAAAATATAACTAATTTTCACGATTAGTAATTTAATTAAAAAACGGTATAATCCTAAACGCGTTTCACACAATTATGTTAGACACACTATAAATCTTTATATAACAGTTCTAATATATAAAATTATAAAATTCACTCATATAATTGACAGATCTACAACTTCTAATCGCCGAAACATAATTTATTTGTATTATAACTAAACTATAATTACGCTTAGAACAATTTGTTCAATTTAATGTTTTACACTATCACATTAATCTATGTACGGCTATCATTTTTTTTTAATATCTAACTTTACTATGATAACTATGGTAGCAGTTACCCCTATGTAAAGGTATATCACAAAACTTGCACATGTAACATGTCAATTTTCTTTTCTTTTTCGAAGTACACACTCGGCACTGTCTTTGAGTAAATTTCTTTTTACCCGTGTTCGGTATTCTTACAAGTTTGTGCTTTTTTATTTCCATTGCTAATCTGCCGGGCGGATCGCATTTCGAAGTTATTCTGCTCTCCGATATATTAGACGGCTCCGCTATTTCATTGGTTTTCAAATTTGACGATGGTGTGTCGCTTATCCAAAATTTCGCAATGCTCAGTAAAAACTTTTTATACGATAAACTATTATTTCTATTTTGAACTCTATAGACACGAAATGCGTTAAATAATGCACAATTTAACAGATATAAAAATGCTCTATTTGTCCACTTCTTTGTTTTAAAAATTGAATAGTAATATAAATATCGGTCAGCTCTGTCTACGCCTTTCATATATTTATTATATTCTATCACGCTTCTCGGTTTTATTATATGCTGTTTTGTATTCCAATCAATGCTGCTGCTTTGGATCAAATCTGCCGAATGAATTGTGGAGATCATGCGTACTTCCTTCTTTGACATCCATTTCTGTAAAAGTATATCCTTTTTCCGACGAAACATTGTTTCTCCTCGTTTAAGTTTTTTCACCTTCATAATATTGGGCACATTTCTATTTATTCGAATCGTACCACAAGTTCTTATTTTATTTTTCAGAAGAATTTCACTCGTTTTTATATTATTGTAATAATTATCCATATAAACATGATGCCAAAGATTTCTATATGGAAGTAAAACCGTTTTTATAGTATCAACTAATTTTATCCGTCGTGCACTATAAAGCTCTAAATTACAAATATAACCGGTGGTTGATTCGCACACCGTCCGTACAAGAATGCCATATTTTATGATTTTTGAAGTATTATAAACTCGGAAAGATAATCTGCCCTGCCACGGTATAATATTTTCGTCGAGAGACAGTTCTTGAACGGGTTTATATACACTATTAAATTTTGAAACCAAATAGTCCACCACCGGTTGTATTTTAAGTAATTTATTTTCACTTTCGTTTATTAATTTATTATTTGCAAAATGCATAAATCGCCAAACCTGGTTAAATCTATCAATACTCATGGTCTTGGAAAATATTGGTGTTTCGATTACTGGGTCTTTTGACCAATATTCAAATCTATTGCTTTTGCGAAGTTGACCCATCAAAAGAATTAATCCTAGCATTTTTCTCACATCCACAACGCTTATCTCTTTCCATTTTATTTTTTTCGCAGATTGCTTATATTTATGCGCTTTTTGCATATGATATCTATTACTTTCGTCCGCAATCATTTGTAAAAGATCGTCTCCGATAAACAATGCAACAGTTTGGCACACGCTTTCCGGATTGTCCGGCAATATTTTAACGCCCGGTTCGCCTAAAAAACGTTCCAAAATTGGCGGGTCGTCACTTTCGGACCATTCTTCGTCTTCCTCGTCATCATCATCACCACCATCATCACTAGACTCCGAATCACTGCTGGCGTTAAGTGGAAACACTTGGCTTCTACCCTTAAACGGTAATACATCATTTTCACTTTCGCCATCGACGTCGTCCATATTATTCAATTCATTATCATACGTATGCGAATAATCGGATAACTCATCAGCGCAATCGCTTTCATTGTCTGATGCCATTTTTAAAGAATTCTATTTAACCTAAAAATTAAAAACCAATAAAAATAATATTATTTTTAAATTCAAAATAAAGTAAATATATAAATCTTTTTGAAGAACGTCAATATACCAGCATATAAACATCATAATTCTTTATAAAATTAAATCGTATTATTACGCTACCCACGGTTTATTATCAGACGAAATAAAGCGTATAACTACGCTTCCCCCTTTGCGTTAATGTGTTGACATTAAATTTACCATGTGCAGCCAATTGATTATCTTCAAAATTTCATCGTTATTCTTTTATATATATATATATATATATATATAAAACTTTATTGCATTGCCTCGAAATTTTATTTTTTTAGTATTCATAACTTATTTACTCTTTGGACAAAAATACGCATCGACCTTATTTACCGCAGGCGGTCATTTGACCGCTTACATATTTTTTTTGCCGTTCAAGACTGTATTCATTATAAAAGTATATCTTAATATATTATTTTACGTGTTATGAAAGTAATTTCTGAATTATAAAATTTCATATAATCAATAATTAAGTATCACTCTGGCAGTAAAATGCTTTTTAAAGAAACAATAATAGTAAAAATGTAAATCCCCTTTTTGGAAAAATATTCGTATTATTATTTAAGGATCATTTGTTTTCATGAAAAACAGCAATAAAAATCTTTTAAAAAAATATACATTTTAGAATACGCAATAGTCTGATTGAAATTCACAATAGCATATATTAATTAATTGGGATGATTTTTGTTTTGCCACGTTTGATATTGTAATATAATTTATATTTTTTGCAGTCTCCTTGTTTTTTGTACTTTTTAGAAAATTATAAATATATTAAATTTTTTCTAATTGAAAGCTGTTTGGCAATATTTATAATTTCTGGCAAGTGCACATAAAAAGGTCCGCCATCACTATAATAAACAATTATTTATAAAACTTTATTTCAGTAAATACACAAATTGTTCCATATAATTTATGAATATTTGAATAATTGCATTTTTTAAATATAATATTCACCATATATTTTTTTCAATTTAAGAGTATGTTTGGTTTTAAAATTGCAATTTATTACACTGAAAATCGCACAATTTTTGTAATGTAAAGTAAATATAAAAATTAGTTTGAGATCATTTATGAATGGAAATACTGTAAATAAAATTTAAATATCATAAAAAGTTAAATCATTCCACTTATATGGTCAGTTTTATGATAAAAATGTAGCAATAATTGAGTAAAAAATTGGGATTTGTGAATAAAATTTTCAATTAATTTTATATACTGCGGGAATGTCAATGATATTGTATTGTTATAATTTTTTATAACATTTTAGACAAAAAGTTTAATAATGGACTTATAATTTTTTTAATAATATTTAAAGGGACAATCAAAGCATATTCTAAAAAGACTACCATGAAATTGACTACTATCTATAATATTCTACTTTTCAAATAAACATATATATATTATATTTAGCTAAAAGATTTATAATTACGAGAACAAGATTAATTAAATTCAACAAAATATCTATAAATTAAGTGTTAAATTTTTATCTTTGTACAGTAAATATTTAAAATGGTAAAAGTATCACAATAATATACGTATATATCAGAGGCATGTAGTGACTTTTGGTAAGAGACTGAGAAAATAATCAAATATGCTTAAAAATAATTATAAAAATAATCTGTGACATTTTATTATTTTATTTAAAACTAGACAAGAAGTATTCAAAGCAAATATATTTTTGTGATCATCATTTAGATAATGCTATAGTTATAAATCTTGTCATTATATTATATACATATGTTGTGTATTTTCTTGTTACTTAATAAAAATATCTTTAAATTTAAAACATTTTTTTTTGTCAAAATACTTTTTCTAAGACCACAAAATGCTAATATTCACAGAGACATTGATCTAGAATAGGAGTGAGGCAGCCCAAAAGGTCATATACGGACTGAAGACTGCAGGTTCCCCATTCATTATCTAGAACAATCAATATGATTTCAGAAGGTATATATTTGTTTATAACTATTAGTCATTGATCACTAATTACTACTAGCTATTGATTATTAATAGTAATTAATAAAAAGAAATATTAGTAAAGATTTTAGAGGAACAATCTAGTCCCACTCACCACAAGCCACTGATATGTAAAGATAATCATCGTTAAAAACGCACAAAAATAAAATAAGAGTATATATGTTGATCGCAAACGTGGTATTTTAATTAAATTCACGATCGGGGAATATGACAGGTGCAATCAAAGTCCATATGTAGAGACCGATGCACATCCACGATGATATAATCTTGACCCACATCGAGGCTACATTAGCATTTAAAGTTTGAAGTGTTGCGTTTGGTCTGAAATACGAAAATAAATTAATACAAAAGAAAGTAAAACGTTTTACATTGACATTGAAAAACAAAAAAAAGATATCATTACCTATACCAATTAGTCAGAGTCATCATTACGTAAAGAGCTGAAAGGGCGAAAGCAAAATGAAAGAATGACCACGAATACGCTACTGTTTCTTCTTCGTTATCCCAGACTTTAGCTTCACTGTTGCCGGTTTCTCCTCCATCATTACTGGCAGTTTCTATACAAAAAAAATATATAGATATTATATAAAACTTTAATTCTATATGTATATGAAAAACATATCACAAAAAAATGCAAATCATAAAAGAAATTAGAAACGAAAATGACATAAAACAGTTTAAAAAACCAATACAAAAACAGAAATAAGAACCATTTATTAAAAAAAAATATATATATTTTGTTTCGATATAATTACTAACATAATATTTTATTATTACAAATAACAAAAAGGAAGGGAAAGCATTATGATTAAATTGCAAGGACAATCGATCAACACGAAGAAAAAACAATAGTCAAAGACAAATAGCATAGTTAAAATAACTTAAAAACCTTATCATTCAAATATGATAATATAAAATTGTTATTGATTCTTGTTTATTTCGAATAATAAATTCAAGAGCAAAGATTTTTTTATAAATAGTATGACAACTCCAAATAAAGACATCAATCATATTTATGATTTATTATTTAAAGTTAACTGATATCGCAATAATTCACATAACATCAAATATAGAATCACGATTATTAACAAATTACAAAAAAAAAGAAAACAATGTGAGAACACTACATCATATGTTCAAATTATTCATTATCATACCTTCGTTTCCTACTAAACCACTAACTGAGTTTCTTGCTGCTTATCCAGAAAAGATTGTCCAGAAATCGATCGGAAACAGAATGTTAGTACAAGGAAATTGAAATTTGTTAGTATAATAGATAGATTATAAAGATTCATATGAAATGAGAAATTTGGGGAAAGGTGAAAATGAATGATATATTATAAAAATAAATTTAAAGGTGGAGTTTAGTAGGAGTATTTTTGATGTATTTATACTTAATTAATTGGCACTAACAAAAATCAAATAATTCAATAAAGAAAAGTAAGAGTAACACTTTCATGCAAAATAAAAGCTATAAATATAGTAAGAACATTGTATATAAATATATATAGATACCTCCATTGTTTTTGGCTAAAAGATGAGTGGAAGGCAAAACCTTGGAACTGTTAGAAGCCAATTTAAAAGTAGAATAAAGCATACAACAGATCCATATAATTAAACCAATTATTGATTCTTTATCGAATGCAACCTATAAAAAATATAATATAAAGTTATATTGTAAAATTGATAAATAACTACAAAGAATCTAATCATACTTGACTTTGAGTAGCCACATCACTTTTGGAGATTTCAGCCAAAAAGTTAGCGTTACATTCATGACCTGATAAAAATGATAATTAAGTAAAATCAACTTTTATATTGATACAAAATTTAAACAGATTTTTATATACCGGAATTTGTAAGTGCAGACCATGTCAAAAATACGATGTAAAGAGATACAATTGAAGATTGCAAAAGACCACTTTTAGAATCATGTTCTTGTATAATTGGCAATTGAGAAATAACACTTAGAATGAAACAAAATATTAAATTTATAGAAATGAAAAATTTGCTTAAAGAACAACCGTCTGCCTAAAAATTGAATTAATATGTATATAAGTGTAATGTTTCAAGCAATTAAGAAAATAATAATACAATTAATACTTACTCTAGTATAATAAACATAAAGAAGAACAATTCCGGTTATACTAAGAGCGTAAGATAGAAAAGTTATAGATAAAAGTCCACAATATTTTCCTCGCGATTCGTCAAAGTTATCTTTGAACAAAAAAGGTTTATTTCAATGAGAAATTTATATATATATATATATATATATATATATATATATATATATATATATATATATATATATATTAAATAAGTTATGCAAAACAAAAAAATATAATTACCAAACCATGTTCGCGTGAAATGAGCAAAATCAACAATTAGTATGAGCTGTATAATGATAAATAGGAATCCACCAATTAAACCAAAATACATCCAAGTGGTGCCAAATTGACCTTCAGGAATGAAAAAAGCTCCAATTATTCCTCCAATCACAACTAAGTATTTGATAGCCCAAAAACTGACATTAGAAAGAAAAAAAAACATGATAAATATTATAAAAACATGATAAATATCATGAAAACAACTTTGAAAATGTTGTAAAACGTTTTACCCATTTTGTATTCCTGCACGAGGATCTTTAGAAGATTTGACACCAATTGTTATCAAAGCCATAAATGAAAAGAATAGGAATAATACAAAATATATTCTGAAACACAATAAACATTATCAAAAGTGATTCATATGAAGGATAACATACTAAATATGTATATAAAAAAAACCTATAAACAGCTAAATATCCAACAGCAGATTCGCAATCAAATGTGACTGAATCCGGAACATAAGTAGATTTTGAACAAAATGGTACCTAAAATTTAATAACATCGAATATTCTATATATGGTACATTTTTTAATTTCTGCATTGGAAAATCATATTTTGAAATTAAAACAAAAAATCTTTTCTAAAATATATATATTGCGATTCAACATAGCAAAAAAAATATAAATACAACTTATATAAATTGCTAAGTATCTTTAGAATATATGTATACTATTATATGGCTTCCGGAAAATATATTCAATAGAAATAAATTCTTTGCTTAATTCCATATATGTTAAGAGTAACTTATTTTATAATCGAATTTGTGTTTTAAATTAAAATTATTTCAATTTACAAATAGTTAATTTTAGAATTGATACGTTGAACCTTTCTGAAACTAAATTATCGGTTATGTATTTTTTTAATTATTTACTAAACAATAAAAGTCAAGTTCGATTAGTGTGACACCAATAAGAATTAAAGGTTATAATATATTAATTGGGGTGTCATATTAACGAGATTTAAGTAAAACATATATTAGAAAATGGATAATAATAGATGTGTTACATTATCCAGACTGTTAACTGATCAGACTACAGTATAAAGTTTAAGATATATAATAATAAAATAAAAACATTCGATATTATATATATATATATATATATATATATATATGTGTGTGTGTGTGTGTGTGTGTGTGTGTGTGTGTGTGTGTATAAATAATTGGATGAATTATAAAAATAACGTCATGTATATATTTTAAAACGAATTTATATCCATACTACCTTTTGCAGCAGATCATGTAAACCGGGAGACATGAAAATGCAAGCAGCTACAGTAGCCACTAATAACATTAAAGTATACATCAGTCTTGATGATGTAGAGTTGGTGCAGGAGGGACATGCTGAACAGCAAAGAGAACATGCTGTACCACCACAACAGCACGCGGCCTGAAATTAATAGACGTACATACACGTATAACTATGAGTTTAATATTTATGCATAATACCGTTTACTAAAGGAGAACATATCACTAGGAGGAAAAACAAAAGCTACAACACGAAATTACGGTAAAAATTAGAATTCACAAAACGGTCGTTAATTGTAATGAAATAACAAATTAAATCGAGTATAAAAAGGCGAGAAACTTTCATATTCGATAAGAAAAAAATTAGTGTATTTTTAAATGATTTGGTAAATATAAAAATCGGTCAACAACCTGAGCTGCGGTGCACGGAATCGTCAAAAGTCCACCCATTATGTGGATCAACCGGGGGTCAGATGTTTATATAAACGTTTTATAACACAATTAATACGCTTTAGAAATTTTATGGAACAAAAATTGCGAAACACCCAACTGCGAAATTCCACTTGACAAATGTCAACTTCACACAAAGCACGAATTCACTCTAAATTACGACCAAGTCACGTTTCTATTTTAATCAAAAATCGTCATATCTGTTATTTTTTTGTTTATTTATTTTTATATGTATATATAGAATTAATGTTAAATTGCAAAATGTTTTTAGGATAAAAAAAATATTTATTTAAATTAAGTCCTTTCAATCGACGATTTTCTTTTATTTATACTAAATATTTTAATTACAAAGCCTTAATTAAAATTGAATCCTTTATTTTTTTACGTGTTTTAGAATAATATTAATTTTTAAGCAACAATATTATTATATTTTTTATCATTTTTATTAAAAAAAAATGACCTTTTAAATTGTTGATCGATTTTAAAATAAAAAAAATATTTTTTTGGCAGCAAAACGTATTCTTATTTCAAATAAATAGATAAAATGAACAGAAACGAAATATATTCATATATATACATAAAAAAGAGATTAAGATAATGGTCGTAAAGAGAGTCGTTATGTCGCGCGTAGGTGTCAGCGTCGTCGGCGGTCGTCGATCGGCGCGTTTGACGGAAACAAGGTTTGCCGATAATCGTCATCCGGCGGGAGAACGAATAGTAGAAGGAAAAGAGCGAAGGCGAGAACGAGTTCGTCGCAACCATGAGCTTCAGCAGCGACGAGGTCAACTTTCTCGTGTACCGATATCTCCAGGAATCCGGTGAGCGTCATTTCTTTCCTACTCGACATGCAGGTTAAGTTTTCTATTCGAACCGAATATGCATGTATCGTTTCAATATAACTCACTCATTTTTCTTATATTTCTTCTAAACGTTCATATTGTTAAATATCTATTTTCGCAAATATCATTTATGCATAATAAACGATATAGTATTTATCAGATTTTTAATAGATTGCCCGCGTCTAACTTTTCGTTTTGACGTCAAGTGTCGTCACGGATGTCGATTATTAATCGTTTTGATGAAAGCTTTTAGATAAAGTTATCTCAATTTAAAAAGAAAAGCCAATTACTTCAAATTATATCAGCGTTATACCTTCCAAAATTTATACTGTTATTACTTATATTTGAAAAAATAAATTTCAATATTTTTTATTTGTAAAACGATACCATGATAAATACCGTGTAAATTGATTTACACGGTATTTATCGTGGTATCGTTTACTAAAAATTGAATAATAATTCTGAGCTATTTTTTTTCAGGATTTTCGCATTCGGCTTATACTTTTGGAATAGAATCGCATATAGCTCAAAGCAATATAAATGGAGCACTTGTTCCCCCAGCAGCTCTTTTGAATATATTACAGAAAGGATTACAATATACCGAAGCCGAAATATGCATAGGAGAAGACGGTATTTTTGTATAATAAATTTATTTACTTATTAATTAGAAATTTATAACTGAATTATAAAGCATAAGTTGCCGTTTTTCATCTTCTTAGGCACTGAAACGCGTCTAAACGAAAGTTTAAGTCTAATTGACGCTGTAATGCCAGAAGTTGTTGCAACCAGACAGAATCAACAAAACCAACAGAAACAAATAGTTAAAGCAGAAAGTGTCGGCGGAGTACCTACCACTATTGGTTCTGGCAACAATCCTGGAGTTGCCGGACCCAGTCAAATTAGTGGAAATAGTGGTGGAACGTCATCCGCCGATCAAAATGGGGAAGATTCCGGCGGCGTAGTGTCTACTCCGGCTAGATCTACACCTGCTTTAACTCCTGCTCCCGAAGGAATGGAGGTTACTATTTTATTAAATAATATATACGTAGTTTATTTACTTACCCGCAAATGAAATGTTTTTTTTCACCTAAACAATTTTTAAGGTTAAAAAACTTCCTAAAGGGAAAGTGAGTCTTTCTGACTGAAGAAAAATGGTTTTATTTGTTAGATTTCGTATCTTAATATTTTAATTATTTTTTGTCATAGTATATTATATCCATATTTGCTAGATAACATCAATATTTATATTTTATATACTCACGACCCATTTCTGGTGTCATTTCTAATACCAATAATTTGTTTCAATTTAAAAAATGGTACAAAAGTAATCGAAATGTAATTTTAATAATCATGTATTATATAGTTTACATTATTTTATATTTATATTATGGATTACATGTTTTCTCTATTTCACCCTTCAATTTCGGAAAGTCTAAATTCATTATGTATTCTATTCTTATTTTAGGTTGATCAATCTATTGAAATACCTGCAAGTAAAGCGACTGTATTACGTGGTCACGAATCTGAAGTTTTTATTTGTGCATGGAATCCCTCCACCGATCTTTTAGCCAGTGGATCTGGTGATAGTACAGCGAGGTTTGCATTAGATTTATGGAAAACTATATTTTTTCTGCAAATCATTAAATTTATTAAAAAAATATTTCGATATTTACATTTAGAATTTGGGATATGTCAGATAATCCTGTAATAACACCAAATCAACTTGTGTTACGACATTGTATACAAAAAGGCGGTGCAGAAGTTCCAAGCAATAAAGATGTTACATCATTAGATTGGAATGTAAGTAGAAAAATAAATAATTATTCCGGTGACATTACATACTAATGATATATTTTTTTTTAGTGTGATGGACAGCTTTTGGCTACTGGATCTTACGACGGTTATGCACGAATTTGGACTACAGACGGCAGGTTGGCTTCCACATTAGGTCAACATAAAGGTCCTATATTTTCTCTCAAATGGAATAAGCGGAGTAACTATATATTGAGTGCTGGAGTATGTTACATATCATTTGTATTGTCGTTTAAAATATCTCTTTTATGAATTAATATAACGATTTCTTTATTTCAGGTTGATAAAACGACTATAATTTGGGATGCAGCATCTGGACAATGCACTCAACAATTTTCTTTCCATTCAGCACCTGCGTTGGACGTTGATTGGCAAACAAATAATTCTTTTGCTAGTTGTTCAACGGACCAATGCATTCATGTCTGTAAATTAAATGTCGATAAACCTATTAAAAGCTTTCAGGGTCACACTGTATGTATTGCAATATGATTCTCTCAAATATTGTGCTGAAGGTAAAATAATGTTATTCAAATTTTCAGAATGAAGTAAATGCAATCAAATGGGACCCTCAGGGTCAACTATTGGCATCGTGTTCAGACGATATGACTTTAAAAATATGGTCAATGAAACAAGACACTTGCGTACACGATCTGCAAGCCCATTCTAAAGAAATATACACCATAAAATGGTCTCCAACCGGTCCCGGTACCCAAAATCCAAACATGAACCTAATTTTGGCGAGCGCTAGTTTCGATTCTACAGTACGTCTTTGGGATGTCGAAAGAGGTGCATGTATTCATACATTAACAAAACATACGGAGCCTGTTTATAGCGTTGCATTTTCTCCAGATGGTAAATTTTTAGCTAGTGGATCGTTCGACAAATGTGTACATATATGGTCTACAGTAACTGGACAACTAGTACATAGTTATAAGGGAACTGGAGGTATATTTGAAGTATGTTGGAATTCTCGAGGTTCAAAAGTAGGTGCGAGTGCCTCTGATGGTAGTGTATTTGTACTAGATTTAAGAAAATTGTGAACATTAAAAGGACCAAGGGACGAAGTGAGTCGTATATGCTGCATTCAACGCGTAACATGAAGATATATACGCGAATATAGTGCTCAAATGATTCCAATATAGTCAAATTCATTACATTATCGTATGAGTGATACCAATAATACATACATTTCCATTCAAATATTGTTGAAGTTCATATATAAAACATTACTATTTCGTTCAATAAAATACGTATGTGGATGAATCGTTTTGCTTTTCATGTCAGTGAGCTATTAAAAATGGCATTTTAATTATCAGTTTAAGTTTCTAATTTTAAATACATTTGTGAATATTTATTTAATATTTGTATTATGTGAAATTTAACTTTAATTATGTGCTCACCGATTGACATCCAATTTCATCTGCAAATTTTTATTACTTAACATTTTAAAGTTTTCACATTCGCGATGTCGTCATTATTTTACTTATATTTTATACGATTATCATATTTTTTTTAGTTTTGTTTTTAAAAGAAAAACAATTTATTAAAAAAATCCTTACATATTTCCCGCGATTAAAATGTTTACGATGAACGCATCTGGTACTTGATATTTTGAAGATGTATAAAATTGATTTTTATGTGAATGACATCGAAAGAACCTATCATTTTTATTCTGCTGAAAATATTTAATGAAAAATATTAAATTTTGTATATTATATTATTATATATATACACATTTTCAAGTTAATTTCTACTGATACATTATATATTGTTGATATTTTAAAATGTTTAGATTATAGCTGTCAGGATTTCAATTTGCCTCAACATGATATATTGTATTTTAGATAGGACTATAAAAAATGGTTTATATTTAACAAATAAAAAAGTGTAAATATGTATGAAACAAAGAAATGTTAATCTAATTACATTTATTGTGAATAACAAAGTATTAATGAAAAGTACATTAAATAATCGTTCCGAAATATTCTTGATAAAAAGAAATCGCGAAAGAAATTTTATAAAAATTGACATTAATGGTTTTTACTGGTTTTTTTGAATTATTATATTTATATTTTATTATATTGTATACAATTCTGATAATGGAAGTGGTCAAAGTCATAGAATTTTTCTTCATAATTTATCTTTTTGTTTATAATTGAAGGTAAAACTTTGGTAGTATTTAAAATAGAATTATAAATAAAAAAAAATCACTTCAATGAGAAAAATCTGTATTTGAATAAACAAAACAAATTTGACACGGATATTATATATTAAATTTTAATCGTTTTCGATTGTAATACGTTTACAATAAATATTTGAATATTTCATTTATTCAACAGAGATATTTTTGACGACAATTTGTAAAGAAATATAAACGATTTATTAAATAGTAAAATTGTTTTTTACATTCCTTTCCCTGCTTATTAACTAACTACATTTTTTTTCATATTAGTGAAATTAACATATTCACTGTTAAATATCAAATTAACAAATTTTTAAATCAAGTAATGAATGGTACATTTTTAATTTTAATTCTAATTATACTATAATATTACATGTTTGAAAACATCATCATCTCCTAGCATTTTTCCCGCGTAATTGCAGGGTCCGCTACTTTGCTTAATTTTTTTCCACTGGTCGATCTAGGGCATGACTTGATGTAGCATTAACCGTCTTTATATTGGCAATAATCCTGTCCAAATACCACATTTTTGGGCGACCTCGCAGTCGGCATCCTTCACGATTCAACGGCATCGCTTGTCCTGCCAGAGTTTTCGTCACTGCGCATAACATGTCTGTACCATTTTAAACGAGTCTCACGCATTTTATCACCAACGGATGCAACTCCCATCCTCCTCCTAACAATCTTATTTCAAGGTCGTCCAGTTGTGTTACTCCTAGCGTCCACTGCAGCATCCGCATTTCCACAACATGCACTGTCTGCTTCTGCTTTGCTGTCACAAGCCAACACTCACTTCCATACAGAACAACCGGACGTACAATGGTCTCGTATACCTTGCCTTCGTCGCTACAGATGATGGAGCCTTAGTATTTAAACTCTTCAACCTTCGTCAGTTTCTCGCCGTCGATGCTTATTGTGCAATCAGTTTGAGATCCGCTTTCCAGGTATTCAGTTTTATTTATATTTATTTTTTTTTGTAAATCTTCTGTTATTGCTGGCAAGAAAGACATCGTTGACAAACAAGAACGACCATGGATATGGGCTTTGCAAATCGGTGGAGATCGCATCCTGTTCATGCAGAGGATGAACAGGAGCGGTAAGAGAGCTGAACCCCGGTGGATGCCAACAGTGATTGGTAAGGGTGGCAATATCCCAGATAAGCAACGGACAGTGCTGGTAACGTTCGTGTATAAGAGCTTCACCCATGACATGTAAACCTCATGCATGCCGAATGAAGTCGTGAGGGACACGGTCAAAAGCCTTTTTCAAATCAAGAAAGACCATGTGAACTGGCTTATTAACCTCACGGTGTTTCTCTTGCATTAGGCGTGCTGTTTCCCTTGACAAAACTACATTGATTTGGCATGATCTTTACAATCAAGTGTGTCAAGTACTCGTTCAAATATTTTCATGAAGTGGTACAGAAGACAAATCGGACGGTAGTTGGAACAGTTTGTGACATGTTTCAAAATATAATTAATATAAAACTTGATATTATATACTATAATAATAATAATATATAATAAATTACTATAATTATTATATAATCACAATTCTTTACAAGATCAATTTATTAATATAACCTTATTATTAAAAAAAAAAACTTAAATCTATATCATCTTAGTCTTCTTTTGTAAGCCAATAATTGATCGTGCTGATATATAGAATGGATTTTCTTATACATATGTGAAAAAAAATAGAGCAAATTATCGTATTGACCACAATATGGTTCAATACGATGTTTATTAACTTTTTGTTGCAATCCTCTAAAATCGTCACAATACGGTCCTTTATAATTTAAATTAACACCCGACATATTTAAATGTATTTCAAGAAGAAACTGATGGATGGCTTCTATCGTCGACAAATACCATCTTGGACTGCCCTTTTGATGCCTCCAAAATTGCGATATTCTATTTTGTATAACGATGCACGGTAATCGCTGTATGCGTTCATCCTTGTAGATTCCGCGGCTTTGATTCCACGTGCTATCGATGAAAATGGCTTTTTTAATTGGAAGTTCGTCTAGATGACAAATTTTTCTATCCGCATAATTATCGAACGATTTCACCATGAGTGTTCTGTTGCATTTTAAATTTTCATCACGTTTTCGGTAATAATTATCGTCATCGTGGAAAAGACTCATAATATCGACGGCTTTCACGCTAGGATATATTAGATATATTTTATCTTCACCGCTGTAATCCGGAATGTCCGGATATGTATATATTTTCACATCATCCGGTGCAAGTATTGCAGCATGAGCTGCAGTGCTTTTACCATCTATTTCATGCTTGTGTTTAATAATATCAATTTTTACCGGTAACTATAAAACAAATATAGAGCATATTAATAATAGATTAAGATATTTATTTATAAAAAAAATAAATTTTCTAACGTTGCTCTTTTTGAAGTTTCATATAATGTTAATATATTAACGTTTTGAATGTCGAAATTTAAAAACTTGATTTTAATAAATACTTGTAGAATATTGAGACAATAAGAAGCAATTGTTTAAGATTATTGAAACTATTAGTTGTGTCAAAAATTTGTTTTATTATTGCTTAACAATATGAATAATTGAAATTTATTCTTGGATATATTAAACGATTAAAAAACATATGTTGATATACCTTAACGGTAGGAATACGCCCTTCGAGATGCGATACCGGCATATAACAAGTGTAGCAAAAATATTTTCTAGACTTGAAACATGTGGTGCAGGGGCTGCGACCCTCTATATTTTCCAATAGAGAAGTGTCGTCAATGCACATACCCTCGAACGGTCTTTCTTCGATGGAGTTCAGCGTCTTCGGATCCATATTGTTGACGTTTAATATTTGTACAAATCTAACCTCGATTCGCGCGCACATTTACTTTTAAATCATTTACATATTTTAAAGAATTCAATTTAATTTATATATATATATATAATTATTAACAATATTTTAAAGTAAAAATATTATAAAAAATATATATCTAATTAACAACGCGCTTTAAATCAAGTTAAAATTGTAAAAAAAAAATATATTATGTATTTTAAATTCGTTACTCAGTAGAAAAATAATAAAAAAGTAAATATATTTTTTTAATATCAAAAAAAATATAACGAATTATTATAGTAGAACCAATTTTTGATTTATTAAAAATATCCGACAATATATTTAATAATATTTTTATCATTGAGAAAAGTGCAAATTTTGAAATTGCGATAAATTTAACAATACTTTAAGCGGTTCTAAATACGGAAAAAATTAATAAAAATCAATATAATTTCAAAAAATGAAAATGTATCTAAAATGCGTTGTTAATTTGTTTCACATCTGCGAATATATGTAAAAAATTTAACTTTTGAACAAAAAATAAAATTAAATTAAAGTGTTCTTTTTTGAACATATTGGTTTAATAAATGCATTACGTTTGCGTTCAGCCAATAGGATACATAGTATAAAATACGTAATAAAAATGTAATATAACACTAATAAAGAAAAAATATAATAGTTTACATGTCCCGCCAAAAGTGTGTTAATATGAACGGAACAAAAAAAAGTATTCAAAATATTTTATATACATAATATTATATTTAAAATAATATGCAAAATTAAATAAATTAAAATAATGATTTATATAGATTTAGAATAATAGGAAAAGGAAGAGAATTTAGCGGTGATGGGTGAAAAAAATTGATGCGCAATAAAGTGTACGCGCGCGTGAATGTTGGCAGCAGTGGTGCGGTGCACATCCTGGGTATCGCACAGCTGATCGGCTGTCAGCGCGATGAGGTCGGCCGGCGCGGCTCCCTCGCGCGCCCCCATCGCCCCCCTCGCCCCCATCGCTCCCTTCGCACGCTTCGCGCCCTTGGTCCGTTTTGAAGAATCGCGCGCGCTTCGGCACGCACGCGAAACTAGCGACGGCGGCGCGACACATTCGCTCGACCGTTAGCGCCACACAAAAACACATTAAACACCACCATCCATCATCATCATCGTCATCATAGTCATACTGTCGTCACATTTTAAACGTCGTTTTTACTAAGCCGGCGAACGCGATGGACGCCGACAGATGCGAAACGATGCAGGCCGCCGTCGACGCCGCCCTCAGGTATAATCTACACTATTTTTTTTTCATTTTCATTTTAACCTCCCGCTGCGTTTGCAGATCGACGCTCGCCGACTACAACTTGCTTATTTTCAATTTGTCAACTCCAAACTATTTTGAGTTAGTCGATTTGTAAACGTTGACGAAGATCTTTGCTGACACTTTAAAATATATTGCACAAAGAAATTTCAGTATAATATTGCACATATATATATATATATATTGTTTTCAGTACGTTATTGCTTGTATATACATGCTCGCTCATATATATTTATATACTATTTAAAAGTTTGTATGAATCCAATAGTTGACAGTTTATAGTCTATTCTAAACGCTTTTCATTTGTAAAAAATCTAAAGTAATTCATATTTTGTTTTAAATAATGAAAATGTTAAATTCGACCCGGGCAAATTGTACAGATAACGATTGTGTACGCGAGAATGCGTTACGTGTGCCGCAAAATTACTTTCGACTATATGAAAAACGAATCGGAATCCTATTACATTAATTAAATTATATAAAAATACGAATATATTGACAAATCGAAATTTTATTTTAAAAATATATTTTTGTATATTATTCATCTCGTTATAGTGCAATATTTTACGCGATTCTCGTGTTATTATTATGTATCGTCGTAGATAAATTAATTAATATGATACAACAACGTTTTTACTTTATGTATGTTTTAAATAATTTTTATTTTTTAATCGGTCATAGTATCTTGTGAATATTAGACTACAGTGAAGATAACGATAAAGATAATACCGCAACGTTATGGTCAAATTTAAAAAAATAAACTTGAAATTTAATTCAATATTTTTTATTCACAATAAGACCGAAGATTAGAAAATAACGATGTCGATTAATTTATTTGTTTGAATTTAAGTTGACCAAATTTAAACTGCGAATATGTATTCGAATTTATTAAGATTAAGAAAAAAAAATACCACAAATAAATCGAATATTTTTTTTTCTTACAAAAAGGATTCGTCAAGATTGTGCAAAATAAAATCAAAATAAATTAAGTCACCTTCAGTCGTTACAAATATTACATACCCATCATATTCATCAACGTTAACGATTTAAGATTTCGAAAGAATTAGAATGACAGAGTTCAAATTGCTCATAATAATAATAAAAAAAGTTATTTTTAATTATTTTATAATTGAAATACATTAATAAATCGCGTCTCGTTCTTGACCTTTCAAATTTATTTGCATTATTTTTTTTTATCATCGAAGTTACATCTATATTAACAATACAGTTTTATCAATATCTGACATTAATACAAATAAACAAGTCAATAATTCAATGTATATTATACGATATATTTAACATAAATACACAAAAGTTTTAAAAACCGTCGAACGAGATTATTTGTCGATTATTATTGTGGTTATTATCTTGTTTGTTCACTTTTTTTTCTTATGTATATTATAGGAAACAAAAAAAATGTTTTTCATGTCAAAGCACTCACGCATATTATTTTTGATATATATATATATATATATATATATATATATATATATATATGTTTGTGTGTGTGTGTGTGTTTGTTCTTTCTTAATTAAATTATGCACTTTTTAATAAATAGATCAATACGTTTAATAAAAAAAATATATTGATTTCAGTCCAGAGAGTAAGCAGCATATTATGCATTTGTTAGGACAAATAGACAATTTAAATGGAGCTGAGAAACTTTTATTGTACCTGAAGTTACCTACCGGACCACCTTCTGGTGATCCTCTTAAACAACCCGTTAATCCTCTTGGATCGAGGTCAGTATAGAATCTTAGTTTTTTAAATGATAGAATGATTGTTATCTATTGTAACATGAACATGTTATGTTTTATAGAAGTGAAATTCAACAAACTGTAATGTGGATTCAAACTCATTTAGAAGTGGATCCTGAAATTTCACTTCCAAAACAGGATGTTTACGAGGAATATATGTAATAAAATTATTATATATATTTTTATTTATTTATTTTAGCAAAATTTTACTATGATTGTTTATTTTTCGTTTTAGAGAGTATTGCACTAATACAAAAATGAAACCTTTGTCGACAGCAGATTTTGGTAAAGTAATGAAACAAGTATATCCATGTGTAAAACCTAGAAGATTAGGAACGCGAGGAAATTCTAGGTTTGCAATTTAAACTGAATACACTAAAACTTTTTAATGAATAAATTTAAATTTGTTACTAAATATGTTCATATATTTTTATTTTTAGATATTGTTATGCTGGGATGCGAAAAAGAGTAAAATTAGAAAGTCCTCAATTGCCAGATTTAGGAGAAAAGCCAAAGGTATGTTCAATATATTTTTCAACATTTGAAAAAATGTCTTGTTTGCTTAATATTTATTTTATTTTAGACTGTAGATATACCGACAATGCAAAACGATTTATTAGTTGCTGCATCACAATTAGTTAGAGAATGGGCAGAAAAACGTTTAGGTAATATTTATTTATTTATTTATTTTTTTTTTTTGATACATGTTTAAAAGTTCTGTGTATATTTCAAACTTAATTTTATAACAGGTTTAAAATTTGGTAACCTATGTGTATTGGCGCAACATTTAATTGAAAAAAATCTTATTGATACAACGAGTAATGCAGCACATATTGTTTTAAATTCAGCTTCAAATATAGGTAGTAATCTCTTCATAGAATTGGTCTTTTGATATATTCAACAAATACTTAATTTTTATTATTTTCATGTATAATTTAAGAATTTTATGAACCTGCTCAAATAAAAAACCTTGATTTTGGTCATAAAATTCAACAAAGAGGTGTAATCAAACAACTAAAAAGAAAAATACAGGTAATTATTTTTTTTTGTTGAATAAAAATTCTTATTTTTGAAGAATCGTGTAATTATTATATTTTTGTAGAACCAGCCTCAATCATCAATAAAATCTACATCAACCAAAAAATTAAAGCAACGTGAAGAAAATGTTGAAGAAGATAGACCAGTGTCAGAACCTAATCTAACTACTGGCAACTCTTACATCAAACAAGATATCACATTGAAAACAGAGTCTGAACAAATAGTTACGGACTACCCTTTTCCACCATCTCTTGCGATTGTAAAGAAACAGGATAATTTGAACGATGCTACCGAATCTTCTATTGAAGTACCATCAACACCTTTAGGTTCTTTTAATTCGGACTTTTCTTCTGAATATACGCAAAGTGTAGCTGTTAATCTTTCACAGTCTTCCGTCCCAAGGACGAGGTATTCACCACAAGCACCAGTTGCAGGAATGAAAACTTCATCGCTGGCTATGCGTCAATTTGTTTATAATGATCCATATAGATTTGAATATGATCATTTAGCTGATTCTAAACTGGAAAATTTGCGAAATAGCAACTATAATAATTGTAATTCTGAATTAGTTCATACACAGACATCAAATAATAATCTTCCAATAAATCTCAGTAATAATGCCGATTCTGATAATGCATTAAAATGTTTTAAAACGCCTACAGTTTATAAAAATTTCGAAAATCAATCTTCCGGATGTGAAAACAATTCACTAAATTTATCCTTAAACAGACGGGATAATTGGTTTCCCCAAGAAATGCCAAATTCTGTTTCACAAGTTAAATTACCCGGTAAAAAGATATTTCTTGAAACATATAATGCAAATCAAATTGTATCTTCTAATATGATGCCGCCAAATGATCAAAATATAAAATCTGTTTCTTATTCCCCTGCTAACGCCGATAGAGTGCAATATCTTCCAAAGAAAATGAGAGCTACAGAAAGTTTCAGTGGTAAATTGGCGTCTTCTAAATTAAATGAGAACGCACCACTGGGTGTTCAACAGCTAGAACCTGAAAAGTACAATAAATTAACAACTGAAGATTTCTCTCAATCTTCGATGCAACATTTACAAAATAATGTGCCAAATTCAAATATAAATATTGGTTATGAAATGAATATTTCCGGAAATGTGGCATGTGAAGCGACAACTACAAATGATTCTGTAACAACTACAGATCAAGAATCACCAAAAATAATAGAAAGATGTTCGTATAGTTATAAAAAGGGGCAAAAATCTAATAGAAATATTAAGAAAATAATTAAGACAAAATCACCAGATAGTACAAGTAGTTTAAGTAGAAATGATATGTTTTTACAAAATACTCCAGTGAGAATTGTTACTCGGGGTCGACCTAGGAAAAAATCTCTATCAAAAGCGAAATATACCAGAAGACAACCTAGAGCTGGAATCGTTGTTGGACCCCAAGATTCCCAAATGAAATATCCTAAACGATCGAGTGATTCTTGTAGTAGTTTAACAGAAAGTATCAATTTGAAATCGGGAATTATATGTAGAGAAAAACACTCTGAAATTCTGAATAGAGAAAGGGTTTCTAGTATTTGTAATATGGATAAACATGCTTTGGATGATTATTTGAACGAAGGTAATAGTCAAGAGAATGAAGAGGAGTTGATGAAATATTTCCAACCAACCGTAGATAATTTATCTGATAGTGACGATAAAGATAATTTGTTAGAAAATATAGTGGAACCAGTTATTAAAACCGACTTACCAAAACCTTCAAATATTGATATTAAAAATATCAATACACCTATAAATACTGGAGTTATCACGTCCGTCTCTAACGCTAATTTAGATGTGAATGAAGATCACAGTCAAGGAAACAATGAAAAGATATCACAGTTACGAGAAATTTTACAAAAAAATTTGAAACATAATATTAATAACGTATCTTCTGGATGTCCAGACAATGTAGTTAGTTGCAGTTCGAATTCTGGTTTTCTACTAAATATCGATAATTCTGAAAGCGCTTTCACCACAATTACTAAACGGAAAGTCGATATTCTACAAGATGGTTTAGATTATCAAGAAAACCCAGTTACTTCTAGTTTAAACACGTTTTCTAAGAAACCTAAAAATAGTACATCCAATGAACAACATAGTCCCGAGCAAGAATTGGTTCTCACAAATAACGGACTCAGTGTGAAACGCAGTGTTAATTTAGAAAATCATAAAGATATTGGCGATGATCACCTTAGAAATGATGACTCGCCAAAATCAAAAAATGGACAAAACAGTGTGCCTCAAAGTCCAACATCTAGAGTTCAACGTTTTAGTTTTATGCCTATTTCTCCTGGACGTGTATCTCCTATTTCTAATAAAAATTCTCCAGTGGTGACATCTTACAAACGTGTTATAAGTCCATCAAAAATTTGTTCCACAGTGTGTACATCGCCTACCAGTTTAAGTGCTTCCGCTAGTCCATTTGTTAGCCCTCGTAATACACCGGTACCTCGTGCTAAAAATTCTTGTCACGACAAACCAATATCTAATAAATTGCAATCAAAAAAATTGCCTCGCCTCGGAATTCCTCAAGGTTTGTATTTAGCAGATAAAGCACATAGCTACAGTCAACAAATATCAAAAAATGAAATCGGAAATTTTATTACTCCAAATGAACAAAATTCTGTTCCTCGATCGCCCAGTTTCATGACAAAAACAAAAACCTTTCCAATGTCTGCTCCGCCATCTCCAAATATTCTCACTTCAAAATATAAACCAAATTTTCTCAGTCAGTCGCAAACCCCGTTGTCTCCTCATTTAGTAACTAATACAACTCCGGATAGTCAGACCTCTCAATGTTTTGTTAATCACGAACCGACGCCTATTCAGAATGTAGATTCTGTCCAAAATGAACATTCACAACCGTTATCAGCGGATCCTCTTTCCCATGAAATAAGCCAATTTTTTGCTGATAGCAATTTATCCTTGGACGATCCTAACAATTCTTTGCGTTCTCAATCTGTCCCTTTACATCAAAATAATAATATTGTTGAAAATAGATCATCATATTTTGGTCACAATCAGTGCAATTCAACTATAGCTAATTTAAATTATATGAGTTATAATAATACTCCGTGTAGCTCCATTCCTCCGACTCCTATTCCTAATGAATTTTGTGATTTTGGCACGTTGAATGATACCTGTGAATCTATAAGTAAAGCGGGATTGAATTCCGAAAATCTGGACAAGATATACAACGTTTTAGATTCTAATACTCAAGAAATGTTAATAAATGATGTGGTAAAACCGGACGAAATGTCATCTATTCTTACTAGTTTAGATTTAGAGCCCGTAATTGATCAGAGCAGTGAGAGTTTACCAAAAATGACATTCGATAATCCGATTCAAAATCCTTATAGAGAACATAATGTAGCTAACGATGCTATCAAACGATCGAACAGCGTTGAAATAAATATTAGCGACGTGCCAATAGATAACCGTTTTTATATGTCCAGATCGGTGCCGAGTACGCCTTTACCAAGTGTTAAAATCGCCTTGCCCAATTTCGACTTGAGCAAAACCAGCATAATTACCCAGAATCAATCGTTTCGAGACGATTATGCAGAACAGGCTTGCGGCAAAAGTTTAGTCTCGAAATCCGTACCATCCACTCCGTTAATGACGGACGAGAGAAACGTTTTCAGCTACAGCAATAGGGACTTTTTAATTAACGGCAATTCGGTCGATCAGAACATATCGACCGTGTTCACCGATAAAAAGATGCAAAACGACGATCAATTGGAAGCGAATTTTCTGACCGAGTCCGGAGCGCTGATGGAAGACAAGACGAGCTCTTCGGTCTTGGGCGTGCTGGCGAACTCGCCACTTCCAGAGACGATTGACATCGTTAACAATGAGCTCGCACCGTTTAACGACGATTGTATCGATATGGCAGTTACGGACGAAAATGATCTATTAAATATTCTTTAAGTATGATATTAATATAAGAGTTTTAAATGTTATGCGTATTGAATGTTGTGTTATTTAATAGTAGTAATATATTTTTTTAAATATTGATATATGTAAATTGTAATTGATACGAGACTTACAAAAAAAAAATGTGGTATGGTTTGGGGGGTAATCTTTACATTTTCTCACGTGCCTGTCCTCTTTGATTAATATAATTAATTTTTATATTTTACGCGTAAGGTTTATATTTCTTGTTAAGGATTGGAAAGTAAGTAGTGCGCAGTGATAAACGAAAAATAAAAGAAATCTATTTTTTAACGATACAGAATCCAGAAATTATTTTTATTTTAATTTTAAATGTGAACCAGCACAAGATTATTGTATTTTTGTATTTGGACATATATTAAATAATTATGCCAATTTCTAAAAACGAGTCGTCGTATGTTTGCAGAAGCATTTATTATTTTTACTGTTTTTTTCTTTTTTAAGTTACTATTAAGTTACATTTTAATATTTAAAAACCAAACCTATGATTCATTTACTACTTAATTAATTGCATTGATTTTTTTCTAAATAATAAATAAAATGCATGTACCCAGTTTATTTTAATATTTGTCATGAATCATATTTTTTTTATGACTTTTTCTAAAAAAAGGCTTATTTTTAAATGCTTGAGAAATATATATATATATATATATATATATATATATAATTATTATTATTATTACGTATAATATTGAATTAAAATACACATAATTAACTTTAATTCGAAGAGTACAAAATGCCATTACACTTAACAAGTATAAAAATGAGAATCAATTAATAAAATAGTATATTTTGTATTATTTTCTTTCTTTTTTTTGTTTAATTGTACAAAGTGAAGTTTTTCTTATTATAATTACATTATTTGCTAACTATGTAAAGCCATAGGAGCAAAACAGGGTAAAGAAAAAAAATTGTGTAAATGCTACTTTTGGAAATCAACGTAAAATATATATATATATTAAAATATTTTCAATCATCGCACCACAATATAAATATTAATTACTCATTATTATTATTAATTGAAAAATGAAAATATAGAATTTTCTTATTATTATTATTATTTATTTTATAATGTAATTCTGTTTTAAAATAGCTTTTAGTGTTTGATTTTGCTTATCAATTAATTAATAATTCTTATACACATTTTAATATTTTTATATGCATAATATAATATATGATGTACATATATATTTATGTACAAATTTACACTGGTTAATCTGTAAATTATCGTATATATATATATATATATATATATATATATATATATATATATATATATATATATATTTATAAATCAAACACTAGTATAATTATTAAATTTCTATCCTTTTATCGTGAATTTCTATCATGTTTTTTTTTCTATAATATAAGCGAACATGAACGGTGTTCAATTTTTTTCAGATCTAACCTTTTATCATTGACTTATCTATTTTCTATGAATTGTTTTTTTGTTTGCATTGAGTCTTAATGAAATTTATTATTTTTTAGTGTGAATAATGTAATATCGATTCCATTATATATA